>OY720456.1:13310109-13875109 GCA_963082715.1 Harpalus rubripes | reverse complement strand
ATACACACACACACACACACGGACACACATACATACATACACACACACACACACACACACACACACACACACACACACACACACACACACACACACACACACACACATACAGACATCATCGTAAAAATAGTAAAATCGTATTCTAGGGACCTTAAAACGTGCTTATTCATTAAAAACTCACCACCGAATTTTTTGACCAAAGACAATACCTTCCTTACCTAAAGGTGACGGAAGGTAAAAATTATAAAGAAATTAAATTTCATAAAGTAGCCATAGCTATGGAAACAGCTACTATATTAAGAAAATTCTGATTGAAAGATGTCAGTGTCAAGTGAAATTGACATAGTGTGTTTATCTACTGGAAATATAGGATCTTTTGCTATAAATTTCCTGTATGGAATTTGCATAAAATACATGCAACTGCCGGAAGGTAAAGTACAAGAAATACGAGTATAATCTTTAGCAAGGAATTTTCTGTATGAAATTTGTACAAAATACATAGAATTGACGGAAGGTAATGTAAAATGCAGTCAAATCGTATAGAGAATAAAATATTCTTTAATATTTATAATAACATTAAATGTGAAAAAATTATATTTACCATAGATTTTTCAAGAAAAACTATTAAAATCTTCAAATGATGATACTTCCGGTTGACCAATTGTAACCAAAATCTAATCAGCTCTTCATATGGATGTAACGAAGAAGAATACGAAAAAATTATAATTTTTGGAATTGTAGTATTAGAGTTATCGCAGACGAAATTTTTGTAACACACACACACACGCACACGCACACGCACACGCACACGCACATGCACACGCACACGCACACGCACACGCACACGCACACGCACACGCACACGCTCTCGCTCACGCGCACGTACACGCACACACACACACACACACACACACACACACACACACACACACACACACACACACACATCATCGTATAAATAGTAAATTCGTATTCTAGGGACCCTAAACCGTGCTTATTGATTAAAAACTCATCATCGAATTTTTGACCAAAGACAATACGGACAATACCTTCCTTACCTAAAAGTGACGGAAGGTAAAAAAAGCATGCAATCACAATAATATTATTGATTACACAACTCTGAAAAACAAAACTGTATGTAACTACAGACTCGTATTTGTACATCATCTTAAAATTATTGAAACAGAAGTGAACAAAATCTTAAAACACGCTTGCTAATAGTGAACTTGTATTATAATTTACTAACACCACTTTTAATTAAATGTCAAAAATATATATTAATCATGCAAGCTGTACATTAAAAAAGAAAATATATATGTTGATTTCTTATAAGGTTCAAGCCGATTTTGATGTACCTACGGATTCTATATCTGGATCCAAATCAATGGGACGGACTCCTGAATGTAATTCAATAAATTTCGCACCTTTTCTTTGTAGCACATAGTGACAATGTGGAAACCATTTCGCATGTTGCTCCCACACATCATCTTCAGGTTGCCAATATTTCAAAGTCCCATTACAATAGAAGCATCTTACCTTATCACCTGATCCAGTATAAAAAAATCCAGCATCGACCATGTCTTCAGGAGTTTGCTTTTTATCATGAGGCCAGTTATCAAAAGATCTCATTCGATCGTCTGGATTTTCATGATGAGGATGACTTGGACCAGACTTATCATTGTTTGTCAAATGATGTTGACTGTAGGAAGTTTGTAGTTTTTCTTTTTTTGGTTCATCTAAATGTTTATCATTAAAATCTGCTAAAACAAACCTACATTTAGGAAAAAGTTTTTTGTGTTCAGTTTTTGGATCATCTCCAGGTTCCCATTTAAGAACAACTCCATTGCAATAAGCACATTTCACTTTATCACCAAGTTGTAGACTGTAAAATCCGGCTTTTGCTAAGCTTTCTGGAGTAACTATCTCAGCATAGGTCCACTTTTCGAAAGATTGTAGTCGGGATTGATAAGTTAAATAATCGGATGCTTCTCTTGGATCGTTATGCAAAATAGGTATATTTCCAAAAGAAAGAGGATCTTTGATTAAAGGACACTCGGGAGAGTTGTAGACGTGCTTTTCCAGGGGATTGTCTCCTTTTTGCCAATCACTAATTGTAATACCACAAATATAGCATTTCACTTCCAAACCGTGGCCAGTGGAATAGAATCCGACTTTGGCGCAGCTTTCGGCAGTTACAGGAGCATCTTTAGGCCAATTGGCATATGTTTTAAGACGTTCGACTTCTTCATTCATTAATCTGGATCACATTCAATTTCATTTTTATTATATCATAATTTAATGATGAAAACTTTTCGTAAATTTTGTTGTCATTTTCTGACAATGACAAAATGTCATAAACATTGACGTTCTACATACATTTTAACAGTGAATTTTCAGAAGACATTTGAATATTTTCTCTCTCGTATACCTCCTAGATTATACAGACGTTTTTTATCTCCCGCCTACACTTTTGGTAAGAGAGGTATGGATCAAGTTGAAAATCCAACTTTAACATTATCATGTGTCTGTTGGTAATCCTAATAATGTACAACTTATTTTTAAATTTATAAGGTAATGATTCACTTTGTAATAAAACGATTTTATCTTAAACTTCCATTATCTTTATTTGTAAAAACAAAATTCTTCATTTAAACTACTGTCCTACCGGTAAACACATCTTTCATTTCGTCGCCAATGTCTTACTTAATTTTGAAAAGTTAGCTATTTAAGCTATCATTCAGTTAAGTTTGAATATTACCCTTTCAATTAAACAAAACATACTACCCTAATAACAATTATTCTATTTAAAAAAAAACTTTGCATGGAATTACATATTCGTTCAATCTCGAAGATGTTCGTGAAACATTGCGTGAAGCGGCTGGAAGAGCCCGTTTGAAAGACAGCGAACCATTTTTAGGTTACAGAACCCTAAGAACACGACATATATTAATGTGAATAGACAGAGTTATTTACGTACCTTAAACTTAAAAAGAAGAAATCTACAGTTATGAAAAAAACTGATTTGAAAATCCTCAAAAACGCTAACAAACAAAATCTCAGTCGGTATGTCGGTAATCTCTCGGATATGCTAGAAGCTGCGTAAACCTGTTGGTAGTTCAGAATGTGCAGAATTGATTTCAATTTGAAATAAAACCTTAGTTATTTATTAATGTGTATATATTGTATTACGAAGTAATAGAAATATGTTTACAATTTGATGTTATTAATATTTCAAAGTTTTCATCATAATAACAATAATATCAGCATCGAATTACAAACCTTTAAATTCTGACACTTATATGTTCTGTCAATAGAGTCTACTTTGAAAGTATCGTTTTTGCTTAGGACAATGCTTCATATTTCGCGCTATACTCTGACGTCACACTATTCTATCCCATTCTTTAACATAGGAGCTTTATATCTGGTGTTATGGGGAAGTGCATTAGTGAAGGGATCTCAATGATTAGGTTGGAGTCTGCTACAATGTGTTTCCTCCAGATTGGCCGACTTTCCACACTCGGCTGGCTGAATACTCTTTTTTTGTTCTTTTGTAAGATGGCGGTTTCTTTGAACTTCCTCTTGTACCAATGTTCTTCTTTCTTGAGGATCCTTGCTCCTTCCTATTGGATACGGTGATGGTGTTCCCATGCATGGTCTGCAAGTACGGATTTTGATGTCTCCCCTCTCTCAGTGTGTTGTCCGTGGTCCTTAATTCTAATATCCAATGGTCGTTTTGTTTCTCATATATATGTTTTTCCGCGTACAAAGCAGATTGGCATACCCAGCAATAGGTAATATGCCGTGATGATATATTTATTTTATTTTATTCATGTTTTTCCGCATTCACAATGCACCTGGTAGATGAAAGTGCTTCATGGTGGTTGTTGTTTGAAATCTGATTGATATGTTTAACTTGCTGGCAATTCTTTTGATTTTATCGGAGACTCCCTTTATATAAGGAATGTATAATTCTATTCTCTTTCCTTCGTCTCTGTTTACCTGCTTCGCCTTTGTTGCTCGGAAGAAAATAGTAAAGAAAAATACAAAACATTTTTTTATGTATTTGTTAATGGCGAGAAATACGCGCACTATCACAGAATAAAATTTATTTAATGTAATGATAAGATTTTGAAGAAGAAAATATTGATATTGATAAAACATTGAAAAGTGAAACAATAGTTAGAAAACGCGGTGCCTTGTGGTAAAATATAGGTTGTAAATAAAATTAATGAACTTACCTGCTTGCGAATTATTTCAGTAAATATTGGAAATTTTTCGACTATGGTATATACATAATAGGAATAGGTGTAAACAAATATTCCAAATTTTATTCAAATAGCACCGACGTTTCGATTGTCAAATTTCAAAGCTGTATATGTGCGCTTTATGAATTTTTGTACGATGTTAAAAAACTGAATGTAGAACGAATGTATTATGTGTATGTATGAGAATATGTAAATTTTTGTAAGGTCAGTTGCACATTGTAAAAAGAATGGAAACGAATAATATGAAAAATGAACATATAAAATATCTTACAAATTGTATTATTCCTTATTTTTTATCTAAATAATGTTTACTTTTCTTTTGTAGATAATGATATATTCAAAATGTTTAAAAAAATAGTACAAGTCTGAAATTACAAAAGAGATTAACATCTCTTCTGTAATAAGACCAGAAATAACTTTTGTTTAACTTGGATTTACTTTATATCTCTTTGGTTCTAACTATACAGAGCATTCCCAAGTTACTAAAATAATTTTAAGTAAATATTACCAAAGTTACCTCCTTGAATTTATACTAACATCAGTCAACATAGCTGATAAGAGTGATAAGAGTATTTCCAACTACGATTAAAATGTTTTTACATGAAAAATAAAAGTTTCCTGCTCTCTGATGCTCTAATGAAATGTTTCCATATCGACCGGAAGCACGCTACTGCCACTTTAGATATTTTTTTTATTAAATAGATGACATCTTTATCCTTTTCTGACATTAATAGATGCTGTCACAGTTTTTTGATATTATTTTATTTATTATAACGACATCATTCAATACAATTATGGGCAGAAAATTGGTGTCTAGACCCGGAACGATTAATAATAAAAGGATTCTTGATAAAAAACCAAGCAATCTGTTTTATAAAAAATTGCGTTGTAAATTGATGGTATTATTTATGTCAACGTATTTTTTTCTTTTACGTTTGCTTTTAATATAATAAGAAATTCTTGTTGTTTCTATTGTATATAATACGTGGAGATAGAAAATTATTTAAACCTTGTACGAATGGGAACAAGATTACTGGTCAGATTATAAAATAACTCTTCTACAAAAATATTTTAAGCCCTAAGTGATTGTGATGACTTATCGATCAGGACGGGAAATATTATTCTTTTTACCTTCCATCAACTTTAGGTAAGGAAGGTATTGTCTTTGGTCAAAAAATTCGGTGGTGAGTTTTTAATGAATAAGCACGTTTTAAGGTCGCTAGAATACGATTTTACTATTTTTACGATGATGTCTGTATATATATATATATATATACATATATATATATATATATATATATATATATGTGTGTGTGTGTGTGTGTGTGTGTGTGTGTGTGTGTGTGTGTAACAAAATTTTCGTCTACGATAACTCTAATACTACAATTCCAAAAATTATAATTCTTTCGTATTCCTCTTCGTTGCATCCATATGAAGAGCTGATTAGATTTTGGTTATAATTGGTCAACCGGAAGTATCCTCATTTGAAAATTTTAACAGTTTTTCTTGAAAAAACGATGTTAAATATCATTTTTTCACATTTAATGTTATTATAAATATTTAACTGCATTTTATACTTCATATTAAATGGATACAGAGTTAGAAAATTATAAATTAAATTTCATAAATTAGCTAGAATCTTTTTGCTCGAAATTTTCTTTATGGAATTTATATAAAATACATACAACTGTCGAAAGGTAATGTAAATACAAGAAATTTAGAATCTTTTGCAAGGAACTTTCTGTATGGATTTCATAGAAAATAGATAGGCATTTACGAAAATTCTACCGGTAGATACCGCATCTACCGACTGTGTTCGAAAACACGAGTTGTAAAAAGTTACCGTGTTCGAAAATTGTACAATATCTACCAGTTCCATCTACCGGATTCATGAAGACCCTAATATCTAAAAAAAGGTAGTGATGCAAAGCGAAGCGCGCGCGTTAAAAGTCGAAATGTGTTCAAAGTAGGACTCTACTCAATTTGTTAACTACATAAATTTCTAACCTGTTTCAAATTTTCTTGCGTTCTTAAAATACCGATTCCGGTAGCTATAACCTGATAAACAGCTGTTTACAGGAAACAGTTCATCAGTAGAATTTTCGTAAATGCCTCATATAACTGACGGAATGTAATGTGCTGGCCACATCAGATTTTTTAATTTTGAGCATCTATCGTGCTAAGAACTTAATATGCATTGCTCTTCCACCGATATTGGATGTATTGGAGATTTTGGCTTCGTCTCGATCTCCAAAATCATTCTCAACCGGTGTAACGGAGCCTTTACTGCCCTTAATAGTTAGATAACTATATAAAATACCTGCAAAAAATTTCAGTATTTTGTTACGAATTTCTATTAAAAAGATCTGTTTAATCCTTCTTGGTAATATTCTAAACATAAGATGATTTAAGAGGCTTTTACCAAGTTGCTAATTTTTCTGCAAAATTTTGAAGAATTACGCTTGGAATAACAATAACATCCACCCTTCTGTTGATACTTGAGTATCATCTTCAATAAAATCAATGAAGTGTCCATTGAGTTTAACAGGCTGTAACGTTCTCTGGTTATTAGCAGCACTTAGATTTTTGCGTGGTTTTATTATGAGTGAAGGAAGAGCAGATGGACATGAAAACATCTTTATCTGTTGGGGCATTTGTCCGCTTTGTGCACGCAACGCTTGTTTCCCAAGGGGCGAACGCTGTGTAGCTGGCCCAGGGCCCCACGTGTCATCACGAGAGGCGACGCAAATCGTCCCACGAAGATTCGACACAGCTATTCAATTGAACGTTGCTACATTACATGTCTTCGTGCTCTCCTGCAAAACGTGAAAATGAAAAGTTTGGTGCTCTCACAATACCTCTCATACGATTCACACGTCAATTTAACAAGTTACTTCAATGGAAAAGGTAAACGGCTTTTTTTAAATTGTTTGTTATTTAAGGGGTCCAATACAGAAAAAGGAAAAAAATATAGTGAAACTGTTTATGTATTACATCACTTCGAAAATGAAATTTAGTCGTGCAAAAATGTTTGTTTTTATATAAAAATGCAAATTGCAAGCGAATTTCTCCTTGAAACGAACATAATAGTAAAAATATTACGAGTTCCGTCATTTTTCATAATTTACAATTTCTGAGTCAACTTTTCAGTCATCGTCAGAAGCTGGCCAGCACAACTAGTAACCACAGAAGCGTTTCGCACTATTTGGTGCTCATCAGTGTGGTATAACCTGTGGCCTCTGTCAGTAGATGGCTCTGCAAGTACTTACATACTAGGGTACCTTTATAACCAGGGTATGGCCATGGCGTGGCTCACGTTTCGTCCGCCATTACCGGGACATCTGTTATATGTGTTGTTCTTGCGCAAAGTATTATGTATTTTCATGGCTATTTGTTTTATTTTAATGAAAAACACATTTAATTATCATTTTAATATGTATTTAAAGTGTAAGTAATATATTTTATCTTTAATCAAGGAAAGAAAGAAAAGAATGCTAGCCGGCGGGATTTGAACCCACGATCTTAACATTTGTACTGTTATGATTAAAAATCAAATAAAAAATAGCACTTACATTCATCTTAATTCTACTATATTTTATCTTATTTACTTGTGTAGTTTGTTAAGATACCCACCACGATTACTGTCACTGAAAACAACTAAAAATTACCAATATTAAGCACAATCATTTAAATTTTTAGAAGGTAAGTTTAGAATATACAATTATTATGTAAATAAGAACTACAGATATTAAATTAGATGTGATAATAACAACCCATGTCATATATTCTACATAACCTCTAAATGTATGTCTTAATAATAATTGTGTATCTCTTAAATTAATTATTTTTTATTACCTTTCTAAATTCACAGTGTGATAATTTAATATTCTTTTATAATATAATATCACATTTATTACAAATAAATAGGGAAATCAATTACCGATAATGGCGGCGATCTTGGCCCATGGCCATACCCTGGTTATAAAGGTACCCTATTACATACTAGGGTACCTTTATAACCAGGGTATGGCCATGGCGTGGCTCACGTTTCGTCCGCCATTACCGGGACATCTGTTATATGTGTTGTCCTTGCGCAAAGTATTATGTATTTTCGTGGCTATTTGTTTTATTTTAATGAAAAACACATTTAATTATCATTTTAATATGTATTTAAAGTGTAAGTAATATATTTTATCTTATTTACTTGTGTAGTTTGTTAAGATACCCACCACGGTTACTGTCACTGAAAACAACTAAAAATTACCAATATTAAGCACAATCATTTAAATTTTTAAAAGGTAAGTTTAGAATATATAATTATTATGTAATTTAGAACTAGTGATATTAAATTAGATGTGATAATAACAACACATATCATATATTCTATATAACCTATAAATGTATGTCTTAATAATAATTGTATATATCTTAAATAAATTCATTTTTATTACCTTTTTAAATTCACAGTGTGATTATTTAATATTATTTTATAATATAATATCACATTTATTACAAATAAATAAGAAAATCAATTACCGACAATGGCGGCGATCTTGGCCCATGGCCATACCCTGGTTATAAAGGTACCCTATTACATATTAGGGTACCTTTATAACCAGGGTATGGCCATGGGCCAAGATCACCGCCATTATCGGTAATTCATTTCCCTATTTATTTGTAATAAATGTGATATTATATTTTAAAAGAATATTAAATTATCACACTGTGAAATTATAAAGGTAATAAAAATTAATTAATTTAAGAGATACACAATTATTAACACATACATTTAGAGGTTATGTATAATATATGACATGGGTTGTTATTATCACATCTATTAATATATGTAGTTCTTATTTACATAATAATTGTATATTCTAAACTTACCTTTTTAAAATTTAAATGATTGTGCTTAATATTGGTAATTTATAGTTGTTTTCAATATGTCATGCAGTAATCGTGGTGGGTATCTTAACAAACTACACAAGTAAATAAAATCAAATATATTACTTACACTTTAAATACATATTAAAATGATAATTAAATGTGTTATTCATTAAAATAAAACAAATAGCTACGAAAATACATAATAATTTGCGCAAGAACAACACATATAACAGACGGGCCGGTAATGGCGGACGAAACGTGAGCCACGCCATGGCCATACCCTGGTTATAAAGGTACCCTATAACATTCCTTCTACAGGCTTCTTACCATTGTTAAAGTTCATTTGATCGCTGCCAGCACAACCAGACGGTGCCTCTGCTCTAGGAGTCTACTCACTGCGGACCGGACAGCGATCACAGGTTACACCACACTGGTGAGCACCAAATTTTGACGATAACTGAAAAGTTGACTAAGAAGTTGTAAATGATAAAAGATGACGAAATTTTCTAATATTTTTTATTTTTATAAATTACTGGCGCTTTCACCTCTTTGACCTTGAAATATAAAAAAATATGTTAGTAAATGGCTAAACATGGCCGGCAACGGCAATAGAAAAATAATAAATCAATGGCTGCCGATTCCAATATCTTCCAGGCTGATTATTTGCCGGTATAATGCCAATTTAGCACGCAGACGATGTTATACAATCTGGCTAGTCGTCTATGCGTTTTATAAAACGACTTACTTAGCATGTAAATTTCTCTAAAAATAACAACAATAACCTAACGCACAACAGTTACGCTTGGAAAACTCGGACCAAGTTTTGCGATAGGTTGGGTTATTAGTGTTACATTTAGAACAAATCTTTTTGCACGACAAATTATTTTTTGCTCTAAATATTTTTTGTTTATAAATTGCTATTATATTAAAATCAAAATAAGAAAACACTGAAGTAGAAAATATGACATAAAGGCCCCTACACACCATCCGTCTTTTCTCCCGTTTACTTACCGGAACGTATGTATATAATGTGTGCATCTTCTGAAGTATTCTGAAATTTGGCCTGCACAAACCAGGCCTTTGTAAAAAGACAGGGTGTGTGGAGGGCACTACATCTGTTTGTTCTATTTGCGTGTGATACAGGCACAAAACTTTTTTGTATTATTAATTTTTTTAATAATAGTTAATAACAATGGATACTACGGATTATTCTAGAGGGTTGATGACTAAATTTGTCACTATTTAAAAAAAATATCCTTGTTTGTGGAAAGATATAAACATGTTTGCAACGGTGGAATATTGTAAATAATAAAAATTAATTACATTTCATGTTGACCCTGCAAATCAAAAACTTGTATTGTGGAGAGGGCAGATTGGTTCAAGCAAACCCCACCTTTTTGGCCTGTTTAGACAAACCGGAGTAAAAACCGGAGTATGTAGGGGGCTTTAAAGTAAAAAAATATTCATAGCCATTTTAACTAGATTTATAAACTAATACTATACTTGCCGTCAAATAATTATGAACTGGAAATTTCTACATTGTTGCCAATTCATATGGGCAATGTTGAAAATGCTAAGTTATGAAGAACCGGCAACACCGCAAGGCAAAGGACAGAGAGCGGAAAAAGTTGAGCATCAGTTCTTACTCATTTGACGGCGAATATAACATTTGTAAATTACATATTTCCCTTTTTGATAAAAAAAAATATTGAAAATAGGACATGCTATTTAATACTTAAACTACTCTTATTTTTCAAACAATAATGCCCAATGGCACTTTCAAGGCAGAAATTTGAATCTGTTTAAAGAAATAAATGCTAATTAGGCCCGCGCTGTGCGGGTGGGCAGGTTGTGCCCCGCACAAAGGCGCCTGACTTTAAGGGGCGCCGTTTCAAGACAGTAAAGTAAATAATAGTAAATTTTTATAAAATGCTCTTATTCGTAAAGACAAAATTACTATAAAACTTACAAATTAATGTGATAGAAGTGAATAATATATTTTTTAATTTTTTTGCATTAGAACTCTAGGTATAAGTAAAATAATTATCATATTAATCGGTTCATTATTATTCTAGCATTGTTATATTGAAATAATAACTATGAAAGTGTTGATTACAACAATGAATACGTTGATTATATCTCAAGAATATTGATTACAAGAATGAATCCCACAATGAATCCAATATTTAAATACCTATTATAATTTTGCAAAGATTCAATTGCATATACAATTCTAAAATTGTTGATCACAACAAACGATTTTTATTATAACCTATTGATTACAAGAATGAATCTAAGAAAAATTCATCAATAAATTAAATCTAGCGTTTTTGAAGAACAAAAAGTATAGTTTAAACTTTAATTTGTTAATTTTAGATCATGAAGGGAAGGGGCGTTAAAATGTAACATAGCACAAAGGCGCCTAATACCCACAGAGGGACCCTGATGCTAATCTAAATTTTGAGAGTAACATTTTAATTCATTTCAATGTTGAACGGATGTGCTACTTTACGATGCGATGTAAACAAATGTTAACCGTTAATAAGGTAGTAATAAAATGAAGGCGGACGTCATCTGTCAATTACTAACGAGGCTTAATTTTGCCGGTCTGATTTGTGGGTGCCTGGAAGGGTGGCCCAGGGCGAAGATGCGGTCACGGGCTAATTATTACGGTTGCGTGTTACGAACTTGCGTGGAGCTCAGGTGCGCTGGACTCCGTGGTTCTCAGCCCTGGTCTCAGGCCTTGTTCTTGTTAGACAGGGGTGCAGACAAGCTTGTGTAGATGCTACTAAATTCTACCAAGGATCCCAAGATTAACTACACAACACCAACATACAACACAACAACTATTTTTACCGGCAAAGTTTCACAAGTCCTGGTGATATGAATGACAAGTAAATAGACTAAGTTGTCCTTTAATTAAATACCGTTTGAGCTTTAACAACTTGATAGAAAACTTATTCTAACAGTACTTTTTGTTTGCGTATGAAATAAACGTGTATTGTCTTATCTACTATCCCAGGGCATGCACCCACAAAATAATAGATTCCACAAAGCAGGGGCTTTAGAAGAAAAAAATGATTAAATACAACGTAAGTAAATATCTCGATATTAGGTGTTAACAGCTTATATTTGTAGTGTCCCGGCATCTAGCCGCTAGTTTTCATATTAAAATATGTATATACTTGGCGTTGGTCGCCAAGGATAATGTTGTTAATGTTTATATTTAGAATTCTAATGTTATGTATTTTTTTTTATTTTTGAAAAATAAATAAATTGTTCATATTTATATACTTTACAATTTAAGTTAAAACATTATTTTTACTACATGGATATCTAGATTCGGCTGCCCATCTGTCATTACAACGGATAGAGGAAAACAATTTGAATCCGCTCTATTTAAAAACTTATTATCAATATTATGCACTGATCACATTAAAACAACAGCTTATCATCTACAAGCAAATGGAATGATCGAAAGAATTCATAGACAACTTAAAACTTCACTAAAAACTTACAACAATCCTTCAGAATGGTATAACTATCTACCGTTAGTTTTATTAGGCTTACGCACGACATACAAAGAACCTATTAAATGTAGTTCAGCTGAGCTAGTTTACGGAACTTCCCTACGCGTACCAGGGGAATTTTCGAACCAATCAAAAATGTTACCAGATTCAGAAATACCAGTTTACTTACAGCAACTCAAAAATTACATTAACAAGTTTTCATTCTCCTTTCCAAAAATTAATTCACAAAAATCCTACATCAATCCAGACCTCTTTCGTACCTCTCATGTTTTTGTAAAAAACAGTGCGATAGGCCCTCCACTACAACAACCTTACAACGGACCATATAAAGTTATAAAACGCTACAATAATTTTTTTTTAATTATTTTAAACGATACCGTAGGAACAGTTTCTATTGATCGATTAAAACCAGCTTACTTCAAATCAATAAATTCTTTCACATTGAATTCTTAGAACATTTATTTCCACCCTTTTTTGGTCTACGGAGGGAGTGATGTAGTGTCCCGGCATCTAGCCGCTAGTTTTCATATTAAAATATGTATATACTTGGCGTTGGTCGCCAAGGATAATGTTAAAGTTTATATTTAGAATTCTAATGTTATGTATTTTTTTGATGTTTGCAAAATAAATAAATTGTTCATATTTATATACTTTACAATTTAATTTACAATTTAAGTTAAAACATTATTTTTACATATTCTTACAAAACATGTATACCTTCTTGAGGTAAAGTGACCAAATGGCCCGAATTTTAGTTGTTTGTTCCGCAATGCAAACTGCCCCGAAAAGTGTCCCGGATTTAAAACTTTTCCTATCTTTTTAACATTTCGAAGTGAAAGTTGCTGTTTCCTCTTGTTTGGTAGAAGAAATTTTTTTTGTCGATTTATCAAACATGTGTTTTTTTGTAATTTTATATCTGAATGAAGCATAATGAAATAAACTAAGAAAATTATATCTTTACGAACAGTACACCCATTTTTCCAAAAAATCTTCAAAATTTTCGAAATTCTTATTTTCACATATTTAGCTACATCTCAATACGCTGATTCCAAATTTTGAAATCGCCGATATTTTTTTTTTCATTCTGGAGATATTTACATTTAAATATTTCTCCATTTCTAAGTTATGACAAGTGGCTGGGGGTACGAGGCTGGAGACAACGGCAATTCTACGGAAAAGTAAAATAAGTTTACCAATTTTCACAAAATTTGTCCCATTAGTTCAATTTGCACAGCCAAAAAAAAAAATGCAGTATATAAAAAACTTACCTTTTGCTTTCTGTAGACAAAAGAACTATCATTTCGCTTGTTTGTCCTGTAAATATCAAATTTTCAAGACAATTTTCGAAAACAGCTTTTTGAAAATTTTGACAAATTTACCATTTATTGCTTTCAGAATTGAATAAAACTAAAACGTACTTATTTTCACACCAGGCAACAGGAAAAATAGTTAAAAGTGACGCTCTGACTTCTATAAACTTAGTAAAATAAATTTAATATTTATCACGTTTAGATTTAACTTGGCTAATACGAAATGTTTATAAAGCTTCATCGGTCGCATTTGCCTGTAGCCGACTCTGGTACGAGAAATCGCGCATTAATTTTTTTTTGCAAATAAGCACGTTTTCAGCTTCCTAGAAACAGATTTTAACATTTGTATTTACAAATCCTAGAGTAACCATTTCTCAAATCCTACGAAACTAAAAATTCAGAAAACTAAATTAGTATGAGACGTGCTAATCTGAATCTTTGCGCAGCGCAGATTTCGGTAATTCTGAAAGTTGAAAGTTGGCCTTTGGAATTATTTTTTGGTGATACGCAGGTCACGCCAAAAATTTTTGACAATGAGAAAATCAGATAGGGTGGAACAAAAAAAATTGACCAGTTATTTATCTGGCTTTTGAAATTAAGTTGCGAAATTTAAGAGACCATTTTCGAATTATATTTTATAATATGACAATTTTAGTCAGCCTGAAATTAATTTGACAGGTTTTAAAATTAAAATAACATGTATTGTATGTTATGTAGAAATGATAAATTCCAACGACTAGTTTTTAACCAATCATGATGCAAAACACTTGAAAATTCAATCAATGGAAACAGTATTATACTGAGAAAACTCCGATACCCCGATAAATTTTCGCTACCAAGTAAATAAACAGTTGTTATTGTTTTGTCAGTGTGACAATTATTTAATATTTCAAGTTTAAAAATAAAATAATAATAATTAAATTGTTTCATTTTGCGTTGTCTTTGGAATTTATCTCACCGAATACCATACGATAATACCAGCACTCATTCTTTTTGCTTTTAAGCAAAATCACTCAAGCAAACTGACATTGGGTAAAACCCGTCCTCCTTCGGAGTCGGGATATACCATGCAGTTTGCTTTTGTGTTTCTTGCTAAGCAAAAAAAAATTTTATCGATAAAATAAGGAGGTCTTGTGATATTACTTCTGATAAATTCAATTTTATTAATTAAAGAATTAACGTATTCAAATAAAGTTAATGTGTTATACTCGCATTGGGACCGTATTTACACATGCTCAGCAGTTATCATGATTTATATCCTTGTTCTCAGACAAAATTGTGTACGTTGAGACTCAAAACTTAATACAAAAACAATAATTTAAAAAAAACGACGTATGACCTTTTGACCCGGCAGTAGCGATTTACTGATCACATCATATTTTTAATATTAATCTTTAATAAGAGGGAAAAGTATTTTGCCAAGTAAAGTGTTTTTACCTTCTCATTATCTTAGTAAAAATTGGCCAACGATTTTTAGATCCTAAGATTCAATGAACTTATTTTAATATTTCCAAAGAAAAAAAAAACCATTAATCAAAACAGATTGTGTTATTAAACTCAGTAAATTTTATAAAAGAAAATTATTTTCCTGACATTTAACTGTACCTAATTTTACTTTACTCGTCAGCCAAATTAAATATTTTAATATGTACACCTGTCTTCCCCTTCCATAAAATAAATTGTACTCGTAGATATTTTCTTTTTTTAAGGCCTGGATTTGTGAAGGCCCTTAATTTATTAAGGCTCGGGGCATTAATCCGGCTCTGCCTACATCCGTTGCTGTAAATCAATAAATAATATTAATAAATTTATAATAAGCCGTGATGATATATTTAAGCCCGAATAACCCAATTTAAAATTGAATGTAAACATGTTTGCTAATAAAAACAATGGTACATCAAATAATTAATAAATATAGAATTCTTTATGAATATTTTTGTGCACATTAATATATTTGCAAAAAAATTATTTAGTATTAAAAAATCAGTATTAATATTTTTTGTAAATATTTATTTAGAAATAATAGGTAGGTATATGCTAAAAATATATTTCTAGACTATTCTTTTGCGAACATATTTATAATAAGTTACAGTAAAGAAAATTTGATTACAATAATGAAAATGAATAATCACGCAAAAATTGATTATAAAAATAACTTTTACTCTAATAATATGGGCTTATGTGTATCATCCCGGCCGCAACCATATAATGTAATAATGTACGTAGGATCCTCAATGCTCAATTACAATAAAGAAAAAGAAAAATAAACTAGTGTGGCCAACACAATACCTCCCGCCATTTACAGCCCGCGTCACAAAAAAGATTAAGCTAATCCTTTTACTCCAATTTGGCAGTTTATTTCTTAACTTTTTGCGAATCGTTAATTTTTATTAATCTAAATACATATTTACTTATTATGCTGGAAACTTTATTGATTTCCTTTCCTATTGTTCTATTTACTTTTTTTATTTTTAAAACGTTACTATTTACTATTATTAAATTAATATGATTAGTGCTTTGACAATGACATTTATCTGTCAGTTACATACATATGAATAACTGCGAAACCAAGGAGTTTTGTTTGTTTAAAACGTAGGTTCCGGAATATAAATTATAGATAATTTTATTAATTTACCCATAAAATATGTAGAAAAAGTATTAATGCAAATCTGTAGAAAATTTAATAATCTTTAATTTTTATAACATTAATCTCGAAAAAATAACATTTAAAGGTATTTTTTGAAGGAAAACCATTTTGAGCTTCAGGTAAAGTGCCATTTTCGGTTATCCGATTTACACAAAAATCTAATGGGCTCTTTCCAAAATTGATCCATACATACATACACACACATACACACACAGACATCATCGTGAAAATGTTAAAATTGGATTCTAGGGACCTAAAACGTGCTCATTTACCAAAATCTCGATATGCGATTTTTATCATGATCCCTATACTTCCGTTACCATAAGGTTAGCGGGAGGTAAAAAATGATTATATTAATGGTAAAGTTTTCACACTACACTAATCACCAATAATATTTTAAATAAATTTGTTATATTATTTAGGACCTTTATATGTTCGAAGCATTTTATTTAGTAATATCTAACATTACAAATGAACGAGATTACTTTTTAATTTTATTCGAAAGACGAGCATCAAAAGCCTACGTTGTAGCAAAAAATTGTTAAAAACTTTGAAAACATCAATAAAGTAATCAAATTTTAATAAGAAAATGAATTTTTTGACAAAATTAGCATTTTACAAGTTTTAAACTTTATGTAACCTAAATTTTATATCGTGTAAAAAGAAAACACTCTTTAAATTGTCGCAGTCCTTCAATAAATCTTTTCCAATCGATAAAAATTGTGTAAAACGTTTAAAACTTCACTACCACGTTCCACGTTCGTACTTCCAGTGAAACTCCAGAATATTAGATTTTGGCTTGGCAGCAACCTACATAGCGTAAATGTGTAGCATCTGCATACGTTAGGGGGCGACTGAACCAGTTCGTTTCCGATAATTCACCTCCAACCTACGGAGCTACGGAGTGTGTAGTGTGTACCCTTCGCGCTAAATTGAAGTTGTTATCATTGACACGCCGTCAGACAAGAGAAGAAAATCGGAAGCAATTGTTCACATGTTCTCTTTCACATGTATTTACAATCACGCGAAACTAATTAAAAGCAAAGCTTTTCGCAGGAAATGCCATGCTTGATCAGACTGCCTATTGATTTATTTGGGCGGTTTCCGGAATTTCAGATGTGACAAATATTCCTAAAATGAACGAAGCATGAATGAATGAATTCGCGGAAAACATATTTTCGTCGTTTCCCAGTTTTATGATTTTATTATATGCATCAGAATGGAATGAAATAAATGTGTAACTAATTAAATACATATATCTCATGAAGTTTATTACATATTATAATATGTGCATAAAATTATAATTTTAATTCTCCATAAACATATTACATTTAAAATTATTTAATTCTTACTAAATAAAAATTTAATTTTTAGTCCGATTTACATAATTAGGTTTAAATGTGAATAACAAAAAACTAATTTTATTCACAATCAGTTTGTAATATGAGAGTTTTTAACCTAACAAATCAAAAATTACCATTGAATATATTTGTAGTCTCTACACCTTATGGTGAAAGGGTTTCTGACAATATATAATAATTATAATAAAAATATTCAGAATCAATAAACAATTATTAAATGACAAATGCACTCTATATTTCATTATAAAGAGGTATTGTACAGGTCAAAGCAGATTTTTTGAAATGCAAAATTGAAATTTCAATGTTTTTTCCATTAAATTTGAGCGATATATTTTTTTAATTATTGAAAACTTCGAATTTTCCGGAATGACGTATATTTTCCCGATCTCAGTTAGAAAAGTTCGAAGTATTAATAACTCAGCCTACTGCTGATACAAGAAACATCATCGCTTGTGACAGTTTGATGTTCATATTAGTTGGTTATGTATTTTTTATATGTTATGTATTATTTATAATAATGTACCCAAAAATATTAAAGATTTACCAATGACCAAATATAAAAAATCATTAAAACTATTTCTGTTAGATAAAGCATGCTACAATATTAATGAATTTTTTTGTTAATTATGTAACATAATTCTGTGACTTATTCTTGTACGATTGTGCTATTTTGAATAAATAAATATTATTATTATTATTATTATTATTATTATTATTATTTACTTTGTGTACTGTTTATTTCACGACATGTACAGCAGGGTGATCCATACCAACTGATATTCACTTGACCTAAGTAGTTCTCAATATTTTACTCTGCGGAAATAAGTATAAGCAGTTGCGTTCAATTCATAGGCGTATATTGTTCTGTCAATCTGTCAGAGCTTGAAATATCCGTTATATTCTATGTTTCTCATTCAGTCTTTATTACTTGCATTTAATAGTTACATTATCGACAGATCAACAGTCTTGAATTTTGTTATTTGCTTGGTAAGTGACTTCCAAAATTAATTTTAATAGCTTAATTAATGTATTTATTTTAGCTTAAATTGTTGGACCGAAACTGAATCTGAACCGACATTTCTTTTCTGAAGCTGAACTTTAGATACATTTCGATCCTTGCGTCATACGTTCTTGGGCAAAAATATCGTTTTTTTAGTTTTCTTTTAATTTTTCTCTAATATTTATATAATTTTAAACAGATCCAACAGTAATACATTATTTTATGCATAATACCTAGCACCTATACTAAAAATGAACAAGCAGAAGACGCACGTCATCATTGTGTAAAAAAACCTTTTAAAATGAAATATAACTTGTAGAAATTATTAGGTGTTATTTATTTTTTAAAAAAGGAGAAATAAAAAATACTAGTATTAAGAAACGTATATATTAATGAAATTTACCTTTATTTCTAAGTCAATCCTTATTCCTTTTAGGGAATATAAAATTATTTGAAATAATTGTAGTTAATTTTCTTATAACGGTAGCGTTACTGAGAATGTCCATGTTTACATTGAATTTAAAATCGATTAAATATCGATCCTGTCCCTGTCACTTGATTGTCAGTGATCGTCAACTTATCTCAACCAGGCACGAATGACTTGAATTACTATAAATAATTGTAAATATCAAAGTAGTTATGTATTGTTTTGTAAAAAATATATAGAACTGACTATTTGCTGTCATTAAAATGTATCAATATGATATATCGTTCTAGGTTACTATCTATTGTACTAATTACAACAGTTCCTTGTAAATTACTGCAACGCCCAATTACTGGATAGGTTGACTAGGCTGCAGTATTATTGGTTTGTTTTAATAAGTGTTCCACGATAATTCATCTGCATGTATTATACAGTAAGTTACGCAACACGCATTGCTTTTCTAGAATAGATCAGTACCCCATGTAAACGTAGTAATAAGTGACGTCATTCGCCTCTAT
The DNA here is from genome assembly GCA_963082715.1 of Harpalus rubripes. Classification (NCBI taxonomy): domain Eukaryota; kingdom Metazoa; phylum Arthropoda; class Insecta; order Coleoptera; family Carabidae; genus Harpalus; species Harpalus rubripes. The sequence goes on along the minus strand of OY720456.1, from coordinate 13,855,167 downwards.
TCTGTAACTCAATCGATAATAGTTATCGATCGATAACAATTTTTGACAAATAGAAACAAATGTATCATCTGTCAGCATCATTTTTTATTCAGTGTCTACTATATTTATTGGCTACAATTCATTATCGATCGATAAAAGTTATCGATTGAGTTACAGAATAAGGGTGATTATCTAGTAATATACATTGATGACGTGCGTCTTCTGCTTGTTCATTTTTAGTATAGTACATTATGTACTGTAAATTTTTTTAAAGATGTCCGATCAAGGTCATCTTTATCAAGTACGAATTAACAAGTTGGCATATATTTATCTCTCTCATATTTGCACTGAAAAGATATACGCGCGAAAAGGACGGACATAAAACACATGTCTTTCAAAACTTGACTAAGTTACGACATCTCAGTTGAAAACGATGCTCGTTGTTCTCAATATAGTCGCTATATCGTAAGTTCATTTATTATGTCGGATATATTTACTTGATCCATAGCCGCGCATTCGTTATTTTCTGTCAGTGTCAGTGTCAATATTTGATTTGTCACTTATATCGACTTGTATTTTTTGTAAGTTTATTTCTTGTACCAATATGAGCAAAAACGGAAGAACTCTGAGAAAGCAATCTCAGGAAATGCTGCTTAACTTGCATCAGTATTTCCAACGCGAAGAAGAGAATGGAGGACCTCTTCAAAATATACATTCAGTGAATGAGGTGTGTAATTTTAAGACATTTTTATAATAATGGTAGGTATGCTATTGTAGCCCTTTACATGTTTAATTTAAGCTGTAATCATGCTTTTAGTTATACTGATGCAGGGTGGAGTGTCGTTGTGAACGGTTCTGTTAAGAGAAACCTGAATCTGAGTAATATGAATAATTTCGGTTATTTTCAGCGAGTTGCAGAAGCTTTAAAAATATCGACGAAGACCGTAGCAAGAGTACTGAAGAGAGCGAACGAGAATGAAGAAATACAATCGCCTGGCAAAAAAAGACCGAGAAGAAAATACGCGACAGAAGATCTGAGTGATTTTAAGAAGGAAGCTATTCGGAGAGCAATATATGAAATGTATGCGAAAAAAATGCACATAACTTTGAATTCTCTTGCTAAATTTCTAAAAGAGAGAGAATTATATTACTTTTCAATAAGTAGTTTGCGAAAACTTTTAATTTCGATTGGGTTTGAGTACAAAAAAGATTGCAATAGAAGAGCACTTGTGGAACAGGGGCATATAAGGTTAGCAAGAATAAATTTTTTAAAAGAATATCATAAAAATTATGATTAAACATGGATTTTTTCTAAGGGTGGTAAAAGAAGATCATGGCAAGATAATAATCCAGCAAGTGTTAAAAAGGCAGCCGGAGAAGGAGTAAGGTACATTGTACTTCATGCTGGGGGCAACAAAGGTTTTATTAAAAATGCCAGTCTGGTATTTTCCTCTGGAAGATGTACTGGTGACTATCACGGCGATCTCAACGCAGAAAAATTTGAAAATTGGATAAAACATTCTTTAGTACCAAATTTAGAAGAGCCAAGCTTAATTATCATGGATAACGCTCCATATCATAGCCGAATAATAAATCCGTCACCAACATCGGCATGGAAGAAACAAGATATTATGGATTATCTCTCAAAATTAAATGTGCAATTTTCTTCCATTATGCTAAAACCAGAATTACTGGAACTTGCAAAACTGCATTCACCACCATGCAGATATGTTGTCGATGAGTTTATTGAAGCGCACGGACATAAAGTTCTACGATTACCACCATACCATTGCGAATTTAACCCCATCGAAATGGTATGGTCTCAGTGCAAACGCTTCTACGACGATCGTATTGTAGAGACAGGCTATGGACATGAGCAAGTTTTGCAAACGTGGCAACAAGCATTAGAAAATGTTACCACGGAAAATTGGATGTCCTATGTTTCGCATACGGAGAAAATTATAAATGAGTGGTGGGATCGCGAAATTATTATAGATGACGAAGATATTGAACCTGTTATTATTAATTTGGAAGAGGACAACGATTCAAGTGAAGATTCAGATACTGATATAGAACTTTGATTACATTTTTTCATATTGCATTTGTTATTTAATTATTTTTCATTTATCTTTCGCTACTGTTGTTTTATAATTGTTTGCTTTGGTTTGTTTCATACTTTGTCCATGTGTTCCGGATGAGGTATTTCGGGATATCGTATGCTTTCACTTTACATTGATTACGAGATGCCATTAAAGAGAAAAGGCGAGGAGAATTGGCCAAAAGCTACTGCTACTCCATGTCAGTGCGCCTGTGCAATTGGCGCAAGTAGCCAGGGCCGTTACGCGTGACTGTGAATTCCAAAAAAATATAGTCATCCACCCTATAACTCGGAGATAGTCCCCAGTGCTATTATGTGTTCCTTAATTTGTAAAAAGATCATTGAGGAAAGCGATTTTTTAATGATGGCGACCTCGAGTAGAAGATAAATGATCATTTTTAAGAAAAGAAAAATGAATTTATTTCAAGAAATAGAAAAACATATTTCTAGATATAACAAATGTAAATATGTTGAGGATGATTATATATAAAAATAAAAATATAATAAATTTCGTAAGTTCATTGCTTCATATCAATACCGAGAATTTATTGAACGCCCCTCGTCCTATGTATTTCAGTTATTATGTTTTATGTATACTGTATATGGTGTAGACACGAAAAATCAGCGTCGGACTGGCCATTGTGGCGATGTGGCGATCGCCACAGGCCCGGCGAGCGAAAAGGGCCCGGTCTAAACTTGTATCTATCATATCTAGTACTTAGTTAGCAGTTTTCAATATGATAAAGAGAAAAAATTTTAAAGAACTGATTGTAGATCAAGTATAAACATAATTCAAGAGTCTGACCTTAACCAGAGAACAAGCGTAGCGTATCAAAGAAAACAAAACGCCAATATAGGCTTACTTCTATCCCTGTCTTTACCCCAAACTCCATCAACACCCCGGCCAGTGTATTCTAGAAATACGTGCTCAACGGGCATGTGCAAAATCTACTATGTAATAGATATAAAATTTAGTTTTAAGTTCTGTGTAGTTTGATGTGACGTTTCACTTTTCACATAGTAGACTTTCATTACCAGATACATAAAAATGATTAAATTCAGTTAACTAACTCCATTTTTATTCCGGATTAAAAATTTGAATATGAGATCTGTTCACGGAACAGAATACCTAAGGTAGGAGTTAAATTCTGCAACTGCATTTTAATAACAATTTTTGTCGCCTTAACTCTTGGAATTGTATTCCCAATATCCCAATTGCACCAACAAGGCTTAAATTTTAAGCGTCCCATAGACAAAAAATGTAAATCGAAACAACAATGCATAGTAATTCATTTCACATTTTATATCGAAGTAATATTGTCAATTGTGAAAGATAGCACTAAAATGAAAATTAATTATAAACATTGCACCTACAAAAAAAAAGATTATCTTTAATAGTATTCACCATTCACTATTAATATGATTTGATTACAACAAAGAAAATGTTCCAAAAATGATTATAACAATATATTTATAATTTTAGTATTTAAATTCATTAACTTCGTAATGCATACTTCGCATATGCGTTATTTAATCTATGTGCCAAATCTCGGCCAAAATATATGTGTTTGAGACGCGATTTTCATATTAGATTGCTGCTAATTCTATACAACTAGTACAGTTATCTTTGGTAATAAATAAAATACTTTAAATTTTTTTTGTAGTTATTCTCAAAAATAAACCATTTCAAAATTTACCGTTTTCGTCTATATGTATGTATTTTTTCTCAAATAACGATATACCATTAAAATGATCTTTTGATGGGGTAACTGTTGTCTAATTTACCCGACACTAGAACTCTTATATTGTTTGAAATCCCCATGCAAGGAGTATTTCAATAAATCTGTTTTCCCATGTTAATCGTCAATGTCACGGATTTTTGGGTTCAGCTTGTGTCCTTACATAATGTTTTCATTCATTAATGTATTTAAAAAAAACCTTCATTTATAACCATCTTTGTTTCATTAATAATATTTTGAATGGCCCAGAATAGGGGGCCCGGTAATCCAAATCGCCACACTCAGAAATATGTCCCAGTCCGACACTGCGAAAAATAAATAAATAATATTAATACGAGTACAATTAAAGTACACACACATAAAGATGATTACTTTTTAATTTTATTAAATATAAAATTCGCTAAATATATACGTATTTATATATTATACATTTTTATAATAACAAAATAACTGTATCGTATGTACCCCAAAAAAACTATGTAAACGACGCTACTGAATTTGTCAAAATCTTAACACATATGATTCGAAGATGACCTTGATCGGACATCTTTAAAAAAATTTACAGTAAACATCTTACCTTTTACCTCAGCATATCTATATAAACTATGCCCTACCCGGAGTTCTGATCTTAGAACCCAGACATATCAGACTAAAGCTGTGCGCAGTCGACGTCAGAGTCAGAAACCTTGGATGCCCCCTCGGCAGTTTTCGCTGTGATCGGAACAATCAAGTCTTTTGTTCTCGAAGCTCTCTGGATCCCGGCGGGCGTCATATGCAGCCAAGCTTGTTCGGCTCCAGTGTGTGGGTAGGCTCACTTAAGCACGGAACTGATTCCCGCCGAAACGAACGACGTTGATTGGACGACGACGATGAGTGGAAAACAGTATAACTAATAAATATTCATTATTTCGTTGTTATAGAAGGAGTTAATTTATTTTCTATTTTGACAAGGTTAAATTTGTACTTATTTTCAAATTAGGAACATATGGCAAAGTAATTTAGTTTCCTAAGGTTTGAGTTGAACAAAAGGAATATTATTTTTATATTAATCATTAAAAATGAACAAGCAGAAGACTCACGTCATCATTAATATTACTAGATAATGACGTCACTTATTACTTTGTAGACATGGGGTACTAATTTATTCTAGAAAATGTAATGCGTGTTGCATAACTTACTGTATACAATACATGCATGTAAGTAATTAAAATAATTAATAACAAAACTACACTATTTTTGAAAATAATCATTTTCTTTTATATATTTATTTTTATTTATTTATTTATTATTTGGATTTAATTATGTACAATTTAAAGTACATATATGTATGTACTCAACATATTTCACCATAATCAATACAATACAAATTACATTGCTAGATGCTGCCTTCCCAATTCCCGACGCCAAGTTTCCCGGTTATATGCTAGATCTTCTTCCAGGTTCCGCTGTCTCATCACTCCTCTCCAAGATTGGTCGTCCTCTCTTCTTCTTCCCTGGTGGTATCCACTGAAATACACGCTTTGGCTAGCTATTTTCCTCCATCCTCATTAAGTGACCGAACCATTTTAGAGATCTCGTTTCTATTCTGTATATTATAGTTTTTGAAGTTTCCAACAGTTTCTTCTACGTTGTTTTGTGTATCGTGCTACAGTATTGTATTACTGCAGTGCCCAATTACCGGACAGGCTGACTAAGCTGCAGCCTAAGAAGCACACAGATTTTGGGGGCACACAATTTCCTCATTTTATTATAGTTTTTAGAGCGCTTTGATTTGGTTAGAGCTAAGACGACCTAAACCAGGCCCTGAATATTATTGGTTTGTCTTAATAAATATTACACAATAATTCATCTTCAATCATGCCAAAAGCTTGATATATTGTATTGTAATGTCAGCAAATTGACAGTTCTACATATTTTTTACAAAACAATAATACATAACTACTTTGATATTTGCAATCATTTATATTAATTCAAGTCACTTGTGCCTGGATGAGATGAGTTGACAATCACCTGTCAATCAAGTGTCAGGGACAGGATCGATATTTGATCGATTTTAAATTCAATGTAAACATGGACATTGTCAGTAGTGCTACCGTTATGATACGAAAATTAATTACAATTATTTCAAATAATTTTATATTTCCTAAAAGGAATAAGGATTGACTTTGATATGAAGGTAAATAGACCACAAAAGCTAGGTTAGAATTTGCCTTTGGCGCGAGTTTATAGTTTGAATTCCCTAGTATATGTTTCATATAGGAGTTTAATTTTACAGACAAAAAAAGATATTTAAAATAAAGAAATTAAGCAGCTCTTACTAAGAATTCGATAGTTTGTTTATTCAATGATAGATTGCAACAATTTAAACCTGTAGAAAAGGTAAAGTAAGAAAATTATTAGAAAATAAAATGCTTGGTGCAAGCAAGGATACCGTATGTCGTTGACCCACCAGTAAATAGGACAGCACAATAGAAGATGAAGCATGCACGATCAAACTAAGACATACGTTCAATGAATTTTGTAGCGTTGTATTATTATTTAAATAATTATAAACTGTGCAGAGTTCATGTGAATATTATTGTACGAATCTGGAGATAAAGGTTCGGTCTAGATGCTACATATAATGCTTTGCATATGAAATTTACTTTTATGAGATTTTTCGGTTTTTAAAGTTGAGCAAAAATTTCCTTGGTAAGAAATACACGAGGATTGAAATTATGTTCTCAGCGTTATGAACTGAGTTTGAATTTCGCGCCTAAGTTTGACCGTTACCCTTTTCTGGTCTATTTCATTAATATATACGTTTCTTAATACTAGTATTTTTTATTCCTTCTTTTTTAAAAAATAAATTACACCCAATAATTTCTATAAGTTATATTTCATTTTATAAGGTTTTTTTCAGGTCGATGACGTGAGTCTTCTGCTTGTTCATTTTTATTATAGCACGACGACCGAAGCAAGTCGGACAATTGCATGCGAGGCACACAAAGATACTTTTACTCCGAATTAGGGTGACCAGACGTTCCGGTTTTCCGGGATTCATTCCTGTTTTGAGTTGTATGTCCCGGTGTCCCGATGAACATTGTCCCGGTTTTCATACCCGACTTCAAATTTATTACTTTATATCATCTATCGACTGATATATTTATTTTATTACTAAATTTTTAATTGTTTTATATATTCTAATTTTAATTCTTGCATTTTAAAGTAAGTGCGATTCTACGCAAATCGTAAATTAAGGTAGTGTGCAATGTGTACGTGCAGCGTGCATGTGATTCACAATTGACTAGGAAAGTAAACGTCATAGAATCTTTGTTTAATTTTCTGAAAAATTCGTGGTACGTTGTGGAGGCGAAAAAATAACTTCACTTTGTGAATGATGGACATTTCTATCAATATATTATTACTATTATTATATAACATTATTATTATAATATTCAACAAAACACCACAGAATACAACACCTGCGTCATAACTCATTAAAGTCATATAAAGTTTGTTGACACGACTTTCTGAACCGAGCAAAGACATGTATTTTGTACAATTTTTTAATTAATTAACAAATAACTTAATTTATAATGCACAGGCATGATTGAAAGCATTTTATTAAAACTCCTCAACATAAGTTTTAGTAATAAGTAATTTTTTCACTAAATACGTCTATGAAAGCGAGTAATTTCGATTTATTCGACGGTTCCCATGCATTTTTGCAGCCCAATAGATTTCAAATTTCGCGCGTACTTTAGTACTGCCTACTTTCTATTGTGTGTAAGTCTGTGATACTGGTACTGTGCTTACGAAACGTATGGATTTTGGAATGTTTTTACTTTAATTTATGAGAAAGAACATATTATATTATATGTATAACTATTATTTTTATTTAAGTCAACAATCCGTTAAATATATTCTCTTTTCTAAAATGTTCTGTGACCTGGCAATTTATTTTTGTACATGAAAGGGGAAAACATGCAGCTTCACATTCCGTGAAAAAATGTAACTCTTAATATAAACGAAAATGACGATTAAATGTTAGCGCTGAAAATAAGCATATTAAAACACATTTATCTCCCAAACCAGTATATTCAGTATTAATACAAAAAAATAGCAAATCTAGATGACCGTCGCCTGGCCGAACCCGGTCACGCGGAATCCTCCTCCACGCCGTGATTATTTCTGCAAAAGAATTAACACATGAAAAATACTCAGTGAGGAGTCAATCATTCACAAAATACACGCGCATCCTCCACAAAGGAATGTATTGCAAAATCACACCACAAATAACACACGTATGCAACAAAGTCCAATAAAACAGGGAAAATGGAATAAGTCACCTTATGCGAACCGCATACCTGCTACTCAATAGCAGTGTGGCCCCGGACTTACGCGTACATACTCACCTGTACCTGCCATTGCCACCCTGGCCCCGGTCTTACGCGTACGTATACTCAACTGTACCTGCCATTGCCAGCCTGAGCGGTGTGGTTTATCCCGGCACTCAAATATGGTTACACAACCAACCTTGCCATTACCACCCATGGGAATAGGGAGCTACCCTAACCCGAATTCCGCTCAGGTGCTGATCAACCCTAGTGGCTTTATTTCGGCCTTAGGGGCATAGTTACAAAACCAGGATAAAACCATCCCTGCCGTTACCACGCGGTCAATCAGCGAAAACCCACGAGGCTAGCAATCGTGGACACATAGATCGCATTCCTGGTTACCCTTATCAGCTCTCTCATCACACCTGGAGGCTCTACCGGGCGCGACCGTTCAACAAGGATTAGGATAAAGGACAACACCGTAAAATAAGAGAATAATCATACAAATCCGTATCTCCATTACTCTTGCCATCGTAAACTAAAAGTGTGTGTAAAACTCAACTCACTCACATACACATGCTAGATTAACTCTCTCACCTGAATCACTACACAAATCAATCACTATGATATCGATGTTCTCACACTGAAATCTAGAAATAAACTGAAATAAAATACGTGAATACCAGTATCATTAAATTTAGCTCTTATCCAACAGCATCGGTTACGTACCTAAATAGCTAATTAGAGGCAAAACATAATAAATTTAATAAAAATAATCTTACGCAAAATAATTACTGTGACATTAATAGTAAGGTGTATGACCTTGAATGAATTCTGGAAACCTTACCTCACCAAAGTTTTGGTGCACGAGCCGCCACTGAATCCTCTGAAAAATGTCCCGGTTTTGCAATTTATAAATCTGGTCACCCTACTCCGAATGACACATAATATTTATTTTTTTTCAAACACACTACTTTACTTCTTGTTCGCTGATTCTATATAGTTTCCATCGATATTTATTTATTTATTTTATTTCTACGCCGCTATTTCTACTCCGGCGTCGTTAAAAATTTCCGGCGGCATAGAAATAAAACTTCTACCTTGTGAATCAAGTCACACAAGGTGCCATTTTTATGACGTTTGTAAAAAGAAACATTTTTATTATATAATAGGTTTTCTGTAAAAAATATATTGAAAACAGTATTTTTTGCAGCTCGTTTAAACGGTCAATTTTCACCACCACGGCAGCGCGTTTCTGGCCGGCAATGTAGCCAATGCTCAATAGATGGTGCAGGATGGCGGTTTCTAGTGGCGTTATCTATCAATTGATGGTGTACTTGCATTATTCTATTACAGTTTTCTTGAATTAACATACATAAGACTTAAAAGAACAAAAATAAAGAAACTTGCAATTAATCTGATTAAAAAATTGGCAATACCAAATACCTGCACTTAAAAATACACATATGTCTGTGTTAAATAGGATTACTCTTGAAAAAAAATCCACTTGACATGTGTTTGTTCTTTGAAGCTTAAGGCTACCATTTAAAAATACAATTGGTATGAGTATGACTAAAAACCTATTGAATTAAGAGTTGTGACTACCAGTCATCATGACTCTTTTACTCAATATTTTAGTCACCCTAACTAACTACGTTTGGTATTATTAGTATGATTTATTTTGACATTTGCTAGGCAATGAAGTTTAATTTTTTTTTGCCGGCGGTAGATGACAACGACGAGGGAAATAATATATAAAATAATTATAAAATTATAATTATCATTTTTAAACAATCGGCAAAATATTATTTATAGAACACGTGAAAAATGCGAATTAACTGCCTAGGCTAAATTTAAAGTTTAATGCCCCTGCCAATGCAGTGAAGCTGCTACTTTTTTGTCTTGAAACAAATAACTATTCTGTTAGACTTCTTGGTCCAGTAACTACAGACATACATACATGTCATGTTATAACGATATCTTGTATTGTAAATTGGGGTAGTTAAGTGATGATCCAATAACGTCGTACGTTTAATAAATAATATTTCTTACATGATAAAAAGTAGTTGTTTGAGATACAAATCGAAAGGCCGAAAATTACCTGCGTCCACAATGACGCCAGTAAATAAAAAATTCGAGTTAGTTTTACTTTTGTATACATCGGTTTTTAAAATTATTCTTATAAAAATGCTGTTATATTAAAATACATTTTTCATAAAAATGTAACATATTTTGTGCCTGCGTTTAAACAACTAACCCATTATAAATTTTATTACAAAATGTTATCTCAATTAATTATATATTGCTCTACTTACATAAATTGTTGTAATAAATTGATTTGTTACGCATTTGGGAAAATTCTATTTATATAATTAAAACCTTTACTAAATTTTATTATATTAAAACCTAATTACAATTAATTAAGTATATATTATATTTAATTACATAATTTAATTTATACGATAATTGAATTAGTAAGAACACAACATAATAAATCACATTAATTATATTAATAAACAAATTTCAGGTAATAACAATCAGTAATTCTTTTCAACAACCAACATTTTATGATTAGATTTGTTAGCGCTTGTTCATTGTTTTTTTGCGGTGTTTTTCTCTGCTGTCAGGGCCTTCTTTCCATGAACTGAAACAAGAGAAATGCGTGTGTTGGCGCTTTGTGTCTGTATTGTAAGGTGGAGGAAATAGAGAAAGCAGTAACCACTCCTACCTGTCAGAAGCGTTACCGGTCCATCCGGTTTAACCAGACTGGATTTCCCCCCGGAAGCGCCCAAGGAAGTCTCCACCCGGTAGATGGGGAGCGGGATAACGGTGGAAGATACTGGAATCAGATCTAATAAACGAGCGTTATTAACGATATTTAAATATTGCCCTTTGCAAGATATTAACCCAACGAAATAATTACAACTTTATTACGTCGTTTCAATTTGTTTCTACATTAAATTTCGACATAATTAAATGAACAAAAGTGTCATAATTAAGTACGGATATAAATTTTATTTTAAATGGAGCAGTTGTGCATAGATGATTCTTACTTGTTTTATTCTTTCTTTCAACTTCAACTTCTCAAAAGCTCCTAAGCAATCTTCTTTAAAAATACTTCCAAAAAAATAGCCAAAATAGCACATTAACAAATCATATCAGTATAGCGGATGTTCTATTATTCTTTTGCCAAATATTGAAGTTAAGTTATTGTATTAGGCTCTCTAGTTAATTCCGAATATTCACACACACACACAACACAACGATTCTTGTAAAAAATGATTAATTAAGTTTTAACTAACTTAATATTCGCAACTTAATGGGATATGTGGCCAAATTTTTTTTTACATATTATGATACTAGACATAAAAATAAAATACCCGTTCTTTTACATCGATTAATTATTCGTACTTCACGAGAAAATAATTATTAAAAATTTGGGGAAGGGATTTGTGACGTGACAATGGTAGAAGGGTGAAAAAAGACGATTAGACTGGGAGGGAAAGAGATGTGTCATTTTATTAAAATTAAATTGTTTTTCATACATAGCTAACTGAAAAACTATAAAAATGAAATTTGTTTAAATTTCAATTGAAATTTTCTTAATTTTTGTTGTAAGGATATAAAATAAATACATGTTTGAATTCAGAAAAAAATACACTATCAAATGGCCGTAAAAAATACATACCATCCCATTTAAAAAAATATAACTTTGTGTTGTAGTCTGAGAACCACTGGTATAAAAAATATTTATATTTATATATATATATATATATATATATATATATATATATATATATATATATATATATATATATCGTTGTTGAAGGAAAGTAATTTGGAGCGTAACCCTCTTGGTTTTCCCTTGATAGATGATGTACATGTTTTAATTTCGCCTAATTCCCTATATATTTTACATAAATAATGTACGTATTTTCATCAATGCTTTTTATCCACTACTAAATTTTCTATTTTATGTGCTTTATGCAGATTTCAATAATGAACATGCTCGTACATTTCTATTGTGGAAAACGTTTATCAAACGTCACTCAAAACTCAAAGCTGCTGCGCAAAATACATCAAACGGAATAGTTTTGTGTGATGAATAATTCACTCTAATCGTATTCGAACACGGACTATCTAAAGCACAAGCAAAACCAGCCACTTAATATATTCAGCTTTTGGTTCCCAGAAGATATACAGCAACAGCATGTAGCTCAGTGGTTGCGATTCTAATGCCCGGATTTGAATCCGCCAGAAATAAAAAATTAAAAAATTATTCCTATTTTCAAATCGTCCAAAACTCTCAAAACATTTATGGAACATATTATTTTAATATTAATATACCATCCCGTGTTACTTCATCTAACTATACATATACAGGATGATCTCATGAATGGATTATTATATGAAACATGCAAAAAAGAGCATTTGAAGTTCGTCAGGCTCGTAAAGTGTAAAGTGTGACAAAGAGAAGGCGAGCGCAGAGTAGAGATGGGTCAATCCCCGAAACTTAAAGATAAATTTTTGAGAATTTTCCCGGAAATTCTTTTGGGTAATTTACCGCGGAATTTCCAGGAAAATATCCGTCGGGAAATTTCCCAAGAAATTTCAAATATGAATAAAAATTGTAACTGTAGGTTTATTTACTTTCATTTTTCAGTGAAATTATGTAAAAAATACATACACATACTCGTATCAATATATTTATGCATTGTCGCTATCGGTCATTAATAAGTAGTGCGACTCTGTAAGAACTAATAAAAAATACTCCCCCTATTTTAAATATACAATATATTTTCAAAATTCTTGTATAAAGTAAAGAAGCAATATTCATAAAACCTTAAATGAGTAATTCAAAACCATCATACTAATTTCGCAAGTAATATTTCGTGTTATATTTACTTAAAAAAAAAAATAACCAGAATAACAATTTATTATGAAGGATACTTAAATTACACAAAAAATGACCAATGTTATATATTTAATAATTATTTATAACAGCTTGCACCAAACATCAAGGCCAAATATCTTTTAAAATTTACGGGAAATTTTCAAAAATTATATACACGGGATTTTTCCAAAAAAAAAAAAATCCGGGAAAGAAAGTAACAAAAATTCTTCCCGCAATTTTCGGTAATTTACCCAAGGAAAAAACAAATTCCCGGCGGGAATTTTTTGGCGGCACGTCACTAGCGCAGAGCAATAACGAGCAAATAACCTTTTTATAAACGTTTCTATAACAATATTTCAACTCTGTTTATCTTTATAAGACAAAATTCTGTTTAGAAACAATTAGCATTTTTCCTACAACTGTCTGTTTAGTCTAGATGTGAGCGATCTATACATTTTTAACAACAATTAAGTCTATAAATTATTGCAAGCATACGTGTAGGGTTGATAGTTGGTTATGGATGCCATATGATCATTGACATATTACATAAATGGACCCAACGTAGAGAGAGAGGAATTGACGCTCACCTTAGAAAAGGAAAGATAGATAAGCGGGGCAACGTCAAACAAGAACATTGTTGCGGTCTGTCGTTTTGTTTGCTGGTCTGACAGTAGTGACAGCTAGTAAAAGTGCAATATATTTCCTCAGAATATTAGTAAAAATAATATTTATATCTCTAACTAAGAGTTAGTTACAATACAAAGTGAGTAATTTTGATTTAATGAGAAGTAGAAATAATTTGAATGTAGCTTGCTGGTAATTCAGGTTATGTTCTGTCATTCATGCTATGCATATAAGTGTGATATCATTTATATTTCAGAATTCTTTTAAAATGGATGCACAGTTCGTTATCAAAAAGACATAAAATTTCACAAGTCTTTCTTATTCGTCGTAAACTAAACTGTCATATCTTATATGAATGTTTTTCGAGTAGATTTCCGAAAGATGAACTGTGAACAGACTGGCTTATTGCAGTTAGAAGACACAATTTCAAGCCATCCAAACATACTGTGATGCAGAAATCATTTTCAATCGACGGACTATACCTAAAATGTATATAAAAATAGTTTTAAATAAATAATATTAGCTAAAGCAAAAGTACTTTTCTATATTTGTTATTTTTACAAATAATTTAATATACGAATGAAATATTTTATGTTAAATCGAATATGAACTATATTTTACATTGTCATTTATTATGAATGAAATGAATATTCCTAAGCACTCTGTGTTATTTTTTATCTTTTGACTTTGCCCCTAACTTAGCTCTATCCTTTTCTAAGGTGTGCGGTCAATGCTTATACAGTAAAGCAGTACCTACGTTGCGTCCATTTATATAATACGTCAATGCATATGATACCCTACACCCTGCATTCTCCCACGAAGATGCTGCTTTTAGTTAGTTTGTGTAGAGAGAGTCTGTGTTAAAAACTCTTGTCGAAAAGACAGGCAGTCGGTTATTTGTTTGAACGCGTGCACGCAGAGTTACAATGTAACAGTTTAGTTGTGTTTGGTGATGTCAAATATTAACATGAGTAGCTTTCATTAGCTTTGAAGTGACACCTGAGCCCTTTACAAAATATTGTAAAATTAAAAATAAAATAAAAAATCTGATGTGGACACCCCACGACTTCCTTGTACGCAAGACCAACATGAAATATAGATCCAATTATAAAATTGCACGTATTTGACATAATTTGATATTAACATCTATTTTTTATTTATTTTGTTTTTTTTTTGTCCTAATCCATAGCAAGCTTCATTATAAAAACCAAAAAGTATATAAGTTTTAAATTTACATATCTCGGTTATACAAAGGGCTAATTTAATAATACCTAATGTGCTAGACGCAGAATTTAATTCTCTAAAACTCTTATTTGAAGCATTTATTTCTAAAATGAAAATGAAACCATTTTATTCGAGAAAAACTGTTAACAACTTCAGGTAATATATCACTTCCGGTTAGCTTGTTTTAATCAAAATCTACTATGTTATTCCAATTGACATAAAAGTCTTATATACCAAATTTGAAAAGTTTTGGATTATATTTTTAAATAGTTTTTCACCAAAATCTGTTATAGGCTTCAAATAAAGTACCATTTCTGGAAAGTATGTAATGACCAAAAAGGGAGGTGCACAGTTGGATGTTATAGCAGTCCTAAATACAAAATTTCAACTTTCTACGGCTTACCGTTTTTGAGTTATGCGAGATACGTACGTACGTACAGACGTCGCGACGAAATTAGTCAGAATGGATTCAGGGATGGCCAAAATGGATATTTCCGTTGAAATCTGAAAACCGAAATTTTTCGCTATTACAATACTTCCTTTACTTTGTACAAGGAAGTAAAAATCTGCTGGTAAACCAAACACAGCAACGGGCAACAAGAGAAATAGTACCTGGATTTATTAAGAATTTTTACTTCCTTGTACGAAGTACAAGTAAGAAGTAAGTAAAATTTAGGTTCTGAGATTTCAACGGAAATATCCATTTTGACCATCCCTGAATCCATTCTGACTAATTTTGTCGTGACGTCTGTACGTACGTACGTACGTATCTCGCATAACTCAAAAACGGTAAGCCGTAGAAAGTTGAAATTTTGTATTTAGGACTTCTATAACATCTAGTTGTGTACCTTCCTTTTTGGTCATTACATAATTTCCAGAAATGGTACTTTATCTGAAGTCTATAATAGATTTTAATGAAAAACTATATTAAAATATAATCTAAAACGTTTCAAATTTGGTATATAAGACTTTTGTATCAATTGGAATAACATAGCAGATTTTGGTTAAAACAGGCTAACCGGAAGTGATATATTACCTGAAGTTTTTAACAGTTTTTCTTGAATAAAATATAAATGCTTCAAATAAGAGTTTTAGAGAATTAAATTCTGCGTCTAGCACATCAAGTATTATTAAATTAGCCCTTTGTAAATTTAAAACATATACTTTTTGGTTTTTGTAATGAAGCTTGCTATGGATTAGGACAAAAAATAACAAAAAAATAAAAAATAGATGTTAATGTCAAATTACGTCAAGCACGTGCAATTTTATAATTGGGTCTATACTTCATCGTCATATTGGTCTTGCAAATACAAGGAAGTCGTGTGGTGTCCACATCAGATTTTTTAGTTTAGAAGAAACCATACTCGAATTATTATTAATTATATAGTAAATTTAAAAATATTATTATAGTAACTAAATGTGGTTCTGACTACCAAAGTTTGAATACCGATAAAAACTTTAACTTATTATGTATTGCCAGTTAATAAGAAAAAAATATTTTTAAATTTCTGCTAATCCAACTCTGATAAAGAAGTAAAATATATTCCCCCTGAAACGGGACCTGTCCCATCATTAGTAAAGTCATTCCAGTCGCTATACCTTGCGAGTATATTGTTCTGTGTAATACTAGTAATAAAATTATAATGCATCATTTATAATACTATCATGAAGACAGTACGTGTCAAGTAGGTTGTGGAATATTGGAAGTTTTTTGACAGTGCGGTTAAAGACAAAAATACAGCATACCGCATCACCGTAGTTGGAAGTGTTGTGGATAACCAAATAACCGCAATGAAACTGTGCTGGGAAACGGAATTAGCCTTTTTTGTGACTGAATGTTCCCTGCGCAATATCATCATGAATATTGGAATTACTAGTATATGCGGTTACAAAAGATCCATTTAAAAATGATATTGCCTATTTACTTTTCAAATTTACATTTGTATTTGAGTTGTTTCTATGTTTGTTCTACCTCATTTAATAACAATATTTTAAAGGAGATACACGACTTTGAATTATACATTTTTATATTAATGAGAACATGTTAGATTTCTTCTAAAATTGATAAACCGGAAGTGATACTTTACTTCAAGCTCTGAACAGATTTTCGTGAAAAATATAATAGGATATATTCCAAAACTTGTCAAATTTAGTATTTAAGACTTTTATATAAAGGGAAGCAACATATTAGACTTTGGCTAAAATTTATAAACCGGAAGTGATACTTTATTTGAAGGTCTGAACAGATATTAGTGAAAAATAAATTGATACAATCCAAAACTTTTCAAATTTGGTATTTAACACTTTTATATTAATGAGAGCGACATAGCAGATGTTTTCTAAAATTGATGTTGTACAGGAAGCTAGAAACAGATTTTTTGAAAAATATATTAAAACATGAATCAAAACTTCTCAAATTTGGTAATTAAAACTTGTATATAATTTGAAACAACATTAGATTTTGATTATACCTATATGATAAACCGGAAGTGGTCCTTAATTTGGAGCTCTTAATAGATTTTCCAGGAAAAATATTATAAAATGTAATCCAAAATTTAGTATTGCAGACTTTTCTATTTATTGGAACAACAAATTAGATGTTGTTTACAAACGATCAACTGGAAATGATACTTTACTTAAAGCTCATTGCTATTTCAAACATGGAATTTTGTGTTGGCCACATTAGATTTTTTTAAAATATAATTTAGAAATAGCATATATTTCAAGCACATTTAGGTCCACGAAGAAAATAGTTTGATATAAAAACTTCGTGACGTCACATCTATATCTTCCAATTTTGGGGGACTATAACTGGCGTATTAATAGGAATTTTTTCACCGGATTTTCACCGACAGTCTTAGTTTTACTTATACGTTCAGATGAAATTATATTTAAAAAATGGTGGAATTTCCTATTACATATGTTTACAATTTTTCACAATTAGCCAGAAAACTGAAATCCCTAAAATTGGGCAAATTCTCAAAAATTACCTTTGACTTTTTGCAATTGTTGGTCATTCAGTTATTTTTCTCTAAAATGTGTAAGCACTGATCAAATTTTTTGAAAATTTCTATACTTATGTAATTTTGCTGGTAGAATCAAGTGATGAAAACGGCACGCATGTATCTCCACCCACACCCAATTTTTGATTATTGTTATTGAATATTTGGGGTCCAAATTATAGAATTTTTGTGGTCTAAGTATGAACGCAAATATTTGCGGTTATAAAATTTAGAATTTTCCAATATTTAATTGGGATGAAAACTAATATTTCTTCTAGTCAAAAAGTTTCTAAAAACTACGTTAGAAGTTTGCCAAATAAAGTACAAAATTTACGAAAAATAAAAGAAAAGTATAGAAAAAAAATGTTTAATATTATAATGGTAATACTGTTTCTTGTATTTTTACCTCTCGCTACCCTTGGTAAGGGAGGTATAGGGATCGTGCTAAAATCGCATATCGAGATTTTGGTAAATGATCACGTTTTAAGGTCTCTAGAATCCAATTTTAACATATTCACAATGACGTCTGTGTGTATGTGTGTGTGGATCCTCCACTCTAACTCAAATACTATCTTTCAGAAAATTTTGAAACCTTGTATTTCGAACTTTATCTGTAATGGAAAGAAACCATTAGATTTTGGTGAAAATCGGGTAACCGGAAATGGCACTTTACTAGAAGCTCAAATTAGTTTTTCTTTGAAAAATACCTTTAAATGTTATTTTTTCGAGATTAATGTTATTATAAAAATTAAAGATTATTAAATTTTCTATAGATTTGCATAAATACTTATTCTATATATTTTCTAGATAAATTTATAAAATTATCTATAATTTAAATCCCAAACTTACGCTTTAAACAAACAAAACGCAGTTATTCAAATGTATGTATCTGACAGATAAATGTCACTACCAACGAACTAATCATTTCAAAATAATATTAGTAACGTTTTAAAAAGAAAAAAGTAAATAGAACCATAGAAAAGGAATTCAATACCAATTTCCAGCATAAGTAAATACGTAGGTATGTATTTAGTTTAATAAAAAATTAACGATTCACAAAAATGTTTTAGCTAATCCTCATTTTTGATTGATGAATTCTATTCTATCCCGGTATTTAAAATTTAATCTTTAGCTCCGGTGAATCAATGGTTAGAGCAACGCCTCATTTCACCCACTCTGTAATTGGGATTTAATCCTTTTGAGGGATTTAAATAAAAAGTAGTTACTTGGATTAGATTAGACTATATTTTAAGAAATAAACTATCAAAATTAGAGTAAAATTCGCTAATCCAAAAATAAGGATTAACTTAATATTTTTTTTGTAACTCGGGCTATAAATGGTGGGAGGTGTTGTGTTAGCCACACCAGATTTTCTTATTAAATATTGAAATGATAACACCATCCTTTAAATTATATACGAGTATTTCTAAATAATATAAATTGAAATTTTAATAATCCTCATTTATTTTATTGTCGCCTGGAGCAATACATTTCCTCTACGAAAATATTGATTCATTCAGTTTCTTGGTAACCAATTACCAACAAGTACTCGTATAACTTGAGAAATAACAATTATATTTATAGCAACATGAAATCATGCACATGTTCATAAGAAGCTAAAAGAAATAAAGAAAGATGTTAAGTATGTAGAGGAGTGCAAGCGCATATGGAAAGAGTCTCAAATTTACATTTGTGATATATGATTTTAGAGGTCGTAAAATATCACAACCACTTGACATATTTTAAAATATCACAAACCGGAAGCACTGCATGGAGTAGGTGTAATATTTTTCATTTGACATTTAAGACAGGTAGTTATTTTTTCTTTTGTCCATAAAACATTCACGATGATATAAAATCATATTTTTATATAATTAAAACTCAGATATAACTAGGAGAATATCTCTTGCAATTCTGTTAAATAAATGGTATGTTTGTACATAAGTATTTTGTTTTTCAACATTGTATTATCTATTGGGATGGGACCCGCAGAATCCGTTGGCGGCGCTGTAAGCGCACATGTCATGGCGGCCAGTAGGACATGTCAGATTTGTTTTCATTTTAAATAAGTGCTTTCTGACCCATTATATTGATAAAAGTTCAAATCAACACAATTTTTAAGTTTGTTCAGTCGAATCCTTTATCACAGCGTTTCTCAACCTTTTCAAGATGCGACCCAAATTTAACTATTTTATTTGTTTCGCGACCCACTACATAGAAAATTATTTAAAAAATAAAAACATATGTCTTATTATAAACAATAATCTATTTATGAAAATAAGAAAATGAATTTGTACGAAATTCAGGGACTCGAACCGAAAAAAATTGGGGTTCGGTTACGGTTAACGGTTTTTACTTTAATAAAAATTGGGTTTCGGTTATCGGTTACCGTTTTTTTGAAAATATTTTATCGGTTTTCGTTTCGGTTAAAAAACAAATAAGTTTCGTTTTCGTTACGTTTACGGTTTCGGTTTAAATGAAAAATTAGCTTAGTACATTTAGTACCTATTTCGTAATGTAATAACATTTTAATTCCACGTTTCACTAACAACTAGTACTAATAGATATGTTCGGAATTCAAAATTCGAAACGAATCTGTAAGTAATTATTTTAAGTAAAAGTATAAAATTAGGTAGGTACTTTTATTTTAAGGTGTGATTTAAAAATAAAATTCGCGGTTCAAAAAGTAACTATGAGTTAAAGTTTTCACATTAAAGTTCTTACGTTTATTTTTGCAACAAAAATTAAATACGTTTCGTAAATTATTAATATTTTAATTTTAAGTTTTAATATTAATTCTATTACAATAGTAATACGTAAACTAAATGGGTGATTGATTGAAAAATGTCAATAAATGAGTAATTTTTTAAATTATAATTGCAAACGTAATTGAAAAATGGAGTAAAATGCCTTAATTTTTTTAAATAAGAAACTACTTTTTTATGAATTTGGAAGCATGCACAGTATTTTTACGAAAAAGATGTGGGTTAATAAAAAATACCTATTTTTAAATTTACGGTTTTAGTACCGATTTCGGTTTGGTTATGTTTTCGGTTACAGCACGAATTTATTTTTCGTATCGGTTTTCGGTTTCCATATTTGAAGAAATAAAATATAGGTTTCGGTTTTCGGTTACGGTTTCATGAAAAGTCAAATATCGGTGCGGTTTTCGGTTACGGTTTCGTTACGGTTCGGGTCCTTGGTACGAATATATTAATAATATAAATTTAACACCAAAATAAGATAAACAAATTCAAATAAAACGAAACTTGTTACAATTTGGTAACTACATGAATTTGATTCAATTATGTCTCTATTCTGAATAAATCTGTAAGTCTTACAGATCTGTAAATCTGTAAATAATGAACAAAATTGCAACGAAAGCTGTCACTCTTATATATAATTTTATATTAATCAAAAAAATAGATGCGTTTTTGCCAGTTTTTACAGATTTACAGATCTGTAAAACTCACAGATTTGTTTAGAATTGGCCTATTAATTTTGTTCGATAGTCAAATGTCCGAGACGTAAATATTACCTTCCTCATATTTGTCCAATTTGACTTTCGAACAAGATTGACAATGCATTTCTTTAAAATTTAAATAAAAAATGTTTTGAGAATTCTTCAAATAGCGGTTTTATATTGAAAGGCTGTATTCATTTTTTTGATAGAGGCGGTGCGGTTTCTAAAAATTAGTTTTAGTATTTACAAGAGCAAAAAAAAACAGATTCGGACATATAGATAGGTAATAATAATAAAAATGTAATAATGTTCAATTATTTATTTCCCAAGTTTGTTTTTTTTTCAACAAAATGATCTCAAGGTCTCGGTAGGGTGATTAGCAGTAGCATTCTTCATTGCACTACTAACATTAGTAACATTTTACTGAAAATTTATATACATTTTAGAAAAATATGATTGGCATTTAGTTATCAAAATTATACAATTCAGAATAGTTACCGCGACCTTATGCACACCCCTTCGCGACCCAAATTAAGAAACGCTGCTTTATGAAAAAACGTAGTTGAATGGCAACAACTCGTAAATCCGAATTTAATTAATTATTACTTGTGGCTTAATTTGACTTAAGGCAATTCTGACTTGGAACTGCAATCAATATGGACAAATATTAGTAAAACAATAAATCTACAAATTTTATTTATCAATACTGTTAATAATTTTACGTTATTCTGAATCGTAAACGTCTTATTACAGAGCTCTGTTTCTAGTATAGTGGAAAAATCATTTTTGCGTTTCCCCGTTTGGTTTCCAATGACTATTTCGATCAAATAATTTAACGTATTGTGTTGTAGGTTCCAATATTTTTTTTCAAATTATTTACCGTTCAGTATATCATAAAACATTGTACAATACTCAACCGTTACCCGAAATTTACGTGCTCGCACGGATAACAAGCTCGCTTCACTTGCTCGTTAGGTACCGTGCACGCCCGTAAAGTTCTGAGTAACGGTCATGCAATGTAAACTACTAGTATTAAAACTACATACATGCAAAATTTTATTATAATTTCTTTTTGTGAAATGCAAAGAGAAGGCATATTTATTTATTAGATAAAAGTTTTACGATTTATTTAAATTTATTTTCCATACGTTCAGTCGATCAACTTTATCTTCTTTGCTAAAAATTATGGAATATGTTTTGAATTTTTGTTGTACTCGTACACTTTAACACAGCACTTTTTGGTGTATATTATGTTCATTATTTTTAATTCGCTTATTTTTATACATTTTCAAATGAAATTATAATTTTTTTAGAATACACATCCAACAATACCACATATGTCCTAGGTTCCCATTTGAAATTTTGAACCTGAGTGTAGTTACGCCTCCTTTCGGTAAATTCCGGAAATCGAGAGTACTGCCAATAAATTATTTATATCGGATTATGTTATGCTAGTTTTTAGTCGTAGTTCTAAAAAAAAGTCTGGGACGGGTGGTTTGAAACATGCTGTATACCGATACACCACAGAAGAGAGTGTTTTTTTTCTTTCGGTGTTTTGTACAAATTAAACCACTGGAAAAATCATGTATTTCTCTCCCTTATTGCTTCATAATATACTATTTCTGTTGTATGTATTTATACAGGGTGTAATCATACTTCGGGAAAAAAATGAAAAGGCATATAGTACTGACCAAAATGAGTAAAAAAAAGCTTAATCAACATGGGTCCGATCTTCAATAGTTTCCAAGATATAAGGCTGTGAAAAATTAGTTTTTACCTGTGCTATCTCGAAAACTATAAGAGTTACGACTTCGATTAAATAAGACTTTTTGTTTACCTTTCAGAGGTCAACTTAGATGTGTTTTTGTTTTTTTTTTAAATCAAAAGTTAAATGTTATGGCAACCTTGGTCAATATTTGATTTTCAAATAACTTCGTTACTATTAGAAATGGAGAAAAATGTTTCATATAAAATTTTATTGTTTTTTTTTTATAGTATATTTACTGACATAGACAAAATTTTGTTCAATCACTATCTTTGTCAATATTTTTCGATTCTAATAGTAAATGGCCTCTTTTTCGGAAACAGTTGAAGATCAGACCCATATTGATTAAGCCTTTTTTACTCATTTTGGTCAGTACTATATGCCCTTTCATTTTTTCCCCGAAGTATGATTACGCGCTGTATTCAGCTCATTATGTTCAAAGTATGCTATCATTTTTCTTAAAAACGGTCCAATAACTTAGCGTACATAAAGTACATAATACAGTTTTGAAATAACTAATTAATTATTTAAAAGTTTACAAACAAATAATAGAGATTTTTTTCAAATTTGAAACTAAACTTGACTTCTGTTAACTATAGAAACAACCTAGCGCATAATGTTTCACAAATTTTAGATTGTAAATTATCAAACTTTCCACAAATCTATTTGTATTGCGATTGTATTGTTTACAAACTAGGTTGAAATAATAGTAAACTATACCTAAACAGTTAATGGGCAGAATTCCACGCTATGTATCCAGTAGGCCCTATTGGAGGCGAGTCGAGTCGGCTAGTCAGTTCAGTTGTTAATTATGAACAGGGCATCGTTGAAAGGCAGGGCAGACAAGGCAAGGGTTCTGTTGTGATAACATTGGCTCAGGGCCCAACAGAAAGGTAGATATCCTGTTTGCCGGTGATTGTTACGTGGCGGCAGCCTGCCGAAATAAGCTACTTTACCGGACGTAATCACCCTCTTGTGCTACAACAAATTATCAATGGCATTGATATCGGTACTAGGTAGCCGATAACTATGTGGGAGTGGATATTGTTTACAAAAGAAGCAAATGAATACAACAAAACTCTAAACAATCATAAATAATTAATGTAGTTTGTTTTCTAACTAGGATTAACGACTGGCGTCATCCAAGAAAAATATTGCAGAAATTGTATACTACCATAGGCGGCCATAGGGGGGGGGGGGTCGAAAGGGTCGACTGACCCCCCTTTCATTTATGGACTGTATCCATTTTTAAAATTTTTATTTTTTCATTTCAATGTATCATTGTATTTTTTAATAAATATTGGTAATATTTTCTTATATTTTAATCAAAAATTTATTACATACTATCTATTACTAAGTACGAAATAGCTGAAGTGTCAGAATGAGTAAATTATGTTATGTACTGTTATTATATTACATTATCTTCGGTGTTGTATTTTCTTTAATATGCCGTAGTTTATTCTAATCATTTTATGATCACGTTCTTCTCAAAACTTTCACAATTATCGATTTTACTGTTATATAGAAATAAAGAAATAGAAAAGTAAATAATGAATAGACATTGCATATTTATTTATATTAAAATTACCTACGTATGATTAGGGTTGGCGTATTTTGTGAGGAGCGCGATTTAATTAACATTTAATTATTATACATTTTATTTTGAGCAGTTCAATAGAATAATTATATTGTTACTCAGTAATATAATATTTTAATTTAATGCAACATTGCATTTTCAGATTGTCTGTTTTTGTAGTTATTGCTTATGCTCGCATCATAAAGCCTATATAGTAGAAGGGGCAATTCTACGCTTTTAGAGCGTACATACGCATTTTCGTCATAAAATATTGATTTTAATTTTTTAAGAATTTCTTAAATTTGTAAAGAACTCTATATTATCTTACTTTGCATTAAAACACGTTTGACCTTGAAAATTATTAAAAATTCGACTGGCGCATTTTTTTCTTACAACAAAAATTTCAACCCACCTTGTAAAAAAGTCTGCGGGCGCCTATGTATACTACTTATGTATGTAACAAAAGCTTTGAGAAAAATTTTACGCTCAAAATTTTATTACTACATAAGATTTAATCGATCTAATCTAGTTGTCACTGGACATAATAAATACATAATAGTTGTTTTATATTATATCGTGTTAATATTGTCAGAAAAAGTTTTGAAAACTGGAAATAACCAAATCTATAGGTTAGTTGGGAAGATACCAGAAATTTGAAACTGTTGACGTTTTTGGGGATGAAAATAATGGACAGGCGACTATTACCAAACGGTAATGTGAAGAAGGTGTAATATGTATTAATTTACAATTACCAAAATGTGGGCGTCCGAACTTTTGTCCCCAAACTAAATAAGCAGACTCGTACAAAGTATTCAAGACAAAGTGAGAACATCATCGCGCAAATTAACTCGACGATTTAGAATTTTAAAGATGATTATTAGCAGAACTTTGATCAGAAATGATTTAAAATTTCGTAAAAGAAATAATTTAACCAAGTAGACAGCGGCCCAGCTTGAACGAATCTCCAAATGCTGCAGACAAGATTTTATACAGAATCAGAGAAAGAGAGAGTAATTTATTTTAAATGATGGAAGGCACAATGATAAATGAAAATACTTTATTAATGACACTTTTACATCAATATATTTTGACAGGAAAAACAGCACCCATCAACATGTTTCAAAATCATAGAAACCAGGTAGGTATATATAGTAAAACAATGAACATCACTCAGAATTAAAAACTATTTTATTTAATAGAGTATAATACCCCTAATGTTTCTAAGGCGCGACTGGTTGAAGAATTTTGAGCATTTCTTAGCAGAAAAGTATACACTTATGGCTAGGAATTAGTGATGTGTCGTTACGACTTACTTAAATGAGCCACGAACGACCGGCTCTTTATTTCAAACATTACGGGACATGGCTCACCAGTTCACACTATTGGCTCGATTCTGAAGACAAATGTAAGCGATGTAAGCAGTGTAAGCCCTGTGTGAATCCACGGTAACCAAAATTTAGTGAAAATGCTATTTTGAGCATAGATGTAAGCACTGTAACTTTACTGCTATTTCTCTCGACGGAAGGCTTACAGTTGTCAAATTATTTAAAATATAAATGATAATTTTGACAAGAATAATAATGTACAGGAGACTGTCGAAAGAAATTTTATAATAATTAAAATGAGTTTTATAATTTAAAAAATAATTAATAATTCCGGAAATCAAATGAGAATTATATGTTGAAAATATTAGTTTTTCCACAAAATTTAAATATACTACAAGTACATTTTCGAATTAATTGTTCCACTGCGAAACGCATAATCCTTCTCCATTTCACGTATATAGGTACATATGTATGTATATTGCATACTGGTCATCTGTTGTATTACGTTTTCTTTTTTTTGATTTTCTGAGAAGTATTTAAGTATTATTTGCTATGTTTTACACTCTATTATGAAAGTATTATAATAAATATATAATATAAACCAACGTTTGACAAGGTAACTGCATATTTTTCATCAACTTGCAGACTTGAAGTTGTCAATATTCACACATGAATGACACTAATGACAGTTCACAAAATAATTATGAAATTAGCTCCAATTTAAGTAAGCGCTGTAGCAGCCGCCGTACAACCACTGTAGGTCACTTACGTACAGCAGTGCATTTAGAATAGACATTTCCAGTGCGATGTAAAATTCTCATTTACAGCGCCCTGCAACGTACATCGCTGTATATGTACAGCGCTGTAGCGCGTTTAGTTCAAAATCGCACCATATGCCTGCGTTCGTTCTCGCTCTGTGCCATCGTTCACATGGTAGCTCTTTAGATCGCTCATTGTTCATTAAACAACACACTAGCACAGATGCCTCACTAATCAGTAAATAGCAGAGTAGCACAGCTGCACGAAATACAGCACGGAGAAGGGAATAAAGCTAAGCTAATATAGGACACTCGCGCAGGTGAGTACAGCAGTCAAAGGACACACGAAGAGCGCTTGTGCGTTTGAACTCACGTTAGGGAGCGGAACAAAATGAACTGACTCACTGACATTGAGCGAACAAACGACCCATCACTACTAGGAATACCAAAACAAGCAACAGTTACAGACAAGCATATTTCTGATTTTGACGATCCGGGAAGTAGATTTAACTTCGTCCAGAGATAAATAACACAAGGTATTAAAAAACTGCGTCGCATTTAGATAATGCTCCCCTATTTTTGTTGTAAAATGCGATTTCTTATTCCCTTAGTTTATTTCTTTCGTTCTATTTAATGAAGGGTTCCAATTTTATTTTTTCTTACAACTTTTGTTACATTAAATATGTTATTCAAAATTTTCAGGAGACATTCCTGCTATGGTTTTTTCTAATCCCACATTCGCTACTCACAGAACGACTTAACTTAGACATACGTATCGGATGTGCCAAACAATCCTTGACATAGTAATTTAACAAGGAAAAAAGAATAAATTTAATTTAAAGTAAATCTAGCATGCGATTATTTATCAACAAAGCATTCATTATGCATTTAAATCATAATAAATGACTGTTTTATTTATACTGTAGCTAAGAACACGTTAATGTGTACTTGTATAAAATGAAGATCACGTTTCATGATGTAGGCATCTAACATGCATCGACTTATTGCGCCCAAAATACCCAAAAGTGCATGTTACATAGTAGTAGTGCAGATTGTAAAACCCGTCTTTTAATAGGGCTGTTGCAAGAATTTTTATATAACTTCTACGTAGGTGCTAATTTTTTTAAAAAATATTGTTCTTTAAAGATCTTCAAATTCGAAAATATGAAATATCCATTAGATTTTACAATTAATTATTGAAATTTGTGTAATATTTTGAAAGTCATGTGATCTGAAACAAAATTCACAGGTGATTAAAAGTCTGTTTTAATACACAACTTTATAATTTTGTAAAATTGTACTATCACGTATTAATTAATAATGTTATTTCCCTTGATTCGTTTATTAATTACTGTGACTGTAAGTGTAACCGATAACCCACAATTTTTGAGCTGTTTGTATCCCACTTGAATACGGCAGCAGCCATTTGTTCTGCATGGGCAGGTAACGAAATATGCAGCAAATCTTTAAAGAATTTGAACTCAAAATCTAAAAGACTTAGAAAAAAAAAAAGTTATTAAGAAATATTGTTGCTTTCATCGAGTTACATTACTGGTTAAATTTAATGCACTTAATTCATTTACACCCTGTATATTGCTATTAAATTGGTTTTCAGGTTATATTAGTTAATATTGATCAAAACATTTCCAATATACCAACGTTGAATTAAATGGTTTCAATTCCATAATTGAAATATCGTTCAAAAACAAAAAAAAATTAATTATTGTCAGCTCTACCAATATAAATCCAATTATTCTCACAATTTATTTAATATTATGTTTAAAATGTTTATTTAAAACTTTTTATAACAAAACAATTTTCTTTGATTCATTTAATTAAAAATATAATTGATATATAGGTACATATAATAAAATTTTCACAGAACTTGTTACATAGAGTAATATGCAATATTAAAATAGGCACAATATAAAAGTAATTAAACGTAAACAGCTATTTTTTATTATTCATTACCAAGCTTTATACATAACATGACATCTGTCATTATTTCATCAGTTTTATATATTAATTCTTGGAGTAACTATGATCGACTGGGAAAATGATGCAGGAAAAGAAGAAAAATTGTCGGAAATGCAGTCAAGATAATATGTTTATTTGACTATGCCGACGTTTCGATCATACTATGATCATCCTCAGGGTTAAATCAAGTCAGGTGAAGCTAAGAAATATTTGTACACAATATTAACCATTTGTGAATTAATGTGAAAATACACTCGTTGTAATTGTAATAAAGAACAATATGTTTTATAATATGGATATTATTAACTGAACAGACAGAATGAAACAATTTTTTTTATAAAATATCATGTATGATCAAAACGTCGGCATATTCAAATAAACATATTATCTTGACTGCATTTCCGAGAATGTTTCTTCGTTTATATTTTAATATTTTCTATATTTATATACATATAATATTGTTTAACTTTTTATTAAGAACGTATACGACAGAATGGTAATACATTTTTAATATTTTACCAATTCTACTTCCGCTTATTTAACTGGCGACGGAGACAAGGAAAGCGCCTCCATGATTAGATTAGATTAGATATTTATTCACTGTAATACATTTTTGAAATGCTTCAACACGTCATACAATATAATACAGAGTATTACAAAATAGCTATTTGTGTATTAAGAGCGCAAAATGGGACATTGTCGATTGAGAGGTTGTTGCCGCGCGACGCAGGAGCGAGGCATTCTCTCGAAATCGACAATGTCCATTTGCGCTCGAAACACACACAAGATTTTTTCTACAGTCGCCACAATGGGGTCCTCCACCATAACAAAAAATTATTTTTTATTTATTTTTACTTATCGGTATTTTCCATTCTTCTTGAGCTATTGCTTCAATCTCTAAGCGTTTTATACTTTCGTTTTTGTAAATGAATGCCCTATTTTATTTTCACAGCAGTGCGGTATTTTGTTTGGTTATGTAAGTGGGTAATGTGTAACTACAGTGTCATTAATTCCTGACTAAACGTTTCCATTAAGAATGTAACCAAGTAACATTTCTCAACATTGTATAGTTAGAAATTCGAGGAGCGAGCGTTTTTCTACTTTGTCGCTCTAGTGACAAAGTGACATTTTGCAGTGACAAAAGAGAGCGCAAAAGGCTACTTTGTATATAGACTGTAGAAAAAAATATATCACAGTAGATATACCCAACTGTGTTTCACAGCGACGAAACATCAGAGCAAAGATGATCGTTCGTAGAATAAAAACTATTATTTGTGAGAAAATTTTTCACTGTAAATTTAAACTTTTTAAGATTTAATTTTTTGACCTTATCTGGTAATACATTGTAAAAGTCAATTTTTGATGAATTTGTAATAGAATTAGTACTTCTAAACTTGGGTTTTCGTAATAGTTTAGCCGAACTAGTTTCATATTTCATATGAAGAGTGTGTGTATGCGTCATACACTTAGGCGTCTCCTGGGCAACGCTTCCTTACCGGCTAATCTTTCCACTAAAGGAGTATATGACAGGATAAAACATGAATACATAAACTAGACCACTGCCACAACTGACAATTATGTCAATCAACAACAAAGGATTACGTAGGTCCCGCTGAAGAACTACTCCAATGCTTCAGGATATGTTTTTTTTTTTATGTAATATTGGATGCTGTATACACTTGATACGAATAAATAAATAAACCAAGCTTTAAGCATTAAAGGGTCGCGCTAGAGTGATTGAGAATAAGAAAAATAGGTAACCCGTGAAAAACAAAATTTGCAATCCCATTTTAAACAGTTATTTGAAATTTAGTTGCCAATACCAATACGAGAAATTAATTTCACAACTTTGACGAGTTTTAAGTTTCCCAGAAATTAGTTTCAAAACATTCCAAAAGAAGATTGGCTGGCAGCATTTAAAAAGAAGAAGTGGAAGGAAAAAAATATGAAACGCATTATTGTTGAAGGTACTGTACTAATATATAAAATAAAATTCTAAAAAATATGTTATCTCAATAATTCTAACGTGACTCTTTTATCTAAAATTTTTATAGAAATCCATTTCTGCGTACGAAATAATATTAAATATGATACATTTCTAAACTAACCCCAACGAATATTGCATCTTATAGTATTTAAAAGAAAAGACATTAAAGAAAATTGAAAATATAAAATCTTTCCTTGTAATTCTGATTTCTACATTACTGTAAGTAGCCAACAAAGTTCTACGTAAGTTCTTTTATTTGTCTTCTTATCTTATTCAATCAAAAGGTTCCGCCTTTTTCAGGTTTGAACAAATTGAAGTGATGATAGAAAAAGTCATAAAAATGATAAAGTTTCTTTCATTATTTTCTCCCACGAAGAAAATAAAATAGTCAACATTTATAATATTTTTCTAAATTTACTTTATAAAATTAAAACACCACTTCTACGAGTATTGTTTTTACTTTCTTGTTGTTTCATTTTTCTTTATCTTTGTTTCTTTGTGCTTTTAACAATGTTAAATATGACCATGTACTCCAGAAATTCATGCATTTTTTTCTGGACGAGCACTCTATATACTCATTTAAATATTAATGTGTCTACAAAATTGCATTTTTACTCGAAAGCAATTTTATTCTCCATTTAAAAGTAATTTGAATGTGATATTATTCAGCAATAAAGGTTTTAACTTTAAATGTCAGTTTTTAAATAAATTATTTTGAAAGTATATATTATTTATATTCGTTTTAATGAAATACTTTATTTATTTAAATTGCACATAAATAATTTTATTCTAACTACACATATTTTTTGACATTTATTACTCATATTTTTATTATTAGTAGCTATCAGAAATATATTTTACATTCGTTTATCTAAAGTTAAATTTATATTTTTGGTTATTGTTCACAACAAATTATAAAAATTGATAGTAAAATAAATACATTCATACATAAAGGTCTCCAAACGAAACACTACGACAATAATTTCTCTCTTAGGAAAGATAAGAGTATAAAACTCAATAGTTACATTTAAATGAAAACCTTTATTTGGTATAATATACATAAAAACATAAACAAAAATACAATTATTTTATTTATTTTAGAAAGTAAATAATAAAAACCAAAGGAAACCCACCAAAATATTATATTTATTTTTCAAAATTGTAATTACTTTACAATTTTAATTTTTGATTATTGTTGGTAGACCTTTCGTTTTTAAAAAAAATTAATGCCAATTTTGTATTGAATATTATAAGTTTTTTGTATAATTTATTTGTTTCAAGTACATTAACTAGTGCAGTGAATAAATGGATGACCACTGCGAGCGTTCACGCCAAACATTTGAAGGTGACAGCATAACTGTTCAATTTATTTTATATTTAACTTATCGTTATTTTCCATTCTTTTTGAGCTATTGTTTCAATCTAATCTAAGCATTTTATAATTTCGTTTTTGTAAATGAATGCCCTATTTTATTTTCACAGCAGTGCGGCATTTTGTTTTGTTATGTAATATACCGACAGAGCAGTTATATGTCAGATTGACTTGTGAAGGTGGTAAGTGTAACTACAGTGCCATTAATTCCTGACTAAACGTTTCTATTAAGAATTGACATTTCTCAATATTATATAGTTCATAACTCGAGATTTAGGTGTATTGTATGACCCTAACCTTATGATGAATTTTCAAGTTGATGCCATCAGGAAAGACGTATACAGTACATTGGGCTTCATATTGCGACACTGTAAAGTATTTAAAAATTCAAGATCTGTTATTTGCATTTATAACTCTTTAGTACGCTCCAAACTTGAATACGCCTCCACAGTATGGAATCCAATGTATAGAAAAATATTAATATTATCGAAAATGTACAAAAGAGATTTGTAAATTTACTTTGTTATAAATTTAATATTAACTGTCCTAACTACCTCAGCAAATTAGACAAATTTAATATGAGCAGTTTGGAATGTAGGCGAATTTATTTTTATATGGTTTTCTGGTATAAAGTTTTCAATAATTTGCTTCATTCTAATAACATTATTTCATTGTTTAATATTCATGTTCCATCAAAAGTAACAAGGTCTTATAATTTATTTAAGTTACCTAAAAGAAACACAAATATTTATAAGTACTCCTGTATTAACCGTATAATGTACACATATAATACTAATTTTATACACTTACCTGCAGTATTATCAACAGACATTTAATTTTAAATTCGAATTTTTCAAAAATAAGCACATCGAAATTCAGGTTGCAATATTAGAAATCTCATATAACATATCATTTCGCTATGCTTTTGTTTGTTAAATGCTCATTTAAAATTAAATGTCTGTTGATAATACCGGAGGTTAGATCTGTTTAATGTCTTTCAACTCCTTCAAAAAAATGTTTAACTTCTTCTTTACCTTCATTATAATAGGGTATTCTCTCATGATTACAGATATTAAAAAGTTATTAAAAATAATAAAGTTGATTGGTAAAACAGAGAGAAAAAACAAAAAAACTTGTTATAAATTGATTGTTGCAAAAGATATAAAGCATCTAAATTTTGCTGATGTACTTGTTGTACTACCAATGGGAGACGAGTTGAAATCCCTACTCCATGTTCGAATGTGATAACAGGCCGCATCTTAAGTATGCACATACTCGGCTCTACTTCGGATCGTTCGGGAGTGTTCATATACAACTGTTTTAGTATGTATTGTTAGGCGATATGACATCTTTTAACAAAATAATGAACTACATGTCAACAATGTATGTAATATTAAAAATTTGTTAAATACTATGTACAAATACATATTTGTGTATCTAATCGACATACGGGTGGCGTTCGAAATGTTTTAGCAGCATAAACAAAAATATGTAATCGATTACTTAGAATGATTTTTCTTATAAATTTCTTAAGTTTTTTAGTAATAGTAGGTAAGATTACAATTAAATACATTTCATTTCCCATCTTTTTCAAAACTTACTGAACATTTTCTCGAAAATCCAAGAACCACTGATTGCACACTGCTGGTACTGTACAACTAGTACGTCACTATCACGTGACACAACAGAATAAAATTTTAAAAATTAATATCTCGCTTATTAAAAGGAATTTTTAACTCGGGTTTTCACAGGTACTCTTAGATAAACTTGTTCTTTAAGAAAAAAAATTTAAAAAAATATGCGAGAATACCCTATTGTTTCTTTTTTGTACTCTTAACTCTGCGTTTACTGTAATGTTATTGTATACAAATTGAATGTAATTAGCGAGAACCTTGATTTGGCCTTTATTGTGCTGTTGGTTCTCCAACTTCATTAAATAAATAAATAAATTAAATATAATAAAATTATTTTCTAATGAAGATTTTATCATCAATATTTCATATATAATAAAAAAAATGTCACTCGGTATATTCTTCCTATATGAATAACTCTCATACTAAATATTGTTTTTTATTTTATTTATTTCTTGGGTTCATTCACTTTAAGCGGCCTGGTTAATATTCTAAGCACATTTTTTTTATTTATTTTCACTTTATTATTCTCTTTTGCTTTCTCTTCAATAATATACATATTTATCTTCAGGTAATACCTTATATTAAAATTTATCGAAAAATAAGATCTGTTTGATTAATATAATATGAATATAAATTGAAAGAAGAATATTTATTTATTTAGTTATTGAATGAGAAACAAATAAAATACAAATTTAAAAAGAATTTCAATAATATTTTTGCCGTTTCCTGGTTTCCTTGATGTTTAAAGAGCATCATTAACATATAAAAGAAAAACAAAATAAAATTTAATCGAACTTGATTTTGAAAGTATATAATTGAAATATTTCCATAAAGAACAAAACGAGAAAACATTTTTGATACATTTTCGTTCATAGTGTATTCGAGTGCATGAAATTCAAACCAATTTCATTTTATTTCACGAAAATTGAAAAACGAAGTTATCTACCTTTGGTCTCGAAACTCTTTCTGGGGTATATTGGAACGCACTTTCTTGCACCTCAAATCCTTGAATACATTTGCATTCGTTATTAACATACTTTCTTCGTATCTTTAGATTTATATTCACCCGGTCATCGGAAAACAAACTACATTTATCAGATCAGCTGAACTTTCAATTCACTTTGTAAAATTATGTCAAAACCAGGAGTTAGATTGAAAACTTAAGATTTAGAAGTAAACTTTTATAATTATGTTACACTAAACTGGAAAATCATTTTAACTTCTTAGTCTTTCCTCAACAACAGTAAATACCGAGTAAAATGTTTGTGTTCTTATGTCTCTTTCGTATTACTAATTAATTATAAATTTATTATAGTAAAGGTGCATTCACAAATGAAAATTAGGTTTATGGTTTTTGTTTAGGTTGAAGTAAGTCATTCATAAATGTAATTTTAAATTACCTGAAAATTAGTTTTGATGTGTACAGACATCTGTGTAAATGCTCCAAAAACAAGATTAAAATATTGGTAGACAACAAGACACTTATACGCCGTGAAATTGTCATTCGGTTGGCATTATTGGTTATATTTCAGCAATTAAGTTATAACAGTCTCCATGTTCTTCTCGCATTTGTTTAAAAATCCGCATCCACCAAGTGTATATATCTATATCATTTCAGACTCGTTCTCTTTGGTGAAATTTGTGACGTCAAACTAAATCATAAACTGTAAGTTTAAATTGCCTGAAAATTAGTTTTGATATGTACAGACATCTGTGTAAATGCTTCAAAAACAAGATTAAACTACCGGTAGCAGTACTCAACATGACACTTATGCGCCGTGAAACTGTCATTCGGTTGGCATTATTTGTTATATTTCAGCAATTAAGTTATAACAGTCTCCATGTTCTTTTCGCATTTGTTTAAAAATCCGAATCCACCAAATGGATACTAAATAAGGATAGGTGTATATATCTATATCATTTCAGACTCGTTCTCATTAGTGAAGTTTGTGACGTCAAACTAAATTATAAACTGTGACGGAAATGCAAATGAACTGCGTAAATAATCGCGCAATATTGTGAGATATGAACTTATAAAAATCAGAGTACTGACCTTGACAGAAGGGAAATGGGATATTCAGGAGGGAAGGGGAGACAGGAGCTTGTAGCTGGATGATGACGTTGCAGAAATCTTGAAGTCGTAATGCCCAATGTGACGGGAACGAATTTCCCGCAAAGAGACGAAGAGAAAGTACGAAGATGCAAAAATTAATGAATTTTTGAGTATTTTTTTACTAACGAAAGAAAAACACAACCGAACCCAACATTGGTTCACTACCGACTTGTTGTTTATTTATATGAATGTTTTTTATGTCGTTAAGGTTTTTAATTGTTGCATCTTTTACTTTTTTATAAGATGTCTTGATTACAAAAAATAGTACAGAGTTCTTTTAACAATAAATTGTCATCAGTGACTCATTCATCCATACCTCACAGTAAAACTTTCCATAAACCTAAAGTTTAGGTTTTGTAATGTGTAGCTTTATGATTTGGATTTTGAGACCCTAAATTCTGAAGTGTGAATGAAGTCATTACATAATATGCGGCCAAAGTCTTTAAATCTTAAGTATAAACCATAAATCTAAACCTAATTTTCATTTGTGAATGCACCTTAAAGGTGGCCAGCACATTACCTTCCCTCAGTTCTATGTATTTCGTACAAATTCCGTACAGAATTTTTTTTAGAACTGACTATATTTGCAGTAAAATACATACTATGCCAATTGTACTTGATATTGGCATCTGTATATCAGATTTCTTTAATAATAGGCGTTTTTTTTTCAGACTGGTTATCTCCGGTTACATGGTATCCGCATTTTATTCA
Source organism: Harpalus rubripes (assembly GCA_963082715.1). NCBI lineage: Eukaryota > Metazoa > Arthropoda > Insecta > Coleoptera > Carabidae > Harpalus > Harpalus rubripes. The sequence goes on along the minus strand of OY720456.1, from coordinate 13,818,607 downwards.
ACATACCGGTTATTTTCGGTTACGTCAATCACGTAACCGCGGTATGCTGGGCGTTTACATGTCAGGTTACTATTCCTATCCTTTTCTAGCTGTCAAAACGCGGACATTTTGGAAGTTAGGCAACCTTCAGTAAAACTTATTTTGTATTAGATCAATATGCTTTAAATTAAATGTATCACACTTTGAGCAAGATAAATATTCGACAAATGTCAAATAGTTAATTTGACAGAAACGTCAGTAGTAGCCTGACTTTTTTTATCCACACCGGTTACGTGCGATTAATAATTTGTAACTCGGTTACATAAATAAAGAAAACGCCTTATCGGCTGCATCATGTAACACGTCGCTTATATTAAACGACGTAGTTAACAATGTTATCCAATCAAAATATGTGACTGTGAAGAAAAAAACGTAATGTCACTTGTTACATTTGTTTCTATTTGTCAAAATATTTAACAACGGTCTTTAATATAAGCGATGTGCTACATGATACAGCCGTATATTAGCTGTCCCCAGTGCTATTGCATAGCTGGCTGCTTTATGTAATTTAATTTTTTATAATTTTTTAACTCAATATCCATTGAAAAATAAATAAATAAATATATCATCATGGCTTATTACCCATTGCTGGGTGTGCCAATCTGCTTTGTATACAGATATCGGTAATGATGAAATATTTGCACCGTGCGGGCGCTTACCAGGCGTCACCTCACGGGCACTCATTGCTGGCGTGGAGAGTGCACCACAGGAGTCAATTTTGTGTCATTTAAAATTCGAAATATTTGGCGTCGGTCGGGATTGAACCCGGTTCCCCAGATTCGCGACCTGACACTCAGGCACGCGGCCACGAGACCCCAATATCCATTGAATATGAAATATAAAATGTAATCAAATCGTATAGAAAATAATATATTTATAATAACAATAAATGTGAAAAAATGATATTTAACAGCGTTTTTCCAAGTAAAACTGTCAAAATCTTCAAATGAGGGTACTTCCGGTCGACAACTTATAACCAAAATCTAATCTGCTTTTCATATAGATGTAATTAAGAGGAATACGAATGAATTTAATATATATATATATATATATATATATATATATATATATATATATATATATATATATATATATATAACAAGGCCATTACATAACTATAATGAGTACAGTATGGTATAACTTATCCCACGGTGATATATAAAATAAAAAACAGGTGTTACAATACAATAAGAATAATTGTCATTCAATATACTTTATTGTCGAAATCTTTTTTGGATTAATATTTTTTTTATTGAATGCATAAACATTCTAATATTGCATGCAACAAATTTTAGTCATATATTTTTTTGTATAATAGATACTTGTCTTTTACTAAATTTAAATAATCACTTGAAGACTGATAGTTATTCAACAGTGAATTTCTGTTATCATGAGCTGTGTTAAAAGTTCAAATTAAAATATACGTATAAATAACGAAGACGGATTTGTGAAAAATTCATGAAGTCCATGAATTTTCACAAATTCGGCTTTGTTATTTATAAATAATCACAATTTAAAAATACTTATACGCAGTAAAATTTGAAAGATGTTCGATCAAGGTCATCTACGAATTTTATGAATTAAGATTTTATTCTGTCAAATTCAGTAGTGCCGTTCATTTAGTTTTTATGAGGGTACATAAGATACTACTGTTTTTTATTATTATTAAAATATATGTTACAGTAAAGGCATTCAAAACTAAATCAACTGGTAAGTTTATAGGCAAATATAAAACAAAATATGTGAAAAATAAGATACTGCAGTGTCAGTGACACTCATAGAAAATAATGTTATACGTTCGGCTAGGAATCAAGGTAATATATCTGTATTAATAAATAAACTTACGTTACAGCGAAAATATTGTCAACATCGAGCATCGTTTTAAAATGGAACTTTGTCGAAATAATATGAATTTTTGAAAGACAAGCTTGTTATATCCATCCTTGTCACACACGCTTTTTGTGAGAGAGATAAATGTATGCCAATTTGTTAATTCGTTCATAATACAGATTGATAACCTTATCAGACATCTTTCAAAAATTTTACTGTAGGCACATTTTATAATAATTTGTAATTATAATATATTTTTTCTTTTCCAGTAAAACATCGATACACTGATTATTGATCCACTGTACCCAAATTCTGGTAAGTGTTTTTAAAAATTTCCAACGAGTTCATTTAATTTAAATAGAAAAAAGTCTTTAATTAAAAATAAATGTTGTATGGTGTGTTTCAAGATATTTGCAAATCTACCTGCCTTCCTAGACGCGGTATACCGCAAAACACCATGATATTTTGAGCAAACGATGTAGCGGTACTTTCTCAAAATCCCGTTAATTAAAATACCTGTTTTTATTTATAATTTGTGAAAATTAGGTGTATTTCACATTCGTTGTTCTGTATTTCTTAAAATTCAAGTGAAACATTAAATTCCACACAAATATTTCGTGTGCTGGTTAGGGCTGGTAAAAAATCGATATATCGACTTCTATTCGACTTTCCTCAAAAAAGTCGGTCGACTTTAAAAAAAGTAGCTGTCGATAAGTCGAATATAGACTGTTTCGGCTTCGACTTTTATACTATTTCGGCTTTATAGACATTTCGACTTTTTCGACATATTTATAATTTCGACTTTTCGACTATTTCGACATTTAGACTATTTGAACTTTAAAATTATTTCAATATATAAATTTCAAATTTCATTTTCGATTAGACTTAATTATTTTACATATTTCATTTCAAGTTGAACCGTCAGATGTCAGGTCAGATGTGTGTATGTGGTGATGGGGGGGGGGGGGTGCTGTGTTCTTTGGTGGTTTGTTGCTGTATGCGTGCCGTAGTCTTTCGTGCTGTTCTTATGTAAACTGCGAAAAAAAGACGCACGACGCGACACCTGTCTACTACTAAACTCCATGAACAGAGCTAGTGCGCATTTGGATTTAGTTAACGTTAATATTATTTATTGTTGTATTTTTTGATATCTTAAGCTGCTTAAATTATCGTTGTACCTTATAAATGAATCGAAGAAGCAAAGTTTGGTTGTTTTTAAGATCTACGTAGTACAGGACAAAAGTCAACGCAGTGTATATTATTCAAAAAAAAACTTGAGTACAACAACAAAAGAAAGTTTTGCATTTGGCTTTTAAATTTTTCGTATACTTACTTGCAATTTAGCAGTTTCATATTATTATTACTTTTTGTATACGTATTTAGATAAAATATTTTTGATTGTTTACACACGTTTCGAAAAGATATAAACCAAATTCCAAATATTGTTTTATGTCTCTGGCTCTCAGAAGCTTTTAAAAAGTTAGGTTTATTCGTATTTTAAAGATTAATTAGACAGATTACTTCGACTTATCGACTACGATTATTTCGACTTTCGATTATTTCGACTTTTTTGTATATTCGACTAGTCGATAAAAACCGATTATTTCGACTATTTCGGCTTTCGATTATTTCGACTTTTCAATTATTTTGACTTTCGATTATTTCAACTTTTTTGTATATTCGACTAGTCGGCAAATATCGATATTTTGAAAAATCGAAAGTCGACTTCCATATTTCAAAGTCTATCAGCCCTAGTGCTGGTTTTCAAATATTTTGTTACAACCCTGACATGTTACCCATCAAGCCCATTTAAAAAGCCATCCGCTGTGTAGGTCGAAGCAGACACGTTTGCAAATATCTTGAAACAAACTATAAATATAATTGCCGTATAAGTTATATAATAACTAAACTAGGAACATACGAGTACTTTTCCCAAAATAATTTATGCTTGAATATAAGCATATGGAGATATACTCTTAAATATAAAATTTCAATTTCTTAGACGACATAATTTAAGAACAGATAAAGATGTTCCATAGTGCATGCTTTCCATTCCACTTTCCACATTTTCATAGGAGCTACATACTTGACACAGAAAAATTACATATCTCCCAGAAATGTGTCAAACGTTCATTGTAATCGTTTTCCAATTGTAAATTTCGATGAAATATCTTCAAATGAATGCAAATCTTTTCCCGAGGAAGATCTGGGAATTGTCGGGCTCTCCGTACGTGTATTATAAAGATTCAATCGAACCTTGGGATTTCTTTTTTATTGATTTTTAAAATCTTTAAAATATGCTTTTATATAACCATTGAGGTAAAGTGAATGCTGATATTCAAAAACAGTTTATATTCAAAACGAACGGTGTAAAAAACGAGAGATATTACTAACAAAAACAAACAACATCCTTTTCAAAAACAACAAAATAGATATACCTATTGATTTTAATTTTCGTATAAACGTACTACAATACTCGACAAAATATAATATTCAAGTATGTCAAAAAGGTCTATATACAAAACATATCTTTAAACTTATTATGCATACACATAGAAAAAACATTCTCAATTTTTAGTTGCTACCAAGTTATAAAACTGAAATAATAAGAACTCACGTTACTTATTTAAATATAATATTTCCTAATACTACTAAGTACTAATACTAATGGTGTACTATAGCATAGTCATATTTTAACTATCTTAGATAAAAATATATGTAAATCAATGAGTATTAGTGAAAGAATTTTGTTTAAATATTAACTAGTTCGTAAACTACAAGTGACTGAAGTCGATTAATAAATAGGATGTCGTATCAGGTCTTTGCAATTTGATTGGTTCCCTGAATTTAAAAACGAGACGCTTTTTAGTCCAACCTATCGTGAAAACATCTTTTAGAACGCATAATAAAATAATAATACATACAACCTTCTACATAGCTTATGTCCTATGTATATTTTATTAAAAGCCAACGTTTCGGCAGCAAACATTGCTGCCTTTTTCACGGATACACATAAATAAATAATGACAAAACAATAGCAACAAGTAACCACAATAACATATTACAACATGTTTAATATAGGTATCCATGTTCGACTAAGTTCTAATTCTAAACCGTCACAATGATTGAGAATATTATTTTTGGTTTTGAAAATCTCAATAACATAAACTAAAAAGTTGTATTATTATTATTATTGTACTTCCATTATTAAATTGAAATAATTTGATACCAAACTGAATGACCTTGAGTGAAGCCGCCATGTGCCTGTTGCGCGTCGTGGAGCTAATTGAAATGGTACCGCAAAGTATAATATCGTATTATACTACAACCAGTTATACAATACAAATAAAAATACGAGTATTTTACTTGGTTTTAGTATAATAACAGTATACTTAGTAACATGATGTCTTTTTACAAGTTATACACAAATTTTTGTCTGCGATTTTATTATCGTTCACGACTATTATATTCCCACCTTCTATCAGAATCATTAAAAACAACGCCATAGGCGGCGATATCAAAAGGAAGAAAAGAATGCATATTTCTTGAGCCTTATTTTATGTACAAAATATCCTGAAATTTAGCTAAATTGTTATAAATTTAAAATATATGACCGTTCAATATATTTTATATACAAATAAATAATTGTCTTGAATATTTCAATTGTATAATAAAAATTAAACTCTACGCTCATGTTCCTAATTAAAGGGACGTATGTTCTTGTTGCTGTGGCAGAGAATCATGAGTTTCGCTACTGTATAATACTTTTTATACTGTGGTATAGGTTTCAGTATTTATAAATTTATCCATCAAATATATGCAAAAATATGATGTTTTGGAGATAGAGCATATTCTAATAATAGTTATTTGTGTACCAAGGTCAAAAAGTGATTTTTTTCAGCCGAGTAAACCCAGACCAGAAAGCAGACGAGGACGAAATAACACTTTTTGTGTGGTGCACACAATATTTTTTAGTCGACCTTTATAAAATCCACACATTTGTTAGATTTTTGTTTATTATTTATTAATATAATTATTTACAACAACTGAACAATTGTGCATATTTATGACTCCTTCAGAAACGTTTACTTTCTCTTTATTAACACTCGAAATAATAGATGACATTACCTTAAATCGAATAATACTGAAAGCTACCCAAAAACTATCATTTTTTGGCCGCTTTTGCGTACGAAAACATCAATTTTTTGTTTAGGCGGACTAAAAAAACTAAGCTTCAATTAAAGTGACTTTCATTTGTCTGATTGACACCAAAATATAATGGCTTCTTTTTGGCATATTAGACTAATTTTAAGGAAACTATTTATTTAACCATATAAGAGAGTAGTAATAATAATTTTATAATTTTTTTGAATTTGAATTATTTGAGAAAGATGGGTAACCGGATCCACATCCACACATACAGTTATCATCGAGATATGCCAAAATCGTATTCTAGTGACTTTAAAACGTAGTTATTTACTAAATGTAATGAACGATAAATTAATATAGATCATTTATTCAAATAATATATTTCGAATAAAGATACTAGCTAATACTGTAGGTGTAATTTTACTATTTCTGGTATATGCCTAGGGAATCGTTCTCTTGGTAAGTAAGAAATGTGTGCAGTATTAGTTTTATTGGAATGACATTGCTGGGAAGCGAAGTGGAATAAATGACATAGTAGTAACAAATGCGGCGCGTGACATGACGCGGATGCTGTGGTTGCGATTGCAAACAATACCTCGACATGTGACGACCGACACAGGTGTGCGGGATATCATACCGCCGCCAATTTTACCCATTACAGCTTTGTTTTGTTGTGTTTGTTCCCGAACTATAAACCATTACATCGATAGTTCATGTAATTCATCAACCAATGGCTTATAGATATATCCGATTAGACCAGATTATATATTATTCATGCAGAGATATTTTTTACTTCCTATCTAGTTGTAGTGTCCACATCACGGATCACCTCAACTACAGATAGGACAGTTAATGTATTTTTCGAAATACAAAATAGTGACATCTACAGGTCGCTTCCATGAACTCCCGCACTCTGTGATGGCTTGGTAGTTTGTGACATAGGAGACATGTCATGAATAGATAAATTGAATTTTTGAATTTTTAAAATAAAAGACATACTAAGACAATTGAATATACATAAGTACAAGTACATACATGTATTTTAAATAATTACAATACAATAACTATAAATGCATTTCTAAATAAATTAAAAATTACTTGTCAGATAGACATACACTTCTATTTTAATATTTGTTAATATGTAAGATAAAAGGATTTGCACTGCACTTTATATCAAACTGCTCAACGAATGTTCATCAGCTTAATGAATTTCAATTCCATCAAAAATAAACCCAATTAATACACTTTAAAATTAGAGAAATCACGAAATAAATCACTACTGACACTATAACTAAAACTATAAACTATTACAAATTGAATTACCAAATAATTTAAGATATTAAAGCGTACGTTCAATGGCATACAACTCAAAATATTGCAAAATGTTTTTAACTCAAATTTTCTTAAAATGTAAGCACTGTCGCGCCTCTACAGTTTGCTTCCGAGAACTATTATAGTGTTTTGGCACATTTATTTAGCTGTCCGGTGCCTGATCCACACGTAAAATTAAACCTGTTTAAATTTTAATTACTAGTTTCTAAGTTTTTTTTTTGTGTGTGTGAAGAGAGTCATACTACTTTTCATTCTACTCGTATACTCTACTCGTATAACTGGTTTGATTTAAGATTGAAGTGGTGCGAAAATAGGAGCAGTTTGATCTTGTTTTCTGATTGGAGAATAAACCTGGATATTATCCAATCAAACAAGATCAAACTGCTCCTATTTTCACACCACTGCAATCTTAAACCAGATACAGTATAGTCAAATTAACCCTATTTCAAACAACATTAATGGAGTATTCCGGTGTTTTGGAATTTATGCAAAATAGTAACTTTTTTCTATTTTTTATATCTTCATGTAGTAAAAAAATACAATAAAACATGTTTACGATAAAGTTTTCATTTATAATTTGATAGAAAATTGAAATTCTTTACATAGGTATCTAGAAACGTCATAGAAAACTGTGACGTCATTTCATTTCATTTTTGCTCATTTCAAATTGAATATATGCCGTTATGTCTAATTGGTAGTATTTTTTTTGTTAGAATTTCTTTTAATTCGTTATATTCTTTTTACATTTTCTTTTATTTTTTCGATTTCTCGAAGAAATTAACCCACTCTCCCTTAGAGCTCGTGGGTTAAACATTTTTCTCATGAATAAACATTATCTTAATTCACTTGGTGTATAAATATCTATTAAATATTTGAGTAGATAAAAAATATTTGATATTTTAATATTGGGAGCATAATATTAATGTAGAAAATAAATAAAATATTTGTTTTAAATTTACCGGTAAATATTTTGTTAAAGCTTTGCATACATAAATATTAAATTTATTGATTTCAAACTAATGTTTTTTTTTATATTTTACTTTTTCTACAGAATAACAAAAACATTTTCATCATACACGAATACCGAGACGAATAAATTGGTATAGAAAATGTACTCGTTTTTGAGATAATACAACTGTGTAATTGCAACAGCATTGTTTTCTAAATTGTTAGAATATTTCCTTTCATTATCTCTCACAAATGACCTTCACCTATAAAAAATGAAACAATATTTTTCTTTTGTTTTAAAATAATGAAACGAACGTAGAGTAACGAAGATCGTTAAATATTATCACTGAAAAATAAGTTTAATTTATTATTACTTACACATGCATGAAGTAGAATATGCTTTATTTACAAAATATATGTGATAATTATTGTAATAAATGGCACACACGCATGTAGAAAAAATTCAACAATACATATAATAATAATACACGTAAATAGATATACCGTCATATTAGGTGATTCATAACTTTTTTATAGAAAGTAATATTATTCGTAATATTAATTAATAATAATTTTGCACAATATTTGTTATTGTACAATATTATTGAACATAAAGTTTATTGAACATTTGTGCTATATATTTTGTCAATCAAAAATATATACCCCAATTCAATACCTGAAAATATACCTCCAATATTAAATAATATAAACATATTTTTTATGCAGTAATGATAATTATCAAAATCTGTTATTATTTTTACAAATGCGTACGGAATTAATTAATTAATTAAATTTTTAGTAACTAAAATGAAAATAATGATTTGTATATCAAATTTTAATTTTAATGGTAAAAATTACATTAATCGGTATTATTTAAAAACAATATTCATCAATCATATAACTACGAGTATTTTGAATTATACAATTTTATAAAAATTACTGATATATCAATTTTCCATAAAATTTATCTAATGAAGCATATATATTTGGATTTAGCTGTTTATTAATCTAATCCTATTATATTATTTTCTTATAATGTAAAAGATATGATTTAAAGATTTTCTATAAGCTCCATAATAGATCAAATAGTGATGACAGTGACAACATTGTCAGTTTTTACTTTATTTACAGAGCTAAAAAATTACAAAAACTCGGTTACTTGATTTTTAAGGTGTACGCGATTTTTTTGCAAGCCAGCTTTCTTACAAGTTATTTGACATTGACAACTTTGACAACCTATGTTGCATTTTATCTGGAACGATGCAGTACCATATAATAATAAGTATCCATAGTAATACACTAACAACAGTATTGTAAATGTTGCATCCTAGGCTCGGGCCACACTATGCGTTTTGGCGGGACCGGTTTAACGGGACCGGTTGACCGGGAAGACAACAACTTATTGTTTTAAATGAATGCATCCACACCGATGCGGCTGCGGTCCGGTTGCCGGATACTACCGCAGCATGTTGCGGTTTGGCGGGACGGTCAATTTGCCGCATGAAAACTAACACATTGGAGATAATGCGAGCGTTCACAAGGTTCTAGTTTTGTTTTTTAATAGACAACGTATACTATTTGGGCTCTGCACTGATCAGATGTTGGTCCGGCTGTGTCCGAATCGGGCTGTCATTGCTGCCGTCCTGTTTAGCGGGATGTATGTGGACGTTGTACGATCCATTCTGTTTAACCGGATGCGGTTTTACCGGTCCCTCCAAAACGCATAGTGCGGCACGAACCTTAGCTTGTATATGTATAATGCAGTATTATTTCTATTCGATAATTTTAATAAACTAACTGTTGACTATTATTATTATTATTATTATTATTATTATTATTATTACCTTTTCTGTTAGTATTGAAAATATAGTATTATTAGAAAAACTTTCTGAATCCGTATAGTCATCTAATGTTGGACATACTATGCTGAACATTGTTTATACTGATTATAATAAAGCTAACTCTCAACAATATACCTGAATCATTTTTTATAAGTTAGGCACAAATTAGATGCCTCCACAAATCAGGGGCCTTAGAAAAAAAAATATATAATCCCAAGAATTAACAAAATTACCAACAAACAACGAAGCACAAATTATTATCGACGCCAAAATCACCTTTATCACATGAATGACAGAATGGCATAAATATTCAAATAATTCAAATATTTGAAAATGACACTCGTTACCGCGGTTACAATATAGTTTCTATCATTATTTGCCGTCGGTTAGACGCAGATAGCTTATTCTCCTCTGAAACACCGACGACAGTGAAATAGCGAATAAAAGTGTCATATATGCCATGGGTGTACGACAAAGATGCTAGATAAAAATGTTGTAATTCTTGCATTAAAAATTGATGACGTGGGGAGCAAACTGGGAGATATAGAGTGTACGTATAAATTTTAAAAATTTAAGAATCAACGCGATGAAATGTAAGTATCTAAAAACATATTATGAAAATTTACCCAAAGGTGGGTGTATGTGTAATGAGTTTTGAGAGACATAACTCAAAAATAGGTAGAGATACTAGAGCTGTTGCAAGAATTTTTATATGACTTCTAAGTATTAAATTTTAAAAGATATTGTCCTTTAAAGAGGCTCAAATTTGAAAATTTCACATAATATCCATTACATATTTTACAATTAATTATTAAAATTTGTGTTGGTAATATTTTGAAAGAGTCGCGTGATCTGAAACAGAATGTGACGTCAGAGCATATACAGTATAACATGTGACAAACTATCGCCTACTTTTATTTATAGAAATAACGTAAACTGTTTCCTATTGGCTATGAATGACGTACTGTATGTGCTTCGACGTCACATAAGTGGGTGGTTGTTATTCATGACTATTTCTGGCGCCAATCTTTTTATTTATGAAAAATATTGCATAAACTTTCATTTAAAATACTTTTTTGTGCAACCGGACGCGAAATAAGCATTTCGCAGCCGCAATACAGGCCGCGACATTGGATTTCGCGACCGTTGTTATGGTAACGGCCGCGAAATTCATTTCGCGGCCGTTGTCATGATAGCGGCCGCGAAATTAGGTAAACAATCACTTTGACACTTGAGAATTGCATGGTTTTGTTTGTCAAATGTTAATTTCATAGCCACCTTGAAAGCTAACTTTCTATTTACAATGAAACTGTTTAAAATTAATAAAATTTGTAATTACATATTTTTTACGGTTGCACAAAAAATATTGTGTACACCTTGTCCGCGAAATCCTTTAGCACCCTCGAGATTGTCTTGCCTCGGCCGCAAGCGGCCTCGGCGACAATTTTTCTCTCGGTACGCTAAAGAGTAATTTCGCGGCCTTGATATACAAATAACTATTAAAAAAATATGAAACCGGCTCACTATAACGATATATCTGTACCGCTGAGATTGTAAGCATCGACTCTCAAAGCAGTCGTAGAGAGAGCAACACAGGGGTTACTTTTGTTTTATTTCAAAATTAGAAATAACTTCGCAGTTTCCAACTATTTGTAATTTTATGCGATAATTACATAAGCATTCCTCTTTTATACGACGTAAAAGTAGAATGCGGTTTAAAACATTTTTATTGTTTATTATCATAACAACCTTGTGCGTAAATGAACGGCATAAAACAATCTAAAATATGCGTAAAATTCGAAACATGTAATTATGTAAGACATACAATTTTTTATAATATATGTCATTGCGATATATGGTTACGACGATACGTACAACATTAATGAATACCGTAAATATATTTGTCGTTTGTCACACGATTGCACAATAATGAAATATTTGTTTCGTTAATATTAATGTATAACTACTGTCCATTAGTAAACCATTCACGTGTTTTTAGAATGACTAAGTAAGCAGTGTAAATTATCAAGTATATTATACATACCCGGTTCAAGTTTATCATCTTTAATCTTGTAGAGTGTCGGATGACAGAGTGCCGCAGTCAAAACTAAGGAAAGCAAAACGACAAGTTTCGCAGCTCCGACGTACATGTTGGCGTTTCACTACTACTCTGGTGCTCTTGCGTCATGTTTGACTTTTACCTGTTAGCTGATCTTGTGCCACTGCCATATTTAGAGAAAGTCCTCATTTGATTCGCGATTCTTGCCACCTACCAGCCTCTTAATTGTCTCACTGTTGACGTTTTCAATGTTTTCATGTTGGTGGGATGTACTGCTACGTGAAAAGAATTTCTTCTCGTTTTTGAATATTGTGATTCATAATTTTTTTTATAAATACTTGCTATTATTTCCTCAAGTATTGCTTATGAAATATTTAAATGGACTTTCGATGCCAAGGTCTCAACGGTGTAGAGGTTTTGAAATAAATAATGCAAACAAAATTCTGGTACATATAAATAATTAATGTGTGAGGTTCAAGAGCAAACCTTGTTTTCTTAAACCGAAAGGGAGAAGAGTATAAGTATTTCCCGAGGAATGTCCTCGTCTGTGTCGAGCTTGGACAAAATAAGTTTTGTTCTACAAGATACATTGAATTTATCTACAACTATTGAATTAAAAAATATATTTTATACTAGCGTATTATAAAAACAACTTTTCGATTGTCATTTCCGTTGTTAAATGAAGTACTTTTAAGCACTAGTGCTTAAAAATGACAGTTTAATGCGTAAAAGTAAAAGTACTAAATACCTATTATAACTGTTTATTTATGATAAATATTTGCAACGCAATTATTTAAATTACTAAATTGAACCTTTGATGTCGTTCTTAATACTTCTTCTTGGTTAACTTCAATGTGGGTAGAAACTGAAGTAGATGTGCATTCTGGATTCTGATTCTTTGTCGACAATTTTTATTTTTTTAATTGCTGTTTCTTTTTCTCCCAAAATTTTTCGTGAAATTTCTTTCTTATTTTCCAAAGAATTTTCAACGTAGCCTTCAGCAACAGAACTTGAACGCCACCCTCCATGTCGCTTGAGCACTGTAATGTCTGCTCCCAAATTAGCCAAAAATGTTGCAGAACACTGCCGAAAACAATGCCCGGTATATTCTTTAGCATTTGGGAGGCCGAGGAACTCTGCATTTTTTTTTAGGTATACCACCTATGGTATTTATACCTACAGGAAGCGTGCAACACTTAAAATTTCTGTAGGTTAGAAAAAACCGTTGATGTTCAGTATGAGTAGGTCGAAGTTGTGCGTACTTGCGAAACATTGCTAAACAGTTGATTCCATCGACAAACCCTTCAGTTATCATAAAAAATCGTGAAATATTCGTTTTAGTATTTGGAATATTAATTTTTATGAAAGAAGTAGAATCTTCAATATCTCCTACACGTAAAAACGTAAGTTCCTCCCGGCGACATGCTCCATAGATTCCAACAATTAACACAACCTTTGCCAATAAATAATCAGCTTCCTTCATGAAACGAACTATCTCTTGCTTAGTGAATATTTTTGATTTTTTAGGCTTATATCCACTACTTTTTCTTTTTAAGAATGCAATAAGATTGGTAAATTTACTTATATCCACATTCTTATTAGGGTATATCATAGTTCGGAGCATAGAGTAATTACTCCATAAAGTGGATGGCTTATAAATGGATGATAATTTCGAAAATTGGGCTAAAACTACCTTTTCTGCAATGTGCCCAACGTTTTTCTCCGCACACCAACCGTTAAATTTTTTGTAAGTTTCTTCAAATAATTTTTTTGATTTTCCTGGAACCAGTGTAGCCAATGCAGCCTCTGCATCATTTTCAATATCAGAGTCAATCTCTGAGTCACTCATTTTAAGTAAATTTATTACCAATAATTCTCAAGAAAAATTATACACCGAGCACGACGACATCAATGTTTATTAAACAACATATTGAATCCCATAGCAACAAAATATGGAACTGATGCCTGCCTACTTTTAAATTTTGAAAAATTCAAAATGTTGACATTTGAGAATAAATATAAATAATCTGTTTTAAATCGCTAGTATAAAAAATCTTGTTTGGAATACGTTGCGAAATCGTGTTTTAAGCACGTCGCGTGCTTAAATGCTTAAAACACATTTCTTTCGCAACTTATTACATAAATAGCTATTATGTGGCCAACTCTAAAAACATTATGTTACTCATATTACACTATACTTCAAATAAGTATGAACTGGAAATTTCTACGCTGTTGCCAATTCATATTGGCAGTATTGAAAACACAAGTTATGTAGAAGCGGCAACACCGCAGGGCAAGGGACAGAGTGCAGAAAGGGGAAAAAGTTGAGCATCGGCCCATACTCATTTGGCGGCAAGAGTAGTGGATATGAAATATTTATATTCCATGGTAAGATTTTTTTAAATAAGTAGACTGTATTGTATTATTGATACTTTTCTAAACCTCTGTAAGGGTGCGGTCCGAATCACGCTTTAAGTACCTACAGCGCGCTAACAATTGAGCCGAATCATATTTACAACGCTCACAGGTGTATGACGTTAGAGGTGACGTCAACATTTCAGGAGAACAGTGCTCAGGCCCAAGAGGATAGGCAGTCGCAGTCTTTTTACCACTTTTTATATGAGATTTCAGTTCGTCTCAGCTCACCCCAGTTGCCTCACTAATTTTGACCGTTTTTGTTTTGTTGCAAAACTGGCAGTTGCATCATGACAATGCTCCAGCTCATTCATCGCTCCTGATCCAGACTTTCTTACATTAAGCATATACGAGTACTTTCGCTTTTTTTACTAATTTCTTTTAATTCGATTGAAATTTATTTTTATTCACAACATTTTTTTATTAAAAATAAATTGCTCTTACCTTCACATTGTTATTTTTTTTGGTGTTAATTATGTGCATCTTGGTATAATTTATAATAAATTACCTCTTCAACTAGACAAAATAACATGGCATACCCACTTACATTCTTTGTATTTAAATTAGATTTAGCAGGTGTTTATGATTGAACAATATCAAAATTAGATGTTACAATGATAAGCAAATTTCATGTTGTCCACATTTAAATTCATTTAAGATTATTTATTTATAAATACTATTCCTTGAAGTAAGTTATGTATTCCTTGAAAAGATAGTAATCATTTTAGTTTTTAATGTAAGTTTTTGTTTAATAAGAAATTATAATTTTTTCTCTCTCTATACTCAAACTACATAGATTCATATAGAGAATATTCCCATAATATAATATTTGGAACCGTAAAAAATAATCAAAGAAAATAAAACTTACATTACAATTTGGATCCTACAACGTAAATTTATTTTAAAACTTCAGAAATTCTCAAATCCATACCTTAGTCTCTTCTGTTTCTAACAAACAAAATATGGATACCGTAATAATTGATGACAACATGAGGTATATCGGTTTTCGTATTAAGCTTGAGGTAAGCAACTTATACAACAACCAAGTCGAGAAGTCAAGAAACTTTAATCTCCCAAGGAGTCCAAGCAAGCTTACTCACAACTCACAGTCTCAACTAAATTAATTAGTTCCATTAGCCCTTATTATATATGCAGAACAAAATATATCTTCGTGTACATATATTATTTTAAAAAATCGAATTTGAATGTATTAAGAGGCTATTGGATTTAGGATTAGATATTTTAAATTATTACGTAAGACTTGGATGATAGATCTGTTTACATTCAACCTCTCAGTCATTTTTCAAATGCTGGCTATATATATACAGTCTGTCTACTTTTTTGTGGACCATAGGAAATGGACCTATTAATTTTAGAACAAAAGTGTAAATATAAAAAAAATGTTTAGAACATGCGTTTCGTTTACGAAAGAAAGGCAAAATAAAAGTAATAATTTTTAGCTATTTACAGAGTGCTATGAGCAATAGATCAAAATATTAAACAGTCATCTGTCATAAAGTTTTAATAATTATTGAATTCATAAATTTATTTATCAGTAATCACACATTTACCATCGCAGAAAAAACGCAATGGAACAATATTAACAATTGAATATCAATTAATACACTTTTATCTGTCAAAGTCGAACAATACGACTATTTGAATTGTATGTTTTCTCTCTGTAAAAAACTTAAAGACGATTATTTTATTTTACGTTTAACACGTGACAAGAACCTAATATATAATAATAATAATAATAATAATAATAATAATAATAATAATAATAATAATAATAATAATAATAATAATAATAATAATAATAATAATAATAATAATAATAATAATAATAATAATAATAATAATAATAATAATAATAATAATAATAATAATAATAATAATAATAATAATAACAATAATAATAATAATAATAATAATAATAATAATAATAATAAATTTAGGCTCATTTGATGCAGTTTTTAATTCTGCACATTTTGTATTTGCAATTTAGTTCTAAAATTAATAGAGCAGAATTTACAGCCATATGAAAACTATACCTATATTTTTCCTATTTTCCCTAATTTTTTTTAATTATCAAGTAATTCTTCGTAAAATAATGTAAAATAAAACATAAAATACATCAAGCACTAATCCCTCAAAAAACAAACACCATGGAGGTGATCACACTGATAAAGTTTCGATAAATGACAGTTTTATAGGCAATTTAGTTCTAAATTGAATTCTAAATTTAGTACTAAAATTAATAGGGCAGAATTTACAGCCATATGAAAATTATATCTATTTTTTTCCTATTTTTCCTAAAAAATTTCAATTATCAAGTAATTCTGCGTAAAATAATGTAAAAAAAAACAAAGAGCATGGAGGTGATCACACTGATGAAGTTTGGATACATGACGGAGTTTTATAGGCAAACATACCCAAAACACAATGTAAAATAAATAGTAAAACAATTAGAACTTCCCAAAAACGCCGACAAAGTCTATCTCCTAATGTCAATAATACTTTCTTTTAAATGCAGGTTTATATCAGAAGTATGTTTGTCTAATGCTGAAGTTTTTATAATGTTAATAGTTCTAGTACAGCCACAATGTATAAGTATTTGAGTATTTGTTTCAAATGTTAGTACGAATCAGGATTCGTGATAGACCAGCCATAGCTCAAATGGTTAGAGCGAGGCCACACGAGAATACAGGCCTGAATGCTTATCCCTGCTCAATGCGTCACATCAAGCATCATAACAGTCAGCGTTAGTGGACGCACGGCACGGAACGTTAAATTTCAATTGCGAAAATGGTTTTAAAATACTGTGTACCAATGTACAGGAGCAATTACGGTAATACGGCTAAATTAATATACCGGACATTAGACAGAGAAATTAGAAGTTAAACAAGATTTCCTAATATATGGTGAATGTATATCATGCAGAATATCAAATTTAGTTGTTATGAATTTTTTTAGGAATATTCAGTAACATTTTACTAAATAAAAAACTGGAAAGGACAAATTTGTAATAAAAAGCCGT
Organism: Harpalus rubripes; assembly: GCA_963082715.1. Classification (NCBI taxonomy): domain Eukaryota; kingdom Metazoa; phylum Arthropoda; class Insecta; order Coleoptera; family Carabidae; genus Harpalus; species Harpalus rubripes. Next base: position 13,800,954 of record OY720456.1, on the reverse strand, counting down.
TAAAAAAATAAATTAGCGAGCACATAAATGTATTTTATTCCAAGTTAGATAATGGTTATTTTAAATATACATATATGCGTACTTATGTATGTCATTCATTTTTAGTTTCATTATTATCATATTCATATTATGTTTTATGTTATATTTAAACCATTTATAATTCGTTTTATTTTTTTAATTTGTTTAGTTATCTATATAAAATAGTTATTATATAATATTTGAATAGTTATTTACGAGTTATATATTTTTAAAAATCACATTTTACAATTCAATTTGTTTAAAATTCCGTATGTTTCCTATGCTTCACTGGTGTCGTTCGAGGCGTGGCGTGACAGCAAGAGGCTAACTGTGACGTCACTAATTAAGCATTCAGGCCTGTATTCTCGTGTGGCCTCTGTTAGAGCGTTACTCCGGCAAAATAATGGCTCGGGTTCAAATCCCGGTGACTAACATGGTCTTTTCACAATTTATTTCTAATATATAAACTGTTAACTCTTTGTTAATTATTAAGTTGTTATAATTGAATTATGACAGAAGTTTCCTTGTTGTTACGGTCTAAATCTAAAACAAAAAGAAGCTTCCGTTTGTCCGGTCCGATATGGCAAAACAAAGTTTATTAACTAGTTCGAGGGCCGAGAACGGATGAGGGAAAGAATAAATGGGCATGAATGATTTATGAACGTAAATGAACCGAAAAAGGTGTGGATTATTGTTGTATAAATGATGGCTTCGTGCGGCTGACTGAAATTAGATCTTGCATGCACGTCATCAAAAATTTTAGCGAAATTATTACGCCGCACACATTGAGCCAACTTTGATATATTGCTTACGGTGATATATCTCCATCCCGGGACTCCCACGCAATAAACAAATGGAAGGAATGGCCACAAGTAATTTTGAAAAGTTCACTCACCTTTCATTTGCCTACATTGTGCATTGTGCCATTCTATTTGTTCATTCCATTTTAATTTTATAGTACCTAGGTACCTACATTTAAAATCGGATTTCCTAAATATAATTTTCAGTAAACCGTACTTCCGTACATGTGCATTTGAAATGGGTAATATACTATTTCACTACAAATGATGAACTAGCTGTTTTATGTGAAGGTTATTGCCCAGTTGCACCAATAAAACTTAAATAAAATTAACTAACCTAGCTTGACAGATACATCGATTACGTTGGTTAATTTTTTCATGTGATCATTTCTTATGTGGTGGTGAACCGCTAAGGAATTCAGATCTGCCGATTAAGACTATTACCCACTCCAACCTGTCGATTAAAACTTTTCTCCACTCCAGCGCACAAACTGCCGCTGAGAGATGGCAAGGCAGTGTGCGCGCAACTCTAGTTCCCTCTAGCTGCCAACGAAGCAGCACGCACATTCCTACCGCTATTTTTTTGCGGTGATTTTCGACATTTTCATAACTAATTTCTGAGGTTACAAGGCAAGTAAAATTAATTTTGCTTATTGATTCATGCTTGATTTTATACTCTACAACTACAACTTCTATTTGAAGCATTTGTGTCTAAAACAATTTATTTATTTTTATTATGTAAGGATATAAAACTAATACATGGTTGAATTCAGAAAAAAATACGCTATCGAATAGGAATAAAAAATATGTAGGATCCCATTTGAAAAAATATAACTTTATATTATAACGTGAGAACCACTGGTTCAAAAAAATATTTTCATCTCTCATGGGATGTCCCCCTTGGTCTCCTACAACTTTGTTCTATAGTATTTTTTTGTAACTATAATAATAAAGAAAATAATGACGGTGGTCGGTTTTCGTGAAACACCCTGTATATATATACGTATATCGGGTGTTTTTTTAATATGCACATGGGAGATTAACATAGGCGCCGACTACGTGGGGGCTTTGGGGCTCGAACCTCCACACGGAAAAATCTGAGGGGGCTCTGAAGGGGTTCTGCCCCCACACACAAATTATTATACCAACAAAAAGTACACTAATTTTGAAATATTTTTAATACATCAATTAAGTACTTATACAAAGTAACAATGCATATTCTATTTCTTTTATAAAATTTTGAACTTGTCATATTGTATTATCTAAAGTACTGTGTAATTATCGCGTGCGGACTAGTAAATAGTACTACCAGTGTTGCCAGATTTAAAATGCAGTATTATTAATAAAATTATCAGATTTTAGTGAAAAATACGGTAGATTTTGTAAACTTTGTGAAATATTCAATATATGTACATATAATAGAAATTTATGTTCTATCTCTAACTGTCTTACGTTGTTTCGCGGTAAATTTAAAAAAGTCAAGATTTTTTAAAATTGGGTAGATATTATTAGAAGAAAAAAACGAATCAAAAATGGACCAGTGCAAGATGGCGGACCATTCCTCGCACGGCTTCAAGATTGCGGACTTGTGCTCCCTCTATTATATATTCTTAACTCTATGCCCTTTTTAGCTCCCACACGAAAATCCAAAAGTCGGGGCCTATGGAGATTAACATGGAAATCACGATTTTGCAGACTGTTGACCCCTAACTTGGAACGATGTGTTATCAAATGAGATAAAAAAAAACTTCTGCATCAAATGACAACAAATACATGTAAATTATGTGATATTTTACTTTAACTTTATGTTGTAGTTTGAGAACCACTGGTTATTTTTTTGTCGGTAAGTGTTTGTCCCCTTTCCTCTACTATAATAAAGAAAATAATTAAGGTGTCCCGCATCCGAGAAACACCCTGTATATATATACATATATAGGAAGTGGTAACACTGACTAGCGGAGTACTGTTGAAAGTGACTTAAATTCAAAACAGTGTATTTAACGTAAAGTAGACAAAAATAAAAACTAAAATATAAAGCCAAAAAATATAAATAAACACTCTTATAACATCTACTATTAATTTTTAAAGTGGGTGTAGTTATTGTGTTTAAAAACAGCAAAAACTCAGGTGAGTAAAAGCCAAGGTCGAGCGTACACATATAAATTCCGACAAGTTAAATCCAACAAATTAACAACATCGGCAAATATAAACAGTGTCCCCAACTATATTAAAACTAAAAAAAAAAGAAGAAATGGCTACGTTGGAAGAAATATCATCTGAAATGTCTAGATTACTACAACCAGTAACAAAAAAAATCTCTGATGTTGACCAAAAAATAGATAAAATACAAAATTCTTTAAAAATCATAAATGAAAAAGTAAAATATAATGAACAACGATGCGAAGAACTAGAAAACACAGTAAAGCAACAAAACTCCAAAATTCAATTTTTAGAGCGAAAAATTATGGAAAAGAGTTTAATAATCTTTGGAGAAAAAGAAGAAGACAAAGAAAACCTTATGGAAAAGATTTTAAAATTGTTCCAAAAGGTGATTCGTATTCAGGATATGCGAGAATATGAAATAGAAGACATTAGAAGACTCGGTATAGCACAACAAAACAAATGTAGACCAATTAAAGTTGAATTAAGTACCAAGCGAAGAAAGTACGATATTCTGAAAAACTGTAAGCATTTAAAAGGTTCTCAAATAAGAATAGAAGAAGAATACCCAAAGCCAATAGTAGAAGAAAGAAAAAAATTGAAAGCGCATCTCACCATGGCCAAAGATAATGGTTACAGAGCATTCCTGAAATATAACAAACTAATCATAGAAGAAGATAGTTATACGTTAAGCGAAATTGAAACCGGTGTAGACCAAAACGAAAACAATAAAATAGAAGAAACAACGCAAAATAGAGAAGAATTATACAACAAAGAGAGTAACAAATCAGAAAATGAAGAAGATAGAATGGAAAAGGGAAACGAAACTGTCACTCCGCTACAACAGAAACAAAAAGTCTTAAAACTAACTCCAAAAATTAATAACTATTCCCAAAAAAACGAAACAGTAAATGAAAAAAGGAAAGCATCATCTCCAGCTGAATATGCAGAGCCAAATAATAGCAAACAAGAAAAAGTAACAAAATATTTCTCCAAGAAATCAAAAAACGACGCCCGCAGTACTGCAACGCAAGTAAAATAGTAAAAGAGGTGTCATTACAAAAAAATATTTTCATGTGGAACGTACAGGGTTATAAAAATCTTTTCAACTTAGACATAGACGAAAGAAATGCACTAGTAAGTAATGATATAATATGCCTATGCGAAACATGGCTGCAGCACAATTTAGAAGATATACCAAATGACCTAAAAGACTTCCACTATGTTGAATCTAAGGCTACAAAACTTGCAAGTAGAGGGCGCGCAAGTGGAGGGTTGATAATTTTTTACAGTAAGAGCATTGAAATAAAAATAATTGAAGTAACACCACATTGGATTTGTGGAAATTTCAAATACTGCAGTACATCTGAAAGTTTCATTCTTATTTTTTGCTATTTTTCACAATCATATACTTTTGAAATATTGCTTGAACTATTCCAAAATATGCTGACTGAAGTAAATGAACATTACCCAAACACACCTATTATTTTAACTGGAGATTTCAATTCTAGAATAGGGAACCTTAACCAAGGAGAATATGCCGCTTTTACCAACACAAACTTTAATCATCTACGACAAACTAGAGATTCAACAATAAACAGTAAAGGAACTCAACTAGCGGAAACGGTAGAAACAGAGGGTTTTTGTGTGTTAAACGGCAGATCAGAGAGTGATCCTATCGCAAATTTCACCTACATTAATGGAACAAATAAAAGTATCATCGACTTAGCTTGGGTAAATGACATAGCCCTACAAGAAGTCCAAGATTTCGAAGTCTTAAACGAAATACACATTTCAGACCACCTACCTATAAAAATAAAATTCTCAGAGCACAAGAACACAAAATACAAAACATCAGAAACATACTCTATTAAAAAACTAATATGGGCACCAAATTCAGAAGAATGCTACAAAGAAAGAATCAAAACATTACTAGATAACAAAGAAGTAAGCTACGATACACTGAAAAACGCCATATGGGGTGCGGCACAAAAATCAGATATGATTAAATCTACGAATAACAAACAAAATCTAAGACAAAAAAATAAATGGTATAACACGGAATGTAAAAAATTAAAATTAATGCTAAGAAAAATACACCGCAAATGCACTCAAAAAGGATATACAGAGGACAATGTAAAAGAATACACAAAAATCAAAAAGGAATACAAAACAACCATAAAATACTACAAAAACAAATACAAACAAGAGTTAAAAAATCGTATAAGCGATATAAAAAACACCGACACCTTCTGGAAAACCGTAAAATCTTTAAATAGAAAAACGGTACACAACATAGAAATACAATTATCGGACCTCACAGACTATTATAGAAATAATTTTACACATCCAATACTCACAACCGATTTTTACGGAACCTTTCATTATTATCAAGATACAAAAATAACAGAACTAGAAATAAACAGAGTCATTAACACCCTAAAAAATAACAAAAGTCCTGGCACTGACGGTATACCTAATGAATTTATAAAGCATTTACCGAAAGAGGGTATAAAATATATAACAACTTTGATAAATGCTTGGTTTGAAAAAGAAAAAATTCCATCAAATTTATCCAATGCAAAAATGACAATGCTTTATAAAAAAGGTGATAAATCAAACCCTGAAAACTACCGAGGTATAGCACTTTTAAACACCATAATAAAAGTATATACTCAAATTTTAGCAAATAGAATATCAAATTGGGCAGAAAACACGAACATATTTTCAGAAAATCAAGCCGGATTTAGAAAAAATAGATCTGTCATAGACCATATATTTACATTAAATACACTTGTACAACTTAGCATCTCTAACAAGAAAAAAATGTATGCCATATTTGTAGACTTTTCCAAGGCCTTCGATAGTGTGAACCAAACAAAATTATGGGCAAAACTATACTACTCCGGCATTAGTACAAAACTAATCAGAATATTACAAAATATCTACTCACAAGCAACTATCCAAATTATAGTACACCAAAAAGAATCCGAAAAAATCCATATAAATAAGGGAGTACTGCAAGGAGATTCTCTAAGCCCGACACTCTTTGCACTCTTCATAAACGATTTTGAAAATCACATGAGAGAAAAGGGCCTCTATGGAATACCTCTAAGCAGTAGAACAGATATAATGACACTAATATATGCCGACGATATAGTAATACTAGCGAATTCACAAGTTGACGTACAAAACAAACTAAACGCACTCGCACAATACGCACAAAACAACGATCTGAAAATTAACACAAGCAAGACCAAAATAATGCTATTCCATAGAGGGAGAACACCTAAGCAGAGTAGGATATACCGCTGCCAAGAAGAAAATGTCGAAATAGTTAAAGAGTACACATACTTGGGAATTAATTTCGTCTCATCTGGCCTCCATAATAAAACATGCAAAGAAAGAATCAGTAAAGCACATACTGCCTCTGCTAACATTAAAAGGATAATGATTATATCGAAAATGGATAACTGGGAAGCTCGACTGAAACTATATCATACTATAACAATACCAACAGCACTATATGCATGCGAAGTTTGGGGACTGCAACATAGTGAAGATATAGAAAAAGTGCAATCAAATTTTTTCAAGAAATTATATAATTGGCCGAAAACAACACCAAACTACATTATTCGCCGTGAATCCGGTGAATGCAACCTATCAATAAGAATTTTCGAACAATCGCTCCACTGGTGGTTAAAAATACTAAAAATGAGTGATAATAGATACCCAAAAATGTGCTACAATAAAATTAAAACATTAAACACAAGTACAACGCCAAATAAATATAACTGGTGCAGTGAAATAAAAATAACACTTAACAAACTAGGCTTTGACAATACGTGGAATCAACAAAGTGCGGAAAATCTAAAAAGAAATATGGACTGTATAATATCATCTTACAAATGCCACTTGTTTAACATAGACTCGAGCCGGATACTTAACTCTAGTTATTCAGATGCCTACAATAAAATTCAGTGTAACTCTAAAACAAGAAATAACATCTATAATAGTGATTATCAAATAACTAAACTCTTTTCCCAACTCAGAGTGGCAAACACGAACAATACAGTGTTGTACTTAAATGGCAGTGTCATAAAATTTAGTGCATCAACAATCTGCCCAGTATGCAACAAATACGAAGAAGACGACCTCTACCACTTCTTTGTGTCGTGCCCAATACTATCACCAGTTCGTTATCACTACCTGAACAATTTATTGAAACCATACCTCGATAAGGACAATTTTCACAGACTTTTTTTCTCAGGAAAAGATAAAAATATAATAATAAGAATATATTACTACACAATAAGTGCAATAAAATTAAAATATTTTGCCTTAGGTGACTAGAGCGTTGCCAGTAACATTTGCTTTACCACTACTAACTATTATATATAATGGATCAATATCTATACTCCCTTTTAATCTGATTAGATTAGTTTAGAACCCTTTATAAATTTCATAAAAGGGAAACAACCATATAGGGAAATGTGCTGTTTAAAATTTTATGTTTTATGTAGGTATATTATCTTAGAACCATTTGGGTATCTACCTACAATCTAACACGTAAACTTACATTATTTTGCCAATATTGCATATGTAAACTAATATTATTTTCACTATATAATGCGTTAAACAAAAAAAAAAAATACCTCTGTTAATTTGAAAAAAAATTAGTTTAAGGTTGTTAATTTTGAATATTATGTATGTACGAGTATATTATAAACATTTTTGTATTTAGCTACACTTTACCATGTAAACTTATACTTTTTCATTATTATATACCACTATCACTCCTTTGTATAAGCTTCCATGCTTTTAACAAATAAATACATTTACTATATACATATATACACACAAAAACAAACAATAAAATATGATAGATATTAATGTTAATATTAACAAACAAAATGATTTATTATTTAGAGATTTAGATAAACTTCTTGAAAATCCAAGGATGAGAAATTGAATACCTACTTATTTTATTTTATTCCCAGAATAGAAAATTAAAAGAATGTTTATTAATGAGTTCAAATTTATATAAAGGTGTGCCACACCAACTAAATTTATTTAAGTGATATTGATAGAGTAATAAACTACTCAAATTTGTCCAACAGTTATTACTGATAGTAATAATAGTAATAGTCGTACATGTATAAATTACACAATAGCACAATACTATCTCGCATAAATTATTTTACCATAAACTTTGAAATATATTAGTTTTAAAAAGTTTTCCAGGTGGAACAGACATACACATTCAATATGACAAGTGATATTTTAAGTTTTGTACCTCTTGATTATGTGGTATTTTTACTTACACTTCTACTCTCTACTGCTATTGGCGTATATTTTGGTTGTTTTGGTTCAAAACAAAAATCGGCTACGGAGTACATGTTTGGATCAGGAACAAAAAGGGTTATTCCTATTGGTCTCTCCATATACAGCAGGTAAAATAAAATCACTTTTATCATTCCTCATTCACATTGATTTGAAATGTATTAAACAAGCAGCAATGATGTTGTTTGGATAGTGTTTTGTTGCCCCAGCCAGATTTGATACCAGAAACATATTAAGCTTTTCAATTATTTATTTTACTGTTTATAGCTTCCAGCCAAAGAATTATTACTCAATTAATATTCATTTAAAAATATTGATAATATTTATTGGTGATCAAATGTATTTGTTTAAATTGTAGAAATGGCCATTAATGATCAAGGAAATTTAATTAACGAAGTAATATTTTCTTGATCATTAAGGCATAATTCTACGATTTAAACATTTAAAAATATGTTAATAATTATTATTTTAAGAGTGGCCTTTTATACGTATAAAATTAGAATTTGCTACCAAACTCCAAAGTTTTAAAAATAAATATTGAATCTCGTCTAATTATAATTGTCCGTCGGTGTTTCCGTTGACCGTTTATTAATAGTTTATGTTAATGAATAGAAAATCATTCATTAATAGCCCCTATTAATGTATGATTTATTATTAATGGGGTCTCGTGGCCGGGTGCCTGAGTGTCAGGTCGCGAATCTGGGGAACCAGGTTCGATCCCGACCGATGCACTCTCCACGTCAGCAATGAGTGCTCGTGAGGTGACGCCTGGTAAGCGCCCGCACGGTGCAAATATTTCATCATTATCGATATCTGTGTACAAAGCAGATTGGCACACTCAGCAGTGGGTAATAAACCATGATGATATATTTATATTTATTTTTATTAATATACTATCTTACTAACCTAAATATTTGCGCCATGGAATAACATTAGATTTTTCAATTCAATAAGATACGGTCAACGGAAAAATATTGTAACTAATACGTTTTTTAGGCGATTATTGATCCCAGCAATTGTCTCAATCATTAATCGCCCTCATTAATACACTTGATAGATAAAATAACTATTATTGGCAAAATTCTTTCTACCGTAATATAAAAGAAAGTCATTATTCTAAAAAATCGCTCAATTTGACAAATAATGACAAATATTTAAAAAAAATACGGGGAGCAAACGATTCACACCTTAATCTTTTTGCAACATTTTTAAAATATCAGATTACATTTCTTACGTACCTACTATTTTATTCATACTAAATAACGAAATGCAAGATAACAAAAATTTTGCTGATTGCCAAGTACAATACCCTCGCGTGTACCCAAAAAGGTTAATAACATTAAATTGACGTCAATTGCAAATAATTTTATTTAAATACACTGCCTAATAGTTTTATTCAAAATTTTAGTCTCCCTCCTAAATAATTACCTTGGCTGCCAGTTCAAAATACATTTGTTTGATTAAAAATCAACTAAATATTTGTTAAGGTCCGATATTTTCATCTCTGTTTTAACTATCTGTTAACTTAACGGTCAGTTAAAACAAAAACTGTCGTCTCAAAAAATCTGATGTGGCCAACACTACCTCCCGCCATTCGATTTTTATTAATTTAAATATACATACATATTTACTTATGCTGGAAACGATTAAGTTCCATTCCATATAATTATGGTTTTATTTACTATTTTCTTTTTAAAACGTTAATTTGAAATGATTAGTTCTTTGACAGTAACATTTATCTGTCAGTTACATACGTTTGAGATATGAACTGTGTAACCAAGGAGTTATGTTTGTTTAAAGCGTAATCTCCGGGATTTAAATTATAGATAATTTTATAAATTTATCCATAAAATATATAGAAAAAGTATTAATGCAATCCTATAGAAAATTTAATAATCTTTAATTTTTATGTGTATTCCTCGACTGTATCAAAGTAATATTGGGAAAACTTGGAGAAAAACAGTCTGATGAAAACGTTTGAAAAATGTTTTATTACATAGCCGACGTTTCGGCACCAAATATGCCTTCTTCAGGGAAATGTAAAATTACTAAGTTGAAAATTTGTTTAAAATTGTTGAATTACAAAAATATTTTTTATACAAAAATGTAAACCACACAGTTTATCTTCAGAAACAAGTGAAGATGAACTGTGTGGTCTACATTTTTCTATAACAAATAATTTTGACAATATACTTTTGTAATTCAACAATTTTGAACAAATTTTCAACTCAGTAATTTTACATTTCCCTGAAGAAGGCATATTTGGTGCCGAAACGTCGGCTATGTAATAAACCATTTTTCAAACGTTTTCATCGGAATGTTTTTCTCCAAGTTTTCCCAATTTTAATTTTTATAATAAATAAATCTCGAAAAAATTACATTTAATAGTTATTTGTATTTCAAGGCCGCGAAATCACTCTTTAGTGTACTGAGAGAAAAATTGTCGCCGAGGCCGCTTGCGGCCGAGGCAAGACAATCTCGAGGGCGCAAAGGATTTCGCGGATAAGGTGTACACAATATTTTTTGTGCAACCGTAAAAAATATGTAATTACAAATTTTATTAATTTTAAACAGTTTCATTGTAAATAGAAAGTTAGCTTTCAAGGTGGCTATGAAATTAACATTTGACAAACAAAACCATGCAATTCTCAAGTGTCAAAGTGATTGTTTACCTAATTTCGCGGCCTGTATTGCGGCTGCGAAATGGTTATTTCGCGTCCGGTTGCACAAAAAGGTATTTTTCGAAGAAAAACTATTTTGAGCTTCAAGTAAAGTGCCATTTTCGATTATCCAATTTACACCAAAATCTAATGGGCTCTTTTCACATTAGAACAAGGTTGAAATACAAGGTTTCAAAATTTTCCGAGTAATAATATTTGAGTTAGAGCGGAGGATCCACACATACACACATACATACATGCAGACATCATCCTGAAAATATTAAAATCGGATTCTAGGGACCCTAAAACGTCATTTACCAAAATTTCGATAAGCGATTTTTAGCACGATCCCTATACCTCCCTTACTAAGGGTAGCGGTAGGTAAAAATTAACAGGTATAATGTTTACAACTTCTATTACAATATCGATGCTATACTTTTTTCTTTAACTAATAGTTAACAGACAGTTTAATGAAACTATAGGGGCTTAGATCCGATCCAATCACTTCTAGTTAAGTGACAGTTTATTTACCATTAGTTAAGAATTAAACTGAAGGTTTAAAGCGATGCGAACAACAGTTTTAATTTTCAGTTAGCTTACCACCTTAGGTTAGTCAAAGATAGTAAGAACAATTTTGCAACGTAACCATTGATTAGCAATAAGTGGTAGGACCGGGCCTAAATATATAGATATCTAGATAATGAAATAAAACCGCAAAATAATTTCTTATATTATGTTTTTATATGCAGTGCAGTATCATCAATTGCCATAGTGGGAACACCGCAAGAAATTTATGTTTTTGGAACTCAATTCATAATGATTAATATAGGAATGATGTTGTCATTAATAATAACTTGGTTCTTTGCGCTGCCTGTGTTTTGTGGACCTCTTAATCTCAAGACCCCGTACGAAGTAAATATGTATTTAAATTTTATTATTACTTAGTATAATAATTTACTATACTTCATTTCACGTAAGAAAATACTAGATGGCGCTTGGGAGCTGACCGTTTTTTACATGAATTTAATAAATAATTTAAATTGGTCAAATCAAACTTTGTGAAAAATAAATATTTTTTCTGTAAAAATCACTGAACTCAATATACCTATACTACTGGAATGCGCCGTCATCTTCATATTGTGCGAAAGAAGAAAGCATAAAATAAATAATATACTTATTTTGAAATGAATTTCTATAATTTAAAGTAAAAATTTAATTTTCTGAAGAAAGGAATGGATTCCATTCGGATTTACAACTATTTATGAAATAACTATTTACCATTTTGCGTCTTAATCTTTATATTAGCTATTAACTTTGTGTTATTTTTTATTTAATTTGTGTACAGAATGTAGGGATGTATGCCAGTGCGTAAAGAAGGAAAAGCCCCCATGTTGCTATCACTCTCGGCCTGTTTTGTTACTATAGGAATCTCGCATCATGGCGCATTCCAGTAATATATGGAGTTCAGTGGTAAAAATGTACAAATACCTGAATATTAAAAATTACACAAAACATGGTTAAACATCACTTAATTATATAGATTTAATTTCATAACTCATAACATAACAAGGTTTGTATTCTGACCAATCAAAACGCAGAATTTAAATCCCTACCTAAACCAACGCTTTTTTCTTACGTGAAATGAAGTATATTTAAAATACGAACGCTGTTCGTTGATTACACAGTTGTAACCATGACTACTTATGAATAACACATTAAGATACAAGTTGTCTCAGATAACTAAGTGATTATTGTTACATGCTTTTTGTACATTTTTTATCCTATTTTTTCAAATGTTCTAAAATTTAATTACCTATTATATTTTCTCATATTATTGAAATTTATTTCAAATTAATACCAACAGAATTTATTTTAATGTGAACAATGTTTTAAAAAATTGTATAAAATTAAAATTTTACACACAATATGTATACTTATTACTGTAGGTGGTAAAAACAACAATTTATATAAATATTTATCATCACAAACGCTTAAAAGAAATAAATTATAAACAAATAATGGTTAAATGAAATTATCTATACTGAAAAAAAAAACGCTAATACCCATTAATTAATGTATAGTATTACTTTCTTATCTAAGGTACTTGAATTTTGGTTATGGTATTTTACCCTTTTTTACATGCAATGACAATAATTGTTATAAATAGTTGACGAATTTTGTTGCAAGCTTAATTATCAACATCACAATAACGTAAGATTATTGTTTTTCAGAAAGATACATTCAAAAGTAAACTTTGCTGTCTGCATAATTTGTGATATCTGTAACGATTTAGACAGAAGAAAATAAAATGTAAGTGACTGCACCGTGTAATTTTTAATAGTTATTTATTATATGAGTGTGGAAAAAGTTTAGCCACGTAGCCTGCAGGGCGAGTGACTAATTTTCTTTAGTGACTAATATACATTCCACACGAGTGTAATACAACGTTTTATCCAACACTTTCTTAAAAAGTTCTTAACTCATTTTTATGTTTTCATTCATCGTTTGACACTGACAAGTCAATTGATGTAATATTTTAAATTACAAAGTAGCCATTGAATGGTTATTATGGTTTTGTTATATTGTTGTTGAAAAAAATTGCTGTAATAATAATGAAGTGCGTTCAATAAGCCTAGAAAAACAAGCAACCGAAAGTAAAATACGTTGAACAACTTTGCTAGCCTAGCACTTGCTTGATTTGCTCGCAAGCAATCCAAGCCACAAATTTCTCGCTTGTCTTGCTAAGTATCAAATATAATGGCGGGAAATACAAATTATACATACACGAAGTTAACTTGAACTGTTTCTATTTCTTTATATGTGGTGTGTATGTCAACCACATGTCAAAAACTTTTGTGATGGATGTTTATAATATAATTACATTTGAAATATTTTGTTTTAGTTAATATAGCTTCTTCCAAATTAATCCCACTATCTGCAAATAAATGTATAAATTCATTTTCCATAAGTTCGCAGACCCAGAAAAGAGATACGAGGCATACACAATTACACCTGTTATATTTGACAACTGTATAACTTTCTCGATGACAGTTGTGGATGACAGTTTGTCATATAGCTAGCAAATCGTTCAGTGAACTAAGCAAGACGTCTCGTTTGCTTACCTAGCATTTGATTGATTTGCTTACTTTATTGAACGCACGTATTGTCTGTCATTGGGAATTATTTGAAAGATACATTAAAATGGATGAAAATGAGGACCTCCCTTTAAAATGTATTCACTTAGAAGCACAAGTAGCATCTTTGAATTTAAATCTGAAGCAAGTAACCACTAACTCGTTTCTCGTTTTCGATTCATCAGCCATACATGACAGCTGTCATTGTGTAAAGATGAGCAACCTATTTTAGCATAAATGTTAATATCAATTTAAATAAATAAATTTTATAATGTTAATTTTTTTTAATAATAAAATAATTTTGTAAAATTGCTTTTTATTTATTAAAAAAAAACACCCACACACAAAACTCAATAATAATTCCTCCGTGACTTCTAAAATATTCTCTCACGGAGTGGCTAATGTAGTACATTAGTTATTTCAAATAACCATAGTAACAAGTATATTATGAGTCTGTGTTGGATAAAATAAATTTTATCTAGCAGTCTATCCAAATCTCAAACAACGAATTGTTAATCTTCTTAAGTTGTTTAGGAGTACGCTAACATTCTTTAATCGTTTTATTATAATAATGGCAGTTTAAAATACTTAAGCCGAACAAAGAGATATGTTACTAGTTTTTAAATGTGGCAAGGAAATTTTTGACAACTCATAAAAAATTGTCACTGTCATTAAAATTTCGTTGTTTGACATTTGGATAGACTGCTAGATAATATTTATTTAAAAAAATACACGATGCAGTCACTAGCGTTTTATTTTCTTCTGTATCTTTCTGAAAAACAATAATCTTACGTTATTGACTTATTGACATTGCCATTAAAAAGTTGTGATCTAATCATGGTCGAAACACCCAAGTTTCATACAATAGTGGCTCACTAACAATAACAAATATCATCTTAAAAGATGAACTATATCCATTTGGATTATCATATCAAATTTCATTAAAATCGAACAAAGCGTTTCGTTATTAAAACCAAAATTATTTTTTTAGAAGGTCTTTGAAGCAGAATACTGGCTAAATGGTGCACTTTCCTATTAAGGCAAGTTTAGCTAAATCGTCTTATTTTGGGCTCAGGAATTTGTGGTTAAGCTATGTCCCTCTATTTCCTAGACACCCTGTATATTAGTTTTGTACGAATATTCTCATATGTACAATAGTTGTATAATATTATGTTCACTTTCAGTATTTCGAAAAACGATTCGACTACAAAGCTCGCGTATTATTAACAGTGATATACATCCTTCAAACATATTTATTCCTGCCTGCTATACTATACTCTGCTGTGGTGGCATTCAGTGAATCCTCAGACATCTCTATTCCAGTCTGCACCACCTTCGTAGGTGGAGTCTGCATATTCTATACAATGTTGGTGGGTAATATTGAAATGTCAACAGGCGTGCCGTGAGTATATTCCAATAACAAGATCTGATTTTCAGGGAGGGTTTTCAGCGGTAATTTGGAGTGATAGCCTGCAAGCAACACTAATGTTCTTTTCATGTGTTTTCGTGTTGATAAAAGCAATAGTGAATGTTGGTGGAGTCGACGAGATGTGGGAGCGAGCTGAAAATGGAGGAAGGATTAATTTTTTCACGTAATATACAATCATTTTTTGCAATACATTACTATCATAACATAACTTTTGCAACGTTCTCATACATAAAACTATTCCAATAAGCTGTTCTCTTCTTTGTTTACATATTTATACTGCAATATATGCAGGTTGTTGGT
This sequence comes from Harpalus rubripes, assembly GCA_963082715.1. Lineage (NCBI taxonomy): Eukaryota > Metazoa > Arthropoda > Insecta > Coleoptera > Carabidae > Harpalus > Harpalus rubripes. Next base: position 13,785,110 of record OY720456.1, on the reverse strand, counting down.
CTTTAAACATACTTACTGTTACTAGCAAATATCGAGCTTATTATTATTTTTGGCGATTTATAACATAAATTATACCGTAATATAGGGTTACTTTGATTTAACGGGGTGGCTTTGATTTTTTTACTGAAAACTTTTGTTTTCTATGTAGTACACTATAATGCTTCGTAAAGTCTTTTTGAATACCTCAAGTTGTAACACTAACCCGTCTTTAATTAATAATTTCTTAAATAACAAACGAAATATTGCTATTTTTCTAGTATGTGAAACTTCTTTATGTACACGTGAAACTGTGCAGTGTAATCTTGAATAATATTTACAATGTCAAAAGGTCGACGAATTGCTAACTTAGCTTTATTTAAATCATTGTACAGGGTGAGTCTGGGAAGACGCCCCCCCCTTAAATTTTTTATTATAAATAATAGAAAAAATGGCTTATATAAAAGTTTTATTATTTTACATATACTATTTGATGGCAGATGTACATATTTTTTATAAAGTCAGGTTTACAAGATACGACTATCAACTTTTATTTTTCAAATAGCAACCTATAATTATTTTAATAAAATAGAAACCGCCATTTTTTTCTCTTTTCAGCGATGTATTATAATTTATTAATGTATTTGAAAAATTTCGAGAAAAATGATATAATTTAGAACATAATTCACCAGATAATCAAAACGAATAATTTAACGTCTGTAAGTTACTATTCGACATAATTATATAATTTAAATAAATGTGAATTAATAAAAAATATACGGACACTTTAAAATTCAATTTGCAGTTAGTTGCTACGATACAGATTTATTGGTTTCTAAAACCTAAATCAATTTGAAATCCCGTAATATCTGCTTTCAAAATTCATCTGGGATACACTTCACCCACAAAAGAACTTTGAAAAATAGCCCCTTGAGAAAATATGTAGCAACCCTTCGCGAATAACAGCTTTACAAAAAAGTAGCGGTCGTTTTTTGTTTGATTAAATTATTTTCCTTCGTAATACTACACATACTTTAGACTTGAAAAAAATGGGTAAACGATGTAATAAGACATTTATTGTTATTTATATTATATAGTGTGTTCCAATATTAAACAACCAAACAGAATTTTTAATAAAGGATCTGAAAATAAGTGGACATGTGCATATAGGGCGCAAACAGACACGTGACTCGAGCGACCTTGAAGTGCCTTTAATCAACTGATTTGTGTGCGCTTTTCACTTTGACAAGAACAATATCACTTTGACGAAACCAATGTTTTGTTTTTGAAATTTAAAAATATTATTTTACCATTTTAAGGCAGTAAATCACAATTTAAATTAATAAATTTAAAGATACATTCACAAATGAAAATTAGGTTTAGATTTATGGTTTATAATTTAAATTTATAGACCTTGGCCGCATATTATGTTACGACTCTAAACCTAAATTTGCCGAAATATAATCAATAAATGCAAAGTGAAAGACAGTTTAAGTACTGCTCTACTAATATTTTAATCATGTTTACACATTTACATAGATGTCAGTACAATCAAAACTAAATTAAGGGAAAATTAAACTTGCTTTTATGAATCTATAGTAAACCATAAACCTAATTTTCATTTGTGAATGTACCTTAACAGTTCAAAATAAGTCAAAAAACTGGTCCCGTTAAAGTGACACGCGCACACAAATCAGCTGATTCCAAGCACTTCAAGGTTGGTCAAGTCACGTGTCTGCTCGAGCCCTATAAGCAAAATCTCTAAAATTCCTCGTTTCAGGGATATATCCATGAGAAAGTATTACGAGGGTCACGCATTTAACTATTTATATTGTATTATATTCATAATTATAACATAATCAAAACGAATAATTTAACGACTTTTAAATTCTAATACTTTTCAACATAATTATATGACTTAAAAAAATTTTGATGAATAAAATAATTAATCGTACCTGTCCAAATTATCTTACATGTACAATAATTATCATAAGATTGGCAACGCTGCATTTGCATGAAATCGTCGTGCGTTGTTGCCTATTTCTGAACTTTTAATTATGATTTTTGTGCATTTTAGTGAAGATTACAAATAAATTTTATTTTTATAGTCATTTATCCCTTATTTTTTCTAAAGATTATAGAAAAATTATTTCCTAATTATTATTTCAACGAAAGTTTTTTTAAGTTTATATTTATTTGATCAATATTTTTTACATTATTGGTCAGTATGTTGTAAAATAAATGATCAGACAACATGAATATTGTATTCAGGTCAGTTGAGGTTCGTTTAGATTAAATTGGGTTAGGTTAAATTAGCTTAGATCAGGTTAAATTACATTTTTATTATAAGTTACTGATCATTTAATAGGAATCATTTATTAAAATATTGATTCAAAAAATAGTAGCGGTTTTTTATGTATGGTCCGGCAGAGGAAACACATGGTTTTCACATAAGCGTTGTACAGAAAATATTTGGTTTTTAAAGAAATTATTTTTATCGAAATGACCTTTATACAATAACAAATAATAAACATTATTTTCTCATGCACAGGAAAGCACATCCCACGTTTACTTCAATGCATAATTTCAGACGTATGCAACAACCCCTCAATCGACAATGTACCATTTTGCGCTCTTAATACACAAATAGCTATTTTAAACCAAATATTTTTTGTGTAATGCTTAATTGAAAATAATGTGTTCTCTCTGCCGGACCCTGAACTTATATATTTCACGCACATTTTCACACATTTAAACACTATTAGATTTTTGTAATTTCCTGAGTAGCAGCTGCGGATTGGGCAGGAGAAATGAGTTGGAGTTGATAACCATTGTTGTGTTTAATTACAGACTGGATCCTAATCCTTTCCGACGTTTGACCTTTTGGTCGGCGAGCGTTGGATTCATGTTCATATTTGCCGCACACAGCGGATGTGGAGCCAGTGGGATTCAGAGATACATGGCTCTCAGGAATGAAAAACAGGCCAGAATGTAATGCATAGACATAAGTTATATTTATACACAGTAATCCTTAAGATTCATCCACACATATGAAATTCACTAGGGTTGTTCTACATCTACATACAAATATAGATTATTTAATTTGCAAATATATAAATTTGAGCATATCATATTCAGTGATTGACATAAAGAATGAAAGGCTTTAATTGATTTACAGTAATTTTTCGTAGTATTGATTGAATGTATAGCACCGGTTCTGGTAAGGGTGTCGATACTAACTACTTAGTTTTATAGAGAGTCGGTAACAATTAGGAAAATTACTATATATATATATATATATATATATATATATATATATATATATATATATATATATATATATATATATATATATATATACATATATATAAATAATAATAACAATAATAATAATAATGAAAAACACTGTAGTTCACTCAATGAATGCTTAAAAATGGATTGTAGACAGACATTTATGTGCAATTTGTTGACTTTTGGGCTGTGTTCAGAGGTGTTTGGGGATGAATATACAAAAAGTTCTGGGGTCTTCGAGGGGAGTTAACTTCAGAGCATAGCAAAATGTGTCCCTTTCTATGGTTTTTTGCTTATATCTCGATATTGATTAGTCCTAGCGAAAACGTCTTTATACACAAAATTAATGATGATAAAATTCGGCATAAAATAGTTACTTTTCATTTTTTTCTTATGTTTTGTATATAAAGACGTTTTCGCACAAAAGTCTGTCTAGAAACCATTCCTTGACTGGACTACTGGCCTGTATTCTCATGTTTTGAAAATCACTACTTCAACTGGCAAATGTCAACTATAATATTAAAAATTAGGGAAATTAAAATAAATTAAATTTTAAATACCACTTATTGCAAATATATGTTTCATTTGCAAAAATATGAAACATATTCTTGCATATTCATAAAATAATATAAACTAAAATTTAAATCGAAATAGGTTTACTTCGGAAGTAGCCTACTCTGTCTCTCTCTCTCTTTCTGTCTCTCTCTCTCTTTCTGTCTCTCTCTCTCTTTCTGTCTCTCTCTCTCTCTTTCTGTCTCTCTCTCTCTTTCTCTCTCTCTCTCTTGGGGAAATTATATACCTATTCTCTATCCGTTTTAACTATCAAGCTGCACCTATCTTTCCACCATTCTGTAATTAAAACGGATAGAGTATAGATTATCCAAAAAATCAATTAAATTGTTTCTTGGGTATTATTTATTGCAAAAATTGGAAAATAATACATCATTGTGTTATTAATGATAAATATTTATGTCGTTCTGAAAATAGCAAACTAAACAATAACAAAAAAAATTATTTTTTTTGGTACCTATGTATATACGACTACCTATATAACAACTAAAAATACCTATTCAATAAATTAAGTGGCAAAGAATAACATTTATCATTTAATTAACACGTAATTTAGATTAAAAATATATATATTTCAAAAGCAATACTTATCTTTAAATTTGTATGATTTATTTTATGAATTCTTTATTGTTATTGATATGCCATATGATAATTTACCAATTTTATTACATATACAGAACGCAGTAATGGGATATGTGACCATTTTCTTTTTATACTGGTCTTTCTCTTTCGGTCTCGATGCTTATATGACTTTGTTCAAATGATGTCACAGAATTTTTGCTGTAGTTTTTCTCGAATTTTATTAATAAGTATTTAACAAATTTTAAAAAATACGGATATATCATTTTTAACTGTACATATTAATATTTTCCCTAAATTTGATCAAAGTTACATACCATATTAAACGTTTTTATCTCTGTAGTTGAGTAAGATTTTAATGTCACGTCAAATAAAACTAAATTATTTGATCATTGTAGGAGTACATTTATTGGTACAGCAGTTGCTGCAATATTTGGAACAGTTGTAAGTTTCGTAGGACTAGCAATGTATGCTCAATATTATAACTGTGATCCAGTTAAGAATAAGGTATGTTCAAAATACTAAATTAAAATTAAGAATATAGTTTTTATACTCGGGGTAGGCTATGACGAGAAAAACGTATGTCTTATCATTATTCAATTCAAAAGTCAAGTAATCAACATTGATCTTGAAATGTAATTTTAAGGAGAAAAGATAATAATAAAGAACACAATACATTGCCACTCGCAGTTTTCTAATTTATTTCCATTTCTAAAATAAGATAAATAAATATATCATCACGGCTCATTACCTATTGCTGGGTGTGCCAATCTGCTTTGTACATAGATATCGGTAATGATGATATATTGCACCACAGGGGTCAATTTTGTACCATTTAAAATTGGAAATATTTGGCGTCGGTCGGGATCGAACCCGGTTCCCCAGATTCACGACCTGACACTCAGGCACGCGTCCACGAGACCCCAAGAAGAAAAGTTTTCATTTCTTTAGATAACATTTTTGACCATTTCTCGTGTCACATTGATATTTAATAAAATATCTGTTGAACTTGAGGGATCAGGTGAGAATTTTGAAGGTATTTTTCCCAAGGATTAGGCCTTTCTGATCCAGGTATTTTTTTGTAAAATATTTATTTACATAATGGACGTTTCGGCCCACAGTGGACCATCTTCAGCTATTTTTTGTTGAAATGATAAAAAAAAATTATTTAAAAAATATACAAAAGAATTGTTTGTTTAATATGTTAACAATTAGCATTGTTAAAGAAATTATTGTGAAGATCACATAGTCAAAAATTGTTGATGAATTTGAGTACACTCAAACTTGTTATAAAAGTCAAGAAACTAGTGGGTATGTCAGCACACAACAATTTTTTACTATGTGATCTTCACAATAATTTCTTAAACAATGCTAATTGTTAACATATTAAACAAACAATTCTTTTGTATATTTTTTAAATAATTTTTTTTATCATTTCAACAAAAAATAGCTGAAGATGGTCCACTGTGGGCCGAAACGTTCATTATGTAAATAAAACATTTTACAAAAAATACCTGGATCAGAAAGGCCGTATCCTTGGGAAAAATACCTTCAAAATTTAATAAAATACTTTTAAATTAAAACATATGTTTCTTTGTTCATAGCCTTCTCCGAGTTAGGATTCATTCTGTACACTCTGTATTTACACTTGTCTAAAACTATATATTTTTAGGAAATAAGTGGGTACAACAAAATAGTGTCTTATTTCGTAGCCTCAACATTTAAAAATATTCCAGGATATTTAGGATTTTTCAATGCAGGACTTTTGAGTGCTGGCCTTAGGTAAATAAATGAAAAGACCAATGATGTGCAAAGTGCAACTAATTTTCACTGGCAAATCTATGACCCGATATACGAGCGCATTTTTATAATAAAAGTGATTTTATGGAGCACACTTTTACATTTTATTCTTTATGAGGAGTGTGCTCCATAAAACTGAGAAAAAGAATTTTAGTATTTCATGGAAAATTTAAGAAGAAAAACGCTGTCATCTGTCACATTTGACACGTCAATGGTAACTTTTAAATGGAAATATTTATAAAATAAGGACAATTTGATTCAATTCATAAATTATAAGAATTAGCAAATATTTGACATAAGTTTAAAATATCTTACTGTTGGTATTTCATAAAGAGGGAGGTAAGTTCAGCTGTAGGGAAGTAAGGACAATCCTTACATTCCGTCGCTAATAGAAACCGATACCTTGACAGTAAAAAAACATACATCCCTACAAACAATGTCCTAATAGCTTACTTATGATATCGGGTGTGAGAATAGTATATTAAGGTACAAGTTTCATAAGACATGATTTTAGCGCACGCGTCATTCTTAGAAACGAGCGGCTTGCCGCGAGTTTTCTAAGGGGACAAGTGCGCTGAAATGTCTTATGAAACGTGTATTTTATACTATTTTTTCTATTTTGGTCATTTTTTCAAAAAATGTACGTTATTTCATGTCCAGGAATTTCAATTTCGATTGTTTAATATGTACTTTATGAAACTCATTTGGATGTCATAACGAAGTTCTTTATGACATCCAAATGGGTTTCATAAAGTACAAATTAAAGAACCGAAATAGAAAAAAAATATTTATTTTAATCGAAATATTCTTACTTACCAGTAAATGAAAACATTTCCTAAAATTTATGCTTTTACTTCATCATACATTCATTAATTATTTTTGTTTCCAGCACATTATCAGCTGAACTGAATACAGTATCTGGACTCATGTACCACTGTTTTATAAAGAAAAGATTTAAAAAATACGCAGGAGAACAAGAAGGTGCGAGGATTATGAAATTACTGGTTTTAGCGAATGGAATTTTGTACATGGCAGTAGCACCATTATTAGATAAATCACAGTACATATTTTCGGTAATACATTTTACATATATACCTCTACAAAATATTTATTTTTTTATAACATCCATACGTAGGTATTTATTTATAAATGTAAAAAGTGAAATATCTGGTTTCGATATATGAAATTAAAACGCAGTGATTTTTTATGAAATTATTTTATAACAACCGGGATTTTTAACTAAATTTCATATAAAATTAAACAATATATTATTGGAAAATAAAATTTTAACGTTGTCCTTAATTAGAATATGCACATTGATATTGATATTACATTTGAAAAGCAATTTTTTTATTTTAAAATAAATAAAGCATAAAAGTTGTGTCCATTTTTCCTGGTTTTAAAACTACGAATGCATATTTTATTATCCCGGTTTGATTGTTTAATTTACAAACTAAATAATTTTTACCTTCCGTTACCTTTAGATAAGGAAGGTATTGCCTTTGGTCAAAAAAATCGGTAGTGAGTTTTTGATGAATAAGCACGTTTTAGGGTCCCTAGAATACGATTTTACTATTTTTACGATGATGTCTGTATGCGTGTGTGTGTGTGTGTGTGTGTGTGTGTGTGTGTGTGTGTGTAACAAAATTTTCGTCTACGTTAACTTCCATACTACAATTCTAAAAATTATAATTCTTTCGTATTTCTCTTCGTTACATCCATGTGAAGGGCTGATTAGATTTTGGTTAGAATTGGACAACCGGCAGTACCCTCATTTGAAGATTTTAACAATTTTTCTTGAAAAAACTATGTTAAATATAATTTTTTCACATTTAATGTTATTATAAATATTAAAGAATATTCTCTATACGATTTGACTTCATTTTATACTTAATATTAAATGGATATAGAGTTAAAAAATTATAAAGAAATTAAATTTCATAAAGTAGCCATAGCTATGGAAACAGCCACTATATTAAGAAAATTTTGACTGGAAGATGTCAGTGTCATGTGAAATTGACATAGTGTGTTTGTCTTATAATTTTACTGGAAATATAGGATCTTTTGCTATAAATTTTTTGTATGGAATTTGCATAAAATACATGCTACTGCCGGAAGATAAAGTACAAGAAATATAATCTTTAGTAAGGAACTTTCTGTATGAAATTTGTACATAATACATTGAACTGACGGAAGGTAATGTGCTGGCCACATCAGATTTTTTATTTTTATCTCCCGTCATACCCTAGGTAAGGGAGGTAATTGTTTCGGTCCAAAAATTCGATATTTAGTTTTCAGTGGATAAACACGAATTAGGGTCCCCACAACACGCATTTACTATTTTTACAATGATGTCTGTGTCTATGTGTGTGTGTGACAATTTTTGCTTGCACGATAACTCATATCAAACTTCATAAAATTTCTATTTTCCGTATTTACGCTTTCTGTATTCATAAAGAGTTGGTTAGATTTTGGGAAAAATTGGACAACTTTACTTGAAGCCAATAACAGTTTTTAATGAAAAACTATATTGTAACACGAGGGGGGTGGAACAGACTGATGATACTAATTCTGCTTACTCCCAACGATGATACACTTCACTTACTGATGGTGATAAGGAAGAACACACATACACTTCACTTTTTACACTTTACACTTTACACTGATGATCACTACGGACATGAACACAACTTGTTGGTTACTAACTAATACTTTTATTTACATTATTATTAATTGAATGATTACATTATTATTAATTAACACTAAGCCTAACATAACTAACAAAACTGTTACATTCTGTAACACAGTGGACGAGCGTCGCCCCAAACTAAAACTCTCCCATGTTTATCCCATGGCTAACTAATACCGACTATTCCACTGTAACACGAGGGGGGTGGAACAGGCTGATGATGCTACTTTGATGACTCGGATGGCTGGCGTCCAACACTTCGTGCCGAAGACTTCTTGAGAAGGAGGAAGAACACACAGACACTTTACACTTTAACTTTACACTGATGAACACTACGGACATGAACACAACTTGTTGATTTAAAAACTAATCATTTAGTTTAATTGTAAATAAAAATAAAGTTTAGTTTTTAAATCAACAAGTTGTGTTCATGTCCGTAGTGTTCATCAGTGTAAAGTTAAAGTGTCTGTGTGTTCTTCCTCCTTCTCAAGAAGTCTTCGGCACGAAGTGTTGGACGCCAGCCATCCGAGTCATCAAAGTAGCATCATCAGCCTGTTCCACCCCCCTCGTGTTACAGTTGGCGACGACCTTAAAACAAAAACGCTATCTCCAGGACAGGATTATCTTAGGGGTATGGGGTGCATAGGCAAGGGCATCCATAGTCACGTACGCATACACAATAATTTCTAGACTTAATTATCAACAAATAAATGTCGTGACTATCATAATACGATAAGAATTTCTAAACTGAATTTTGACATTTATAACTTAAACAGATAAACAGAGTTAAAATATGAATATTGAAACTATAATTTAGAAGAGTTTATAAAAAGTTATTTATCTGTTATTGTGCTTACCCTCGCCGTGTCACATTATCCTCCCCTTAAGACATAAATATATCGCAAAATCGATATATTTATTCTTAAATCCTGAACTGAAGATAGTTTCCAATTTCTGCAACCACAGAACATAAAACACATACATAAAACAAATAAAACATCAAACATCACCCATATGACACATATGAGACAAAGCATAAAACATAGAATACAAAAATTGCAAAACAGGTACAAATGTACAAACACAACATAATACGTAAAAACACACAAAAGGTATAAAACCTAAGACATTTCAAATGCAAAAGCATACAAACATAAAGCATCAAACATATTACAAATATGACACAAAGCATAAAACATAGAATACAAAAAAACGCAAGACATAAAATTGCAAAACAGGTACAAATGTACAAGCACAACATAACATGTTAAAAACAGACAAAAGGTATAAAACCTATGACATTACAAAAGCAAAAAGCTTACCAACATAAAGCATCATAAACATAATGTAAGCACAAATCATAAAAACGTAAAACGTTTTAACAAATTACAAATTCAATGCTAACAGGAAAAGGGTATTTTATTTTCCTATCTAAAAAAATTACTAACCTAACATGCAACTTAACTAGCCAAAAAAAACTAAACACTAACAAAAAACGTCATATAATTGTCATAAAAAGAAAACAACACAAAGGTCACTGCACTGGGGGCGGTTTTTCACACCTAAGTGGTCTAAGGGATGGCACTACAAAAAATTTGGGAACACTTCTGCAAGCGATAACGTCGGTCCTGGAATGCAAGACATCGCCAGTGGCGTGCCCTCCATGGGTGCGGCGTAAAACTTGCACAGGTGGGCATGCCAAGTTGTCCTCTCCGACGTTCATGCCCAAGTCGCCATTCACGGTGTCCTCTTCGTTGATCATTTGCAGATCCATTTCGTTGCGGTTGTCGTCATATACTGAGTTCATGTCCTGTTCATCAGCTCCTGCGCAGTGTTCTTCCTCAGTCTCATAACTCTTTGTTTTCTCCGGCAGGCAATTCTCTTTATCCATATTTCCGTCCTGTACGCCCTTGTCACTCGCTGTGACGGCTATTGTCAAACTCTCTGGTCGTGGTATGTCTACCACCGCAAAACGATCCTCTATTGCCAGTAAGGACTCAATTTCTTCTAAACTGATCCTCCCTACTGGCAACTCGTGCACTCCCTGCATGGCAAAAGAAACGTGGCCGTATGCCACCGACGAATGCCCTGGAGACAACGAATCTAACGGCGCCTGCAGTGCGTAGACCTGGTGCGTCCATGCTGGACCATAAAAACTTGGCGTACAAGCCGGAAAAAATGATGGTGGTAATATGGTGCGTCCTGCATACGTTATTTCTAACCAACGCACCATATCTGTGCCAGTGGTAGGCCGCTTATACAATGGAATTGCAAAATACAATTCCCTTGCCTTACCACTGAGCCTAAACACTATTGCACTGCCGAGGAAAACTTCATCCCAGCCGTATCTTCTGCTGGCTGCTACCATATTGCGGATATATTCTCCCGCACTGCCATCACCAGAGAACGTATTCATTGCAAGCAATACCTCAAGCATGTCTGGTGACGGCTGATACGGCCTGGGTTGCTGTATCATCGCTGGCGTCGTGGTCGCAAATGTGTACATACTGTACACCAAGTACCCTCTCCTCGGTCACAAACTAATAATTCTAAAACTAATAACGTAAGATCTTTTCGGATGAATAAGAGTAAATCATTACTCTCATTATCCTACCCGTTGACTGCGCCACTGTAACACGAGGGGGGTGGAACAGACTGATGATACTAATTCTGCTTACTCCCAACGATGATACACTTCACTTACTGATGGTGATAAGGAAGAACACACATACACTTCACTTTTTACACTTTACACTTTACACTGATGATCACTACGGACATGAACACAACTTGTTGGTTACTAACTAATACTTTTATTTACATTATTATTAATTGAATGATTACATTATTATTAATTAACACTAAGCCTAACATAACTAACAAAACTGTTACATTCTGTAACACAGTGGACGAGCGTCGCCCCAAACTAAAACTCTCCCATGTTTATCCCATGGCTAAATCCTACCGACTGCGCCACTGTAACACGAGGGGGGGTGGAACAGGCTGATGATGCTACTTTGATGACTCGGATGGCTGGCGTCCAACACTTCGTGCCGAAGACTTCTTGAGAAGGAGGAAGAACACACAGACACTTTACACTTTAACTTTACACTGATGAACACTACGGACATGAACACAACTTGTTGATTTAAAAACTAATCATTTAGTTTAATTGTAAATAAAAATAAAGTTTAGTTTTTAAATCAACAAGTTGTGTTCATGTCCGTAGTGTTCATCAGTGTAAAGTTAAAGTGTAAAGTGTCTGTGTGTTCTTCCTCCTTCTCAAGAAGTCTTCGGCACGAAGTGTTGGACGCCAGCCATCCGAGTCATCAAAGTAGCATCATCAGCCTGTTCCACCCCCCTCGTGTTACAATATTAAAATATAATCCAAAACTTTTCAGTTGTAGTATTTAAGACTTTTATATCAAGGGGAAGAAAATATTAGATTTTGGATAAAATTGATAAACTGGCAGTGATATTTTATTTGAAGTTCTGAACAGATTTTCCTGAAAATATATTATGATATAATCCAAAACTTTTCAAATTTGGTATTTAAAACTTTTATACTAAGGGAAACAACATATTAGATTTTGGATAAAAGTAATACGTTACTTGAAGTTCTAAACAGATTTTTTTGAAAAAATATTTTAAAATATGATCCAAAACTTCTTAAATTTGGTATTTAAAACTCTTAAATAATTTGAAACAACATATTAGATTTAAACTACACCAATATGTTAAACCGGAAATGGTACTTAATTTGGAGCTCTTAACAGATTTTACAGGGAAAACATAAGAAAATATAATCCAAAATTTTGTATTCTAGACTGAGAAAAAGATATAATTACGTGAAATGTAAATTGATTTGTTATAAATAAATCCTAAGCTTGAATAGATCCAAATATATCTACAATTGAAGCAATGTAATAATTTATTTGAAGCATTTATTTGTCTCAAATAAATATATATATTGAGATCAATTATATCTTCTATTTCATGAGAACTATGCATTTATTTACGTTAAGAATTATTTTAATTGCACTAAATTTATTGTATTACTATTGGATATATAATAATTTGAGAAATGTTTATATACCTATCACTCGTAACCTGTCCACTTCAAATAGATTAAAATTGAAGGAAAGCAATTAAATAAATACCAGTAATATTAATATACATATAATAAGAAATTATAAAAGTATAAATACACATTCTGTAGGTACCGGTGCATGTACCTTGGCTTATAAGATGCACTGAAAAGTGCAAAGAAAATATCCAAACTCCAATCAAGTAGTATATTTTTCACTGTTTCGTCACCCATATTCACTGCTTTTTAGCACACGAATGAAAAACAAATCGCCAGAAATGAACAGAAATAGGTACCACCATAAACAAGATGAAACTTACAACAAATAAACAAGTCCATTCAAGTCTCTTCACTTAAAAGCGTCATTTGACAAATAGAACATTGTTCACTCAATGGAAATATTGATTTGCCACAAATAATATTTATTTGTGACAAATAAATGTAGTTTCACACAATAAAAACTATTTTTCATTGTAATAAATATAAAGTTTACACAAATATATTATTAAATTAATTCAAAACCATTACATATTTGTAGGAAACATGTAAATATTTCAGAAAATTATAAATTTATTTATTAAAAAATCTCAATTTAAAATACTAAGCATAAATATATTAGTTTATATGAGAAAATTAAATTAAATAAATCACGGCCAAATAAATAATACCTTCAACTGAATGAATAAAATAAATTTCATATTAAAGATTAAATTGCATTTGTTGCAATAATTGAATGAATGAAGTATCTCTTAATTATGAGTATTTATTTGTTAAAAAATTAGATTTTGTATACAAACGATCAACCTGAAGTGATACTTTACTTAAACTCATTGCTATTTTAAATATGAAATTGGCGGGAGGTCATTTGCTGGTCACCGAGTTGGCCACATCAGGTTTTATTTATTATTTAAATACTTTTTTTACATTTCGTGTATATGTGGTAATAGGATGGGGATGAGACAGTTTTCTTTGAATTATTTTATATCGTCGCATTTTTAATTTAATATTAATGAAAATGAAACACACAATAACCATGTCTTATCCCGGATTCGAACCTGGGACCCTTACAGCGTGAAGCGACAACGCTATCGCTATCCCATCTGGGTTAATTACTGTTTTAATAATTTTAAAACCAGTACAATATTTTTATATACAACATAATTATTTTTAATATTTCTGGAGTTCAAAGAATGTAGTGTCAAAAATATTAATGAGACACCTTATTGCTTTAAAAATCTTATTTCTAAACTAATGTTTTAGCTAATACTCGGCATCTGTGGAGTAACATACGGAGCAAAAGTAGGGATGATGATTCTCGGAACCACATTTCCAAGAGTGAATTCTATTGTAATAAAACTGCTATGTTTTTCTTTGTATTGTATACTGATGTGCAATCATTTCAGGGCGTTATTTGTGGCACTATAACTGGAATGCTTTTTGTAACTTGGTTACAAATAGGCTCAATGTTTTACAATGTGTCATCGGCTGATGTATTACCTTTAAATACAGAAGGTTGCTCTGTGAACAATACGTTTACAAATGTAGTAAATTCAACTTTAATGACGTAAGTTATCAATTAATTTCTGACGCTATTTAATTATATAGTTTTGTGCAAACCGCTTTCTCTCTTTTGGAATCATCCTATTTGAATATGTATTTTTTTTTCGCAGGATAATTCATAAGGACGAACCTCCATTATTTTACAAATTATCATTTATGTATTATACCCTAGTGGGTACTTTAATATGTATAATCGTAGGAATAATTGTAAGTTACATTACTGGACCCAATAATGTAGAAGAAATGGACCCAAATTTATTTATTTCATGGGCCAGGCCTAAGAAAACAAATATTCATAGTCCTGAATCTGTACATATGTTAAATAGTAAAGAATTAAATGTAATACATCCTTAAAAAATTAGTCATTTTATTGAAAGTCCATAATATTAATTATACACTTGCTCAATACTTTTCCTGCCCTCCAGATAACTGCTTCAAAATTTCATAGATGTCGAGCTATATATTTTTGTGTTCGCAATTTACAGCTTCAGATAATACAACATGCAACTTGGGTTAAATGTCTCTGATTTGATTCTTATATTTTTTTGTTCTTTTAATATCTAAAATAATTGCAAAAACTTATAATATTAAGTAATAATAGTATATTAAAGAACGTGTTTTATAAGACATGTTTTTTTTCGCACGCGTCAAAATTTAGAAAACGAGCGTTAGCGAGTTTTCTAATTGACAAGTGCGAAAGAAAGTCTTATAAAATGAGTTCTTTATACTATTTTTTTATATTTTGCGCCTTCTACAATAACATTTACTTAATTTGTGATTATATTTGCAACCATTTGTACATTTTCATGTAAATAATCTTCCCTAAATAAAAAATAATAATAATAATAATTTCGATATTATATTATTAAAATGAATTGTCAATTAACTAAAAATAAATTAGGTAAAATGGGTTAAAAAAACGTCATCTAGTACCAACCGTCTAAAACAAAAAATTGCGTATCGAAATGAAGGTCATTACGATACGCAATTGCGTTTCGTAATGTCTTCATTATGAACGCAAAATATAATATAGTATATTTAGCTTATAAATTAGCTAAACTTAATATTCGCATACCTAGATATTCTTCGCGATATATTCAAAGCTTTTACCTTTCTGTTCATAACTCTTACGTGCTTTACAAATCACCTATTTTTGTAATGTGATATTTTTACAATAATGTTTCTTCTGAATTTGATATATTTTGTATGTAATATTTTGTATGTTTTATTCTGTATCCGTTTTTGTATCATTTACTTGTTTTGGGTTGTATACCTATGTTGAAGTAATAAAATATATTATTATTATTATTATTATTATTATTATTATTATTATTAATATATAATTAGTTTGCATTTAATAAAAAAAGATACTGAAATGATTTCAATATTTTGAACATATGTGGTCGAAGAAAGTTAATGGCAACAGCGCGTCTTGTTCTTTGAGCTCACTTTCGTTTATTTATATTTATTTACTTATTATAAAATTATTGTATTAAATTTACCTACCAGTTTCAATAATCAAAGTTTTTTATAACATCAAACAAAGAATTTTAAAATAACAAAATAATTAGTGCAAAGTAAGTTCTTCATCTGTTCCGCTTTTATCAAACGAAAATGATCAAGAAATGTTTAATATTAATTTTCAAGTTAATTTAAACGGTAAGAAGGCATTATAAACCTCTTATAATATACTACGAGTCTTCACTTATACTAGTATTTTGTTCATCAAAGTTGGTAATATTAATATAAAACAAACAAATAAGTATCTCCGGAAATGTTTCTAACATGAGTTTATGTATTAGAATGTTGAAACGTCAACTTTATAAACGATTTTCTAAGGAACTAGATGGTGGATTGTTTTTTATTTTTTAGAATAGTTGGATAAGACATCCTTCATAATTATAAAATAAACCATAAAGTTTGAAATTAATTTTTCAACAGGAGATTTGCATGAACCTTCCTAAGAAATTTTTGTAAATAAACTAAATATCAATTTTGTTTTGCCTGTATTTTGTTTAATACCAGTATAGACAGGTAATGACATACTAAAATTTTAAAAAAACAATTTCGTTATGGGCAAACAATACACAAACCAACTTATATTTTCGATTTAGGCCCACTCCTACCACCTCCAGTTAAAGTGACAGTTAGTGATAAGGTAATCAACGGTTATGTTGAATCGCTTCCAACCTTCAGTTTAATTTTTAAGTAATTGTAACACGTTTGCTTAGCGGCACCCTTTTATTTAAATTATTGCAGCCGGACGACAAGATTAGTTATGGATCTTGCGTTCTAAATTGCTTTTCGAAGTTAAAGTCCTTGTTAGATTTTTGGGATGGCTTTAGTTCTTGACATTTTGTGATAATTATTGGGTGTTGTAAAAGTATTTTTAAAAGTATAATATTACAAAAGAAAATGCTAGAAAAACGGATGCATCGCAGCAGGGGAAAAGCAATATCAGTAATTTGGTTGAGTAACTTTTGTCACATACGCCAGATGTAAAACGCCGTTAGGAATTCACTTCTGCCCTCAAATACCCGAAATGTTCGCAGCTACTTGACCAATTATATTGTTAATTTTTTAAGTTAGCCAATAAGGGTATGAAGGTTGGACTTCCTTGTTGGAAGTGGGGTGAAAATCTAGTAAAGATGGTTTTGAGATGATCTCATCTCGAAGAGTCTTGATCTGACTGTTGATTGTGACGTTCTCTTTTCCATTCGACTGTTTTTAATTGTCTTAGTGAGTTATAAATTTTTGTTGTTCTTATGATTAAAGTAATTGTTGAAGTCTGCGTTCTCCCAAGTTGTTTAGAGTGTTAGTTTAAATTTAATTCTTTCTTTATTCTCCAAATTAACTGTAAATATTGTAGTGTGTTAGTTTAATAACAAAGTGCTTCATTCGAGGCCGACCAGTGATGAAAATTAAGTAGCCTGATAGATTACTTGATTCTTAGTAGTTGGTGTTGAATATCTAGCGCTGATAGCAATTCAGTAAGCTTATTCTGAGGTCGCCCTTTTAAAAATTTAATTACTTTTATGGTACCGTCTTTTAAACTGTAGTCGTCACGATCATTAGTCATTAGTTCTTGTATTGTTGTTAACCATTTATTATTGTGTAAATAAATAAGTTCATCTACCAGTTCTCAGTTTTATTTGTTTAAGTTCTCCCAAGTATTTTCAGTTATTGCGGAAGAGTAAGTATTCTGTGTGAATATTGATTATTTTGTAAATTAATCTTTTTCATACTCTTTGTATTGAGTCCTGCTATACGAGGACTTTTAAAACACGGATTGTGGTGGCAGTGATACCCTTGATCCAAATTAAGTTTTACATTGATTAAATTAGTGTAGAGTTATATTCAAAATTGTACCTCGCATTCTGTTATATAATGGTTAATAAACTGTCACTTTAAATAGTGATGGTAGGATCGGGTCTTAGGCATTCTAGTTATCTTGGAACAAAATTTATCAACAAAAAAAAATATCCTTTAATTGTTTTGAGCAGTTTTTGTAAATAACAGCTATGATTATATGATACGGCCACACCCAGCAAAATGTATTAAACAAATTATTGATTTCTATTTTGTTTATTTATTTCATTAGCAATATATCATTGCACTTTCTCTTCTCCTTAAATGTTATCTGGTATTATTTTGGCGTGAGGAAATCAATTACAGAGTGGAATAAATTACAGACGCCCAAAAGCACTCCCCCTGTTCATTTCCTCGTTCACTATATTATAATAAGAAAAGTGAATCAATACTTCCACCCTAGCAATTTGGGAATCATTTGAAACTTTTTTCTTCTTAATCATTTCCTCAGACATATAAATTACTTTTGCTTTTGGGTTATAAATTTCAGTTGCGCCATCGAAAAAATGTACGCTAAAAACACTACTAATAAGAAAATTTTCAGTCATACACTTTAAAATTTGATTTTCTACGGTCATTAAACATGAAAGCTTTCTGAACTTATTTTAATCTAATGCAAAAAAGTTTACTTTGACATAAAAGCCCATGTTTTACTATTATTATTGTTATTAATAATGTTACTTCAAAAAATTATGTTCGACTGTGTTGGGGATGGAATAAATAAAGTTTCGGACTGGCAGTCAATATTACAATTTATTCACGCCGACGTTTCGACTATACAATAGTCTTCTTCAGGGCTAGAATGGTCCAGTTGAAGGAAAAAGCATCCATACGTGTGCTTTTTCCTTCAACTGGACCATTCTAGCCCTGAAGAAGACTATTGTATAGTCGAAACGTCGGCGTGAATAAATTGTAATATTGACTGCCAGTCCGAAACTTTATTTATTCAATAATGTTAATAAAATACCCAAAAGCTGGGACATAAAACCAAATTCTTGTGCTAATGCGAAATTGTAAGACCACCCTACAACCTTTTTTTATTCCGGGTGTATACTTTTTTATGAACTAAACTGTTATTCACGAAAGATGACTATTCAAGGTCTTTTGTTCGATGAAAAAATACACAGCATTTTATAGCAGTAGCTTAGCAACACTTTGTATTAGAAAGAGAAAAATTATTTGACGTATGTCTATTTAATATGTGTGGTGTGACGCCATTACTTTCTAACACCCTAAAAATAGCAGTGACGTGTGTCGTAGAGTTACAGACATGTAATAATCTATTGTACTGCTCTCTGTACTAATTTTTATCCAGTGACGTTAACATTTCAGGCCCACTTTTACAATTGATGGATAAACTATGGTATAGCTATCGGAGGTATAACTTTTACCTAGAAATTATACCTTCGATAAACAAGACTGTCTTTTACAATGCATTTTTATCTATCAGATAGTTATACCAAAGAATTACGTTAAATCTCTTTAAGTTGGTATACTGACACAATAAAATTATCTTCTTGTTAGACTATTTTTCTTCAATATTGTTATTATTTCTACCTTCTAATTTGCATTTTTGACGATGTTAGATTATATAAATGAAATTTTTGATTCTGACAGTGATGATGAGATACTTGATTGACATCTGTCAAACGTATGTATAACAACACATCGTTTGTGTTTACGTGGTATCCATGAGAACAAGGGATAAAGTTATCCGAGGTTTATACGACCGATTTCCATGGGATAAGAAATACTGGTGTTTATTCTGTGTGTGGTTTATCCGAGGTTTGTAAAATACCCGGTATAGCGTTATACAAGGTTTATCTAATGATTGTACAAGTGGCCCTATATCAAATTATTATTTTATGGTTTATGCCAAGTCTATATTTTTGTTATGTGTAAAAAGGTACGTGAAGAAGATAAAACTTTGAGAAAAGCATTATTTAAATAGAAACAATATTTTCAAATAAAGTACATTATTTATTACGCCTATGGGTGCAGTGAAGTTATTTGTAAGTAATATTATATCAGACGGTTAATAAATGATCTTAAATCTTTCGTGAATAATGCTATATACGAATTATTATTAATTTTAGAACAAAAGTGTAAATTATTATTATTTTTTTAATTGCAAACTGCAACTAAATGTCCAATATTCTTCTTTACATTTGTTTCGTTTTTCGTTTGTGTGAGAGAGGCAAAATAATATATAATTTTTGGCTACTTACGAACCTAGTGCTATGAGAAATAAAACAAAATGTTTAACTATTGCATTGTTCAAGTTTGGCATCTGTCGTACAGTTTTAATACAAACTTGTCTTGTACATTAAATCCGCATGATTTTCAAATCAAAATATAGAAGGTAATCATATTTACAATTAAATATCAATTAATAAATTTTTTTATACTCCGATGTGTAAAGTAAATAAATTTCGTATTTTATTTACTTTATATATTACAGAGCCTCTTGTAATTTTGTCCGTCCTTAATATCCGTTAATATTCCAAATTTTCTTCCATATATTTTCCCTTCAATAATAATTTTCTATATCCCATCTCCCACCCCGCGTTGAAATATGTCCAATCCAGTTAGCTTTCCTCTTTCTTACTTCTTTCAAAATTCTTCTTTCTTCTCCTATTCTTCTCAACACCTTCTTGTTGTTGACTCTTTCTTTTCAACTAATCTTCTCCAACCGTCGCCGCAACCACATCTTAAAACTTTCTAAGTACTTTTTCTCCAAATTAGACATTTTGTATATCTTTTTCGCAATTCAATTTTAATGTGTCTGGCTGTTAGTAAGTCGTGTATTTTATTGTATGCTGCCTTTCCCTATCCAATTCTGCTTCTAATTTATTCCTTGTAGCTTCCGTTCCAATTTATTATGCTTCCCAAAAATCGAATGAACCAACTTGCTCTATTCTCTCTCTATATCAGGAAAGGATAATGAAATTGTTCCATCCTATACAAAATCTATAATTAGCAATAAACCAATAAAGAAATTAGCTATTTAATGATTAGTACGCCATCTAAATGCTGCATAATGAATACGGTAGAATGAGTTGTTCACAAATTGTAGCCACAGGTGTAATATCGGTGTACTAGCAGCCATGCTATGCCACATATTGCCAATAAATTGGAAGCAGTTCGAGTTCAGTCAATAAAATCAGCATACGTTTATGGTATAGCTATTCTACATTATTTACACTAATAGAAACAACTGATATGTATATACTCCCTGGAATATAACAGTCCGCAACATCGCAACTCACTACGTTATGAACTCTTTTAGGTGTGGATAAAATGGGGTAACTATAACTCCATCATGTTTTTGGATGAAGGATAATAATTTGTGAATGAAAATTAACATATATATATATATATATATATATATATATATATATATATATATATATATATATACGTTCAAGTCACCAGCCTGTATATATATATATATATATATACAGGCTGGTGACTTGAACGTCGCATCATAGGACTTTCAATGGTAAAATCTTAATGTGCGGTTATTTGCTCCCCTAATTATTTTAGAGCAAAATTGTATTTAGGTTTTCTCTACAGAAAAAAATATTGCATCCGAACATGCTATTGTTTATAATTTTTCAATTTCCGGAACCGTAAAAATAGTCGAAAAGAATAACATGTTTACAAAAAATCATTGATGCCATGGTACAAAAATTTAAACAAAAACGCAAACATCTCTCATAGATTCTTGAAGTTTAAACATATTTTCAAAACGAGGAAAATGAAAACATTTTTATTATAGTTGATGACAACAATGTAATAGCTGATTTCAACAATGTAGTTTGACGAGAACGAAATTTAAGATTTCTTTAAGGTTTAAACGTGAAGAATCTTTGACAGATGTTTGAGCTTTTATTTAAATTTTTGTTTCATGGTATCACTGATTGTTACAAACATGTTATTATTGTTTTCGTCTATTTTACGTTTTTGAAAATTGAAAAATTATAAACAATATCATATTCGCATGCAAGATTTTTTTCTGTGACAAAAATCTCAATACAATTTTGCTCTAAAATAATTAGGGGAGCAAATAATTGCATATTAAGATTTTATAATTGAAATCCCTATGCTGCGACGTTCAAGTCACCACCCTGTGTATATATATATATATATATATATATATATATATATATATATATATATATATACAAATTTAATATGATTGGCAATAAAACATATTATTAAAAATGTTTAATTATTTAAAAAAATATGACAAAATTAGTAATTCTTGAACATTTCCCAAAAGCAAAAATCATACTTCTAGAAAATATTACTTAAAAATACCACCAATATTTTTTAGAATAACAAATAAAAATAAAAATGAATATATTAATCTGTGCCTGTTACATATTTTATAATACTATGAATTTATCGATATTTTGAAGCACTAAATTTACAAAAATGTAGAACATGTATTAATTTTCTTGACAGTTTTTACATACTATGATTGCAAAATCTAAAAAAGTATTCTTTGCACACTAGACAATATAAGATAATCAAAGAACAACTTTTAATTCCAATACATCGACGTCGTATAGTTATTTGTGTACCATGTACATATCTTTCAATATTATCAATATCTTTTCAGAAAGCTAAATCTTTCTTGTTCTTGTTTGTAAAATTACCGTTAACTCTTATTTTATGTCTAATATTAACATTGTAACATACCCGGCAAATTTTGAAAATTGTAACATTAACGATAAGATGGAGTAAATGGTAAACGTTACCCCCAGGAGACTTTAAACGAATGCCAAACTCACTAAATCAGTGTTTTTCAAACTTTTTTTCCTCGCGCCCCCCTTCAGGGAGGCAATTCTTGAAAAATGAGATGGCAGTAAAATTTGACAAGTGAGAAAAAACGTCACGTGACTTATATGTCTCGTAGTGAGATTATTTCTTTAATTCTTGAAATAATTTTGTCATCTCACTACTTCACATTTCATCTCACTACATGAAAATTATCTTCCCACCCTTTTGATGGTGAGAATCAATGTCACTCGCTAATGGTAAATAGAAATTCGCTTAATACTCAAGTATATTATTATTAATTAATATTATAAATAAAATAATAATACCATAGTTGACGAAAGAGAAGTAGCCGCTGCTTTAATGCATTTGGAAAATAAAGAAATTACTCTTTGAACCAAATTTTTGAAATATTTCGGCTGAATAAAAATTTAGTGGTTCGCTTTTGGGTGACAATTAAATCAACCAAGCAAGTCAAAGATCAGCATTAGGGATTTCAAAAAAAAAACTAAATACTTTACGTTTTTTAATTTATGGGTATCCAGCTTAGTGCTGGAAAAGACATATATTTAGCTATTACAATTACAACCATAAAATATTTTACATGTACTTATACAATACAAATACGTTTATACGTAGTAAGACACATTTTATTTGTAGTTGTTCGATAACAGTAATAATAAATAGTTAATATACAAAATTTAGCTATACGTTAGTCACTCGTAAGCATAGGGGCGAAGAAAATTTGGCCCGCGGACTGCCTATCATAGACCACACACTACGGACACGGACAACGGATTCAAAATTCAATAAATCTAGAAAAGGTAATTACGAATGGCAACATTATCAGTACCAGCTAAAATAAAAATAAGAATATCACGGCAAATATGTAAAGGTAATCAAAGAAGAGTGCAATGTAGTACTGTCAATGTCAAAAATCACACTTTTATGTCAAATTTTTCACTTGCTAAATCATGGCCATTTAGATAGGTGAAATGTATCTCACTTTGTTTCGGGAATTAAAAAAGTAAGAAAATATGAAATGAGATGAGAGTGAGATGAAATTTTATGTCACCTTGTGAGAAAATTCTCATATTTCAAGAATCGGTATCCAGGCATCAAATTTTTTCGCGCCCTCCCTCAGGCTTCGAAAATTCTTCGCGCCCCCAACTCTGCCCGGTCCAGTAGTTTTTGAACCGGAAATAATTAATTTTATTTCGCGCCCCCTTTGGAAAATTTCGCGTCCCCTTAGAAGACGCGCCTCACAGTTTGGGAACACTGCACTAAATGGGATAAAAAAAACATCTACTGACAATCCAGAAACGTGTATAGTACCTACAGTACTTGAAAGGTACAGGAAACTAGAAGCCGAAAAGATTATAACAAGAAAAAAAAAGAAGTTAGAGTATCCTTAGGGTATTATTTACCTCACCTTACCCACGTCGGGTAAACTGTGTAAAAAATCGGTATTTCTGTTTTAATTCAATGTCATCGTTTCGTTCTAATAATTTATAAAAACTATTTCTTTTAAATTTTGTTACTTTATAATAATCATAATAAGAAATAATGAATTGCATTGCACGATATATTCTCATGGCCGTTGTAATACTGGTAGCTCTCATACAATATGATTGATGTTTTTTGCAGCAAATGGAAAACTTTTTTATTATCAGTCTGACGAAAAAATTTGTAGCAGGAAAAATTTTTGCTTTTTGTGAAATATTGATACCCACAATTCAAATACAAAAATAACGTGGATCGTGGAATGTTCTTTTATTAAAAACAACTGTTGAAAATTATCGAACAATTGATAATTAATGTTGTAGATACTCGCAGATTATCATGTGTTAATTAAATATCTAACAAAAATACATATATCACGGTTTGATTACGTTTAATGAACATTGCAGTAAAATATATTTATGAAAATTCAAACATTTCAAAATTGACGCATATTTTGAACTTTGTAGGAATGTACTCGTATATAAACTTTTACATAATATTATGAGTATTTTATCTGATTCAGGTATTTTATTCCTTTTTTCACTTTTATTATTGATTTTCAAGAAAAGAATTCACTAATCTAAAAATGTGAATTAGCTTAAACTTTTTTGTGAATCGGGCTGTAAAAGTCTAAGGTGTTTAAAGACCAATTTAGGTCTCTAATTTAAAAAGAATTATAGATTTATGAAACTTGACTTATTTGGTTTTCTTTTCTCATGGTGAAGAATTAAAAAGCATAATTTTCAAGATATTTGAATTTAAATAATTTCTTAGAGTGAAACTTCCAATAACAAATTTAATACGATACTTTTTAAATTATCAATAACAAAGTCTTGTTGATCGTAATTTTTATCATTAATATAAAACTAAATATAAATAATGCAAATTAACCAATTTTTTTATTTCCCATATTTATTTACAATCTGTCAAAACTAGACAATAAGTACATTTATAAATACTTTGTCCAGCGCATATTACCTGTCATAAATATATAATACAATTGAAAGTCATTACACTTGATTGATAGTAAATTCTATACAGGGTTACTCAGTAAGTTATATTATTTCTGTTGTTAGATTACAAAGTTTATATTATAAATTTTATTGATTATAAATTAAATCTTGATTTAGCTAAATTATTTTTACCTCCCGCTACCCTTGGTAAGAGAGGTATAGGGACTGTCTGGGGGATTGTTGATTTCAGTGTGTATGTGTGTGTATGTATATGTGAATCCTCCAATCTAACTCAAATACTATCATTCAGAAAATTTTGAAACCTTGTACTTTGACCTTTTTCTATTATGGAAAGAACCCATTAGATTTTGGTGTAAATCGGATAACCGGAAATGGCATTTTACTTGAAACTAAAAATAGTTTTCTTCGAAAATACTTTTAAATGTTATTTTTTCAAGATTAATGTTATTATACAAATTAAAGATTATGAATTTTACTACAGATTTGCATTAAAACTTTTTCTACATATTTTATGGATAAATTTATAAAACTATTTATAATTTAAATCCTGGAGCTACGCTTTAAACAAACAAAACTCCTTGGTTACGCAGTTATTCAAATGTATGTCACTGTCAAAGAACTAATAATTTAAAATTAATAATAGTCACGTTTTAAAAAGAAAAAAGTAAATAGAATAATAGGAAAGGATATCATGACAGTTTCCAGCATAAGTAAATATGTAGGTATGTATTAAGATTAATAAAACTTTACGATTTTAGTTAATCCTCATTTTTGGATTAGTGAATTCTATTCTATCCCTGTATTTCAAATTTTATCTTCATTTTATTATCAAAAAAGGTAGTTACTTGGAGTAGATTAGACTATATTTTAAGAAATAAATTGCCAAAATTAGATTAATATTCGCAAAAAAGTTTAAGCTAATCCTCATTTTTGGATTAGTGAATTCTATTCTATCCCGGTATTTCAAATTTAATCTTCATTTTATTATCAAAAAAGGTAGTTACTTGGAGTAAATTAGACTATATTTTAAGAAATAAATTGCCAAAATTAGAGGAAAAATCGCTAATCCAAAAATAAGGATTACCTTAATCCTTTTTGTGACTCGGATTGTAAATGGCGGGGGGTAGTGTGCTGGCCAGATTTTTTAAATATAAAATTATTGATTTTTTACACTAAACGAGAAACAAATATTTTAACCCTATATGATTTATTTTGTCAAATTGATGATAATAAAAAAGTTTTTATATTTTGCGTTCATAATGAAGTCATTACTATACGCAATTGCGTATCGTAAAGACCTTCATTTTGATACGCAATTTTTTGTTTTAGACGGTTGGTACTAGATAACGTTTCTTTAACCCATTTTTACCTAATTTATTTTTAGTTAATTGACAATTCATTTTAATAATATAATGTCGAAATTATTATTTTTTTTTTATTATTTAGGGAAGATTATTTACATGAAAATGTACAAATGGTTACAAATATAATCACAAATTGAGTAAGTAAATGTTATTGTAGAAGGCGCAAAATATAAAAAATAGTATAAAGAACTCATTTTATAAGACTTTCTTTCGCACTTGTCAATTAGAAAACTCGCTAACGCTCGTTTTCTAAATTTTGACGCGTGCGAGAAAAACACGTCTTATAAAACACGTTCTTTAATGTACTATTTCCATTTACTGTGATAAAAGCAATCAATTTATGTATTAAAATAATTTTGAAAACAGATAAACGTTGTACTACTAACTAAATATAATTACATTTTACGATTTGTTTTCTACCTAATACTAATACAAAAATATTTTATCACTCCATATGCTCTCTTTCACAGTAAAAAAAAACCAATTAATTGAACAAAGGAACAAGTAGAGAAAAACTACCCCCAACCATTTTTCTCTAGAGAAAGAGTAAAGTTTATATCGATTAATTTAGCGGTGATTTATCTTAGAGTAACTAGCAAACAGCAAAAACCGATCTTAAAGAAAACGTGTAATGGGCAGTGTTCGATGTGACATTGTTTCGCTGCTACCTATAGCGTTTCCAACGACGGCTAGATTGGAACTCCCTTGAGCATACGTGAGGGAATTTTTCGCACTTGACTGTATTGTACCTATGTCAGACAATAATCCCTTTGTGTGGCAAAGACCACGGATCCACACAGACGCAGGTTCTCATTTCAGCCACTCTCAACGTCTCAACACAGAATTTATTTCTGTATTTGACAAGGTAATCATACAAAACATAGGTATTTCTAATATCAACTTACACGTAAGGATACATTTACTCGACTGTTGGTGTATTAAGTTTAACAATTACTCAAAATCTGTTAATAGCTTTTATATTCACAATCATATTTGACCCCAGCACAATGGAGGGTTATACAGAGGTATATTTTCTGGCTGCCATCTTTTGGTATTTTCCTTGTACTACATTTGTGATTTATTTCACTCCGTTGCTAAATTACAAACAAATCGCTGTCATGGTGACAGTTGCAAGATGGTGCCAAATATCAAGCGAGTGTATGGTCTTTGCAACAGTGACTCTCGCTATAATTATAAAGAATACATGACAAATGTGAAATTCTTTAAGTTTCCACAGCCATCCGAAGACATTGAATCACATGTAAAACTCAAATGTCAAAACACAAGTGACAGAAGACAGAACTTTAAAAATTGCGTGCTTTGTTTGTAATCCGATCTTCCATCTCAACTTCTACATCGTCGCATTCTTTCTTGCGTGTCAAAATCATAACCCTCTATTGCTACCGTAAAATTATAAGCTAAACAAAAGTATTTTCAGATAAACTATTATTCACCAAAGATGACTATTCAAGGTTATTTGTGAGCCGCCTGATATAATATTACTTGCAGATAACTTCATTGCATTTCGTATGCACAGACGTGCAACATGAAATATTTATGGACACATTTTAACTGAAAAAATAAGAGTAATTTATTTGAAAATTATGTTTCTTTCTAAATAGTGCCTTTCTGAAAGATTTATGTTCTTCACTTAAATTTTTGCAAAATACAAAAACATTGACTTAACTTGTAAACCAAGTAATAATAATTTGATTTATACGTCAACGCCACTGGGTAAATATTAGCACAGAGGGCAGTGTAGTAGATAAATAGGTATCTGTAATTCTACGACATACGTCATTATTATTTATAGTTTGTTAGAAAGTAATGCCACTATTTACGTATATCTGTCACACCACATAAATTAAATAGACATAGGTCAAATAATCTTTCTCTTTTTAATACAAAATTTTGCTAAACTATACTGCTATAAAGTGATGTGTATTCTTTCTTCGAACAAATGACCTTGAATAGTCATCTTTCGTGAATAATAGTACATATATCCATTTAGGTATAACAAAATTTTGACTCGAGGCACTTCGGGATCGGTTTGCACAACGGCTTAAAACTTTCAATGTCCAAATTTTAACTTCAAATGGCTTCAACAGATGTTCTATAATCCTATTTCGAATTTGATTATTGGACATCAGTGAAGTTTATTGAGTGCATTGTGAGCGAGAGAGAATGAAACCAATACCTATAATATGTTAAGGCTGGTTTATGTGATCTGTAAACTTAAGAATTTACCTTAGCATTAGCATTATGACTTTGCATTAATAATTCGAGTATAGACAAATGCGTGCTACGGTATATGTAGATGTAACCTTAACCTTAACAGTATGTGGTAACCCTAGAATACGAAAATTTATAAATTTTTAAATCATAAAAAAATGCCGACTAATCAGAATAGTGTATGTTAGTACCCCATAACTTGATTCCTGCAATTTTCGCGACTGTCAATTTCAGGTTTGATGTTTGCTATTTTTGAAAAATTCTGTTTCATTGCCTTTAGTGTAAATGAGTATCATTGAAAATAATTAATACAGTTATTTGAACAATACAGATATATTTATGATAAAAAAAGACGTATCGCTGTTAGAAAAAATGACATTACCGGCCTACTCTTATTGGTTTGATCTAAGAAGTACATGTACCGGACAACGTAATGTACAGTTTAATGCAAAGTCATAATGCTAATGCTAAGGTAAAGACTTAAGGTTACAGCTTACGTGAACCAGACTTTTACCTAAATTTTAGAAACAAATAAAGGTGCTTGCAAATAGCATAAATTTGTAAGCGGAACAATAACTACTTCAAACGAAAATTAAACCAAGACTAAAATAATTGTGAATGTATTTTTAGCTTATCAAAAATAATATAAACTACTAAATAAATAATAACCATTATAAAGAAAGCATATTATTGAAGCAAAAAATTATTGACTTGTAGCTAGCAGCTTTAGTGGGGGCGCTAAGATGTAAATGGAGGGTGGGCACAATCAAAAAATGGGTGGGCACCAGGGGGGGGGTTACAATAGGTTATGCAAAGGTTAGCAGAAAAAGGCGTCGCAGGCAATTTTTTTAATTCAAGGTCAAATACTTTTTAATTGAAAGTTACATTTTTTTCAAGGGATGTGAAGCTGCATGTTTTCTCCCTTTCATGTACAAAAATAAATTGCCAAATCACAGAAATACAATGGTGAAATTTTCATATGGCTATATTTTCTGCCATATTAAATTTAGAACAAAATGAATTACAAATAATGTTCAGAATTAAAAATAAAACTTTATTCACAAATTTTATATGTAGAAAAATTATTTGTATGTTGGTAGTGGGTGGGCACATGAGTTTTTAGGTTGGGCACGTGCCCACCCTGGCCCCCCTTAGCGCCGCCACTGTGCAGCTTACCCGATTTATCATAATAGTAACTACTCTGTTATACGCAATAATCGGCCGACCGATTAATCGAAGTAACCGGGTACGCTAAACCGTTTTAACCTTTCAAAGTGCCACACTATGGGGCCTATTCTATATCTCAGTGGTTAATATTTAACCACTGGTTATTTTTTTTAACCAATCAAGTATGTTGACATATAACAAAAAAAGGAATTTTTAGTTGTCAAATCAATAACTATTGGATAAAAATTTTAACCAGTGATTAAAAATTAACCACCGGGTTACAGAATAGGGCCCTATGGGCTCTATTCTGTAACTCGGTGGTTAATTTTTAACCACCGGTAAACAACACACTTGGGGGCCTATTCCGTATTTCAGTGGTTAATTTTTAACCACTGGTTAAATTTTTTAACCAATCAAGTATGTTGATATATAACAAAAAAGGGATTTTTAGTTGTCAAATCAATAACGATTGGATAAAAATTTTAACCAGTGGTTAAAAATTAACCACCGAGTTACAGAATAGGGCCCTTGATTGGTTAAAAAATTTAACCAATGGTTAAAAATTAACGACTTTATTAACACAATTAGGGGCCTATTCTGTATCTCAGTGGTTAATTTTTAACCACTGGTTAAATTTTTGAACCAATCAATTATGTTGACATATAACAAAAAAAGGGATTTTTAGTTGTCAAATCAATAATGATTGGATAAAAATTTTAACCAGTGGTTAAAAATTAACCACCGAGTTACAGAATAAGGCCCTTAACCACTGAGTTACAGAGTAGGCCCCTATACTAGTTCAGCCAATTATCTCATTCTTTTAAAATGCAATACCTATTGACCGGTTAACCAAATAACTGTTTAACCAAGTATTTTTGACGGTACTATTATTTACTCTCGAAATCGACAATACAATGTTTCTGTTGGGTTTATGCTCAGTTGCACCAACAAGACTTAAACTTTAAGCGGCCCTTAAACAAAAAAAATGTAAATTAAAATTTTGACAGTATTGAATAATAATTCAGTTGACATTTCATTTCGATGCAATATTGAAATTTGAAATTTAAATGTGGTGCAACCGGCCATAAGACAATTATGGCCATATTTATTTGGGACTTTTTAAGTAGAACTGTTCCTAAACTAATCTATCTCACCCAGCTATTTTGCTGGGTTGGTGAGGTCAACCTGTTTTCATCTTTGTTTAAGTATTGTTATCCCCTTCTACACTGTCAGTTTGTGTTGATAATTGTGGTGGTATAGGTTATACACCAATTATTTGTCTATTTATTTACATCACAAATTAAATATGGTAAATAATTTATTTACTTTTATAACTTAATACCTACATTAATAATATTACTAATGAAAATATATTTGAATTAGGAACAGTACCTGTGCACTAGTTTACTTTTCTATCGCTGCCAAAAGTTGATAATCATATCTGCGGTATATCGCAAATAGATAATGATAATGTCACAGTAATTGTTTTGCGTAAGATTATTTTTATTAAATTTATTATGTTTTGTCTCTAATTAGCTATTTAGGTACGTAACCGACGCTGTTGGATAAGAGCTACATTTAATGATACTGGTATTCATGTATTTTATTTCAGTTTATGTCTAGATTTCAGTGTGAGAACATCGATATCGTAGTGATTGATTTGTGTAGTGATTCAGGTGAGAGAGTTAATCTAGCATGCGTATGTGAGTGAGTTGAGTCTTACACACACTTTTAGTCCACGATAGCAAGAGTAATGCAGATACAGATTTGTATGATTATTCTCTTATTTTACGGTGTTGTTTTTTATCCTAATCCTTGTTGAACGGTCGCGCCCGGTAGAGCCTCCAGGTGTGATGAGAGAGCTGATAAGGGTAACCAGGAATGTGATCTATGTGTCCACGATTGCTAGCCTCGTGGGTTTTCGCTGATTGACCGCGTGGTAACGGCAGGGATGGTTTTATCCTGGTTTTGTAACTATGCCCCTAAGGCCGAAGTAAAGCCACTAGGGTTGATCAGCACCTGAGCGGAATTCGGGTTAGGGTAGCTCCCTATTCTCATGGGTGGTAATGGCAAGGTTGTTTGTGTAACCATATTTGAGTGCCGGGATAAACCACACCGCTCAGGCTGGCAATGGCAGGTACAGTTGAGTATACGTACGCGTAAGACCGGTGCCAGGGTGGCAATGGCAGGTACAGTTGAGTATACGTACGCGTAAGACCGGTGCCAGGGTGGCAGTGGCAGGTACAGTTGAGTATGTACGCGTAAGTCCGGGGCCACACTGCTATGTAGTAGCAGGTATGCGTTTCGCATAAGGTGACTTATTCCCTTTTCCCTGTTCTATTGGACTTTATTGCATACGTGTGTTATTTGTGATGTGATTTTGCAATATATTCCCTTGTGGTGGATGCGCGTGTATTTTGTGAATGATTGCCTCCTCACTGAGTATTTCTCATGTGTTAATTCTTTTGCAGAAATAATCACGGCGTGGAGGAGGATTCCTCGTGACCGGGTTCGGCCAGGCGACGGTCACCTAGATTTGTTATTTTTTGTATTAATACTGAATATACTGGTTTGGGTGATAAATGTGTTTTAATATTCTTATTTTCAGGGCTAACATTTAATCATCATTTACTAATAATAATAAATATACCTTAATGATGAAGAAAACAATCAAATCGTATTTATTTAAATTTACCGCTTTACATTTTCACCAACAGTAAAATAATCCACTGTTTATTTGGTACCAACAAGGGTAGGTTTAAAATCAGTTTAGGGTTGTATCCAAAGATCCCAAATAAATACGGTCTATATTATGCGTCGGGTAGATAGAGTAAAGAGCTGTCAGCTGTCATATCCAAAAACATATAATAAGTCAGTTCATATTATTTTGTAACTTTTCAAACAAGTTCAGTATAAAGACATAGCTGCCATATATAAAAATAAGTTTAAAGAAGTCATACAAAAACAGATTTGATTTCTTTCTCCTTTAGCATAATGCAAGAATTATACTTTTTTGGTTACAATTTTACCGTTCCTTAACGCCTTTATCGAACCATGCAACTAGTACACGCAAATGTAAAAACTATTCTTTAAACTAAAAACTCTTTCTATTTCCTTTCAACGAATAGGTTGAAGTGTATGTGACTCATTTCAAGTGGAAGTAATGTTTATTTTATTTTATACAGTTACTTACACTTTTAGTAGAAGAATTTCCCGATTTTTAAAGTAGCTATTATTTAAATAAATTATCTTTTTAGACTCTAAAGAATTTTAGCCGTTTAAACAGATTTAGTAAATGGCGAAATATATTAGTAGAAATAGAGTCGTGTGGCTGTGATATCCGATTGTAGTTCGGACGGACGACCTAGATTCGATTCCGACCAAAGTTAAACTTAAAATTTGAAAATTATTTTCAATTTTCAACAGCACAAAAGTTCTCCCCACAACAGCTTTATCAGCCCGTGAGTTGCCCTCAGCAATTATATCAGTGATAAATTCCAACGACTAGTTTTTAACCAATCATGATCCAAAACACTTGAAAATTCAACCAATGAGAGCAGTATTATACTTATAAAATTCCGTTACCCCGATAAATTTCCGCTACCAAGTAAATAAACAGTTGTTATTGTTTATAACTGTCAGTGTGACAGTTAATTAATATTTTATGTTTAAAAATAAAATAATAATAATTAAATTGTTTTATTTTGCGTTTTCTTTGGAATTTATCTCACCAAATACCACACGACTTCTCTGATTTTGTCAGATAAACTTTTATTTTTAAGAACTCATTCTTTTTGCTTTTAAGAAAAATCACGCAAGCAAACTGACATTAGGTAAAACCATGCAGTTTGCTTTCGTGTTTGTTGCTAAGCAAAAAAATTCGTGCAAAATAAAAATTTATAGATAAAATCAAGAGGTCTTATTACTTCTGATAAATCACACTGTAGTTGATAAAACAGTTATTAAAAGACATTGAGCACGACCTGTGTTTTGTTTTTCATCGGTCGGTATTATGTCGTACCGATTAAAACATGTTCAAATTTGGGTGATGGTCTGATGTACATACTGTAGTTTAGTTGTTTGTGATTTATAGTAATGGATAGATGTCTGTGTATTATGTTGTAGTATCCAGACTAATATTTAAAGTGTAAAATAAACAATTATGTAAGTGAGTGTTTTTGGAAAAAGGCAACGGTGCTGAATATTTTCTATCAACATGTAAGTACCATCATTTTACTATACTAGTATATTACAGAGTGCGTTCTATCACAGATTCAAAACACTATAGTATTTTGAACCTGTGGTTCTATGTATAGATGATGTACTTATATTGTCATTGAATTCATCCTCGAAATCATTAGCCGTATTAGACACGCACTGTTATAATAATAGCGTTATTATGAAGCGTGCTTTTACATTATATTCTTATGCGGTTAAACGTACTTTCAACAAAAACGCATGTTTTAAGATCCCTAGAATACGATTTTTCTATTTTTACGATTATGTCTGTATGTGTGTGTGTGTGTGTGTGTGTGTGTGTGTGTGTGTGTGTGTGTGTGTGTATTCCTCTTCGTTGCATCCGTATGAAGAGCTGATTAGATTTTAGTTATAATTGGTCAACCGGAAGTACCCTCATTTGAAGATTTTAACAGTTTTTCTTGAAAAAACGATGTTAAATATCATTTTTTCACATTTAATGTTATTATAATTATTAAAGAACATTGTATTCTCTGTACGATTTGACTGCATTTTATACTTCATATTAAATGGATATAGAGTTATAAAATTATAAAGAAATTAAATTTCATAAATTAGCCAGCTATGCTAGAAACAACTACTATATTAAGAAAATTCTGATTGAAAGATGTCAGTGTCAAGTGCAATTGTCATATTCGTAGTATATTTGTTATAATTTTACTCGAATATAGGATCTTTTTGCTCGAAACTTTCTGTATGGAATTTATATAAAATACATACAACTGTTGAAAGGTAATGTACATACAAGAAATTTAGAATCTTTAGCAAGGAACTTTCTGCATGGATTTTATAGAAAATATATACGCATTTACGAAAAATTCTACCGGTAAAAAGTTACTGTGTTTGAAAATTGTTCAATATATACCATCTACCGGATTCATGAAGAATCTAATCTCAAAAAAAGGTAGTGATGCAAAGCAAAGCGCGCGCGTTAAAAGTGGAAATGTGTTCAAAGTAGGACTCTTCTCAGTTTGTTAACTACGTCAAATTTCTAACCTGTTTTAAATTTTCAAATTTTTTCATAGGTTATGGATCTACCCTGTTTACCACTTTCTTAAAATATCGATTTCGGTAGCTATAACCTGATAAAAAGCTGTTTACCGGTAGAATTTTCGTATATACCTCATACAACTGACGGAAGGTAATGTGCTGACCACATCAGATTTTTTACAAATGGTAAAATTTACATATCGTGTTTACGTATACAGGGAGTTATGTGAGCAATGTGCCAGTTCACATAGTATGATAAAGATAACTGAAAGAAGTTATAATCTGAAATTTTCTTTGCTCTATCTATCGAGTTGTAAAAGTTACGGGACTGTAAAGTCGTCCAATTGCGAACTAGCTTTTCATTAAGTTAAAATCTAAAATTCCAGTTGTTCCAAAAACAATATTTGTCAGTTGTCATAAATGACGTTGAATTTGTAATCAGTGGAGTAGTAATTTAATATTTAGAAATATCTGTCACTTTCACTAACCAAGAATACACCGACACGCCTTGTGTGTACGGAGAAGTGTGCCAAAACAGTGATGCTGCTGTTAGACGCTACAGGAAGTTTTACCCAGACAAAGTGGTGAAAACTTTGAACATTTTTTATAACTATTTTTGTCTAGTGACGTGCCACTAAAAAATTCCCGCAAGGAATTTGGTTTTTTCCCGGGAAAATTCCCGGAAACTTCTTCAATTACGATTTGCGGGGAAAAATATCTTGGTTTTTTTCTCAGATTTTTTTTTTGTTTATTTTTTGGTAATATTATACCTTGACGCCTGTTCTTTTGCTTTGCAAGTTTGTGCCTTGTGCCTATCTATTACCTACTCCTACTCCATCAACAAATATTGTAGTACTTCGCAATATTTGAAATTCCTGGGGAAATTATCAAAAAAAATTCTTGGAAGTTTCCCGGAAAATTTCCGGGAATATTTCCTCATCATTCAATTTCGGGTATTGACCCATCACTATTGTTGTCATTAATAAAAAATGTTTTATCCATACTCTGCCTCTGACTTCAAATCTTCAAAAATGACAAGTATTGTTGTATTCATACAAACTACTGTGATTTTTAAATTATTCTTTATTGAAATAAATTATTCTTATTGGTCCACTTTGAAATTCTTTTATAATTGCACCAAATACATTAGAAAAGAAATTATTGCTGATTACGATACATTGCAACCTTGTTTATTAAGTGGTAACGTATGGCACATTACTTACATAGCAGCTGAACAAACTAATTTTAGTATTTATTTACAACGGAATTTCTTAGTGCAGGTATATAAAACTAAAAACTCTTTCTATTTCAATTGTATAATGTATGTTTTATTTTACACAGTTATGAAGTTACATTTTTAGTGCATGAATTTTCCAAATAAAATTTCCAATTATAATGTACGGGTAGCTATTATTAAAAACATTTTTTTTATCTACCTACCTATATTTTTTGCTTAAATCATAAAATACATTTCTCGAAAAACAAATAATGGCATTAATTCTACAAAGTTGGATAATTATTTCATTATGAGAAAGCTGCAAATTAATCAGCAACAAAATTCTATTATCTTTAATTGGATTTGTAGAAGTTTATTATCAAGATTTTGCATTGTATTTTCATCTTGAATAAATTTTTGATCGTATTACATTTTTTCCAGTGAGCTTTCTTGAGGTAATCGATGTATTTCTTAATTTATAATTTAAATCCAATAAATTATTAATTACAAAAAATGCAATCAAATAAAGAAATCTTAATAATTGGATATTTCAAGCAAATTATATTTTATTTAAATGGAAAATTTTATCTTTTTAACTTTATATTTCTCCATAATATAATTAATTTTATAACTTTTTATAGGTACTTATTAAATTCAAATGATATTTCGAATATACATACATTCATATTAATAAAGTTATTTTACATTGGAATATATGTGTACATGCTGTACACATAAAATTTAATTAAAAGTGATATATTCAAATCTAATATTTTACGCGTGAAATGTATGTACATAATAATTATGTCAAAATTGTGTTCAATTTTGTACGACTAATTTTATTACTTTCATTTATTCACATCCGTTTTTTTAAATGATGCTTATCAAAAAATTAAATGTTTTAAATAACATCCATATTATTTATGAAATTTGTTTTTGATTTAAATAAAATAATTCATTTTATTTTATAATTGAAACAATAATTTTTAAAATATCGTTCGAACCGACTGTTGTACAGTCCATCAGACTGTTAGTATGTTCGTTCCTACAGATTCTGGACGCATACGTGAACTCTTCCGCGGACTGTTAGTTCCATCCACTAGTCTGTGCTATGTACCGTTTGTCAGCACATGCTCACCACAATTTTCGGGCGTTGCATGGAAAATATCGAAGCATAAGCTGTGATTGTTTATATGTTTTCGTAAGTGACCATAATGAGTGATTTGGAATTTGAATCTGAATTTGATATATGGCAAACCTCGAATAATAAAATAGTAATTATTTAAGTATGTAATATGATAAATAATTAATATTTGTTTTTAGATCATTTATTGACTGATATTTTTTCTGCAGGAGAGTCAGTAATTAATGATATGACAAGTCCGTTTTCCGTTCCAACCACACAAAATGGTTCATGAATGTGTACATGAACGCATCCAAAAAGTCGTGTAGGCATAGGCAAATTATACACGATTGGAAAGCTATAATAGTTATTTATGTAACAAGTGTGTAAAGTAGTACTTTTTTGGTCGAGTACGATGTTTTAAATTGTAGCACGAGACAAAAAATACTATTTTACACACGTGTTGCATACAACATTTTTCCTACAACCGAAATGGTATTGATGTTTCTCATAATACTGACTGTACAGGTGTCCAGCAGTTTCAAATACTGTTAGTACTCTTTCTCATAACACTGTACAAAATGTAACTTAAACACATGAAAGAATCTCAGACAGACGATGATTAGTCTTTTATAATGTACAAATTGTACATTTAATATTAATATTAAAAATTAGGTTAGGTCAAAAGAATGTTAATGTTCTTCAAAATTAGACTAGTACTCAATCTGTTTTAAAAAAAATAATAAATTTGTATCATTTACAGTGTATATTCATATTTGTTAATAAATTTTATTACTGTCATTATTATTTACCACCTAATTATATACTTGAAAGGTAAATCAACCGAATTTTAATGTTGCCTAGCAACGCTTATTTACTTTTCAAGCACTAGTGCGTGAAAAGTACTTTTCACGCACTAGTGCTCGAAAAGTGGCACTTTACACATTGTAATGAGTGCGTGAAAAGTACTTTTCACGTACGGTTGTAGGAAAATACTATTTTACACACGTGTTGCATACAACATTTTTCCTACAACCGAAATGGTATTGATGTTTCTCATAATACTGACTGTACAGGTATCCAGCAGTTTCAAATACTGTTAGTACTCTTTCTCATAACACTGTACAAAATGTAACTTAAACACATGAAAGAATCTCAGACAGACGATGATTAGTCTTTTATAATGTACAAATTGTACATTTAATATTAATATTAAAAATTAGGTTAGGTCAAAAGAATGTTAATGTTCTTCAAAATTAGACTAGTACTCAATCTGTTTTAAAAAAAATAATAAATTTGTATCATTTACAGTGTATATTCATATTTGTTAATAAATTTTATTACTGTCATTATTATTTACCACCTAATTATATACTTGAAAGGTAAATCAACCGAATTTTAATGTTGCCTAGCAACGCTTATTTACTTTTCAAGCACTAGTGCGTGAAAAGTACTTTTCACGCACTTGTGCTCGAAAAGTGGCACTTTACACATTGTAATGAGTGCGTGAAAAGTACTTTTCACGTACGGTTGTAGGAAAATACTATTTTACACACGTGTTGCATACAACATTTTTCCTACAACCGAAATGGTATTGATGTTTCCCATAATACTGAGTGTACAGGCATCCAGCAGCTTCAAATACTGTTAGTACTCTTTCTCATAACTTTGTACAAAATGTAACTTAAATACTTGGAAGAATCTCAGACAGATGATGATTAGTGTTTTATAATGTACAAATTGTACATTTAATATTAATATTAAAAATTAGGTTAAATTAGAATACATGTCAAAAAAATGTCAATGTTCTTAAAAATTAGATTAGTACTCAATCTGTTAAAAAATTATTAGATTTGTTTCATTTACAGTGTATATTCATATTTCTTAATATATTTTATTACTTTAATTATTATTTACTACCTAATTATATACTTGACACGTAAATTAACCGAATTTTAATGTTGCCTAGCAACGCTTATTTACTTTTCAAGCACTAGTGCGTGAAAAGTACTTTTCACGCACGGTTGTAGGAAAAATTATTTTTCAATGTAACTTTCGAGTATAGCGTCCATAAAAATTAAAACAATAAGCACGTTTTAGGGTCCCTTGAATACGATTTTACTATTTTTACGATGATGCCTGAATGTGTGTGTGTAACAAAAATTTCGTCTGCAATAACTTTAATACTACAATTTCAAAAATTATAATTCTTTCGTATTCCTCTTGAAGAGCTGATTTGATTTTGGTTAGAATTGGTAAACGGGAAGTCCCGTCAATTGAATATTTTAAAAAGTTTCTTGAAGAAACTATGTTAAATATCATTTTTTCACATTTTAAGGAATATTTTATTCTATATACAATTCGACTGCATTTTATACTAATATTAAATGGAT
Source organism: Harpalus rubripes (assembly GCA_963082715.1). Lineage (NCBI taxonomy): Eukaryota > Metazoa > Arthropoda > Insecta > Coleoptera > Carabidae > Harpalus > Harpalus rubripes. Next base: position 13,745,185 of record OY720456.1, on the reverse strand, counting down.
ATAGAGTTAAAAAATTATAAAGAAATTAAATTTCATAAAGTAGCAAGCTATGGAAACAGCTACTATATTAAGAAAATTCTGATTGAAAGATGTCAATGTCAAATACAATTAATATAGTATGTTTGTCTTATAATTTTACTGGAAATATAGGATCTTTTGCTAAAAACTTTCTGTATGAAATTTGTACAAAATATATACACAGAACTGACGTGACGGAAGGTAATGTGCTGGCCACATCAGATTTTTTGTTGTTGTTCGAATGAAAATTTAAAATTTAGTGTACCTATATTTAAATGTATGGTGGAGTAATTTAGCTTAAAATAAACTGATGAGAATAAATTCACTTCAATTATTCGAGATATGCCCAAATTAAGAAATAAGGTCATTTATACGGGCGCCGAATAATTGTTCTGTCTGATTTATAATATTATCTTGACTCTGATATAAAGTGTCGGGTATAAACACAACTAATCACCTGTCTTTTATCAAATGAATGAGAGAGCCATTTAATACTATATCCTGAGTATAAAAAAATAATTTATACAAATTGTTTCATTTCTTTTCGTATTTTTTGTTCTTTTTTATTCCGAAGGGGTAGATATGAGAATAGCAGAAATGCGAGTCTATCTTCTGAAGTAATCTTTCTGTTTTTCGCTCTCTTTTCTCTTTCGTGCAGATAAATACTGTGTTTATTTCATCTACTCTGTATTTACTGTCCGTCAGATTCGAGTAGGTGTCATATAATCGGAAGTAATCCGTGGTTACTTTGAACTCAGCTACATTTAGCTGGTAACCGATGTTTGTCTTGCATCACTTTAATAATAACTACTCTTCCTGAATCTTTTATGAAACGGGCAGCTGAACCAGGATTATGTGAATTTAGGATTAAATAGACAAAAAATTCAATCAAATTTTTCAATATACTGTGGGGTTCCTATTTCTGTCTGAGTTTTGCACAAAACGGAATATGCATTATGCATATTTTTTCCTTTTTTATCAATTAACTGAATATTTCATTCGTCATGCGAAACTTGAAACCGGAGCTCTGGAATTACTAGTTCAATGCTCCACCAACTTTTGAATGACAGCTATTTCTTCATGACGTTGTGTGCGAGGGTCACGATGGAATTTTTGAGATTAAGCAAATCAAGTATAGGCCGTGGAAAACAAAATTTGCACATCATTTTAAACAGTTATTTATTGGGACCCGCAGAATCCGTTGGCGGCGCTGTAATCGCACCTGTCATGGCGGCAAAATATTGTTAACAGCTCAACTCAACACGATTTTTTAAATTTGTTCAGTTGAATCATTTATCAAGAAACGCAGTTCAGGGGCAACAATTTGTAAATTCGGGTTTAATTACTACTTGTGAAGTAACTTGACTTATGGCAATTCTGACTTGGAATCATAGGCACCGACTTTTAGAATTTCGTGTGGGGGCTAAAACAGAAAATTTACCAAATAAAAACTGCATTTCTTAAAATTGATACATAAATAAATAAAATTGTACGAAAGATGCGAATTTATCGTAAGACAAAATATCTGCCAATTTTAAAAATCTTGACTTTTTTAAATTTACCGCGAAACTCAACATAAGACAGATACAACATGAATTTCAAATGTATGTACGTTGAAAATATAAAATATATAAAATTTATTTCACGCGAGTCTACAAAATTATTAATTTCTGACAATACTGCATTTTAAATCTGGCAACACTGGGGACAATACTATTTGCTAGTCCGCTTGCGTTACTTACATTGTGCTTTAGTTAATACAATATGACAAGTTGGAAATCTTAGAAAATAAATAATAGAATACGTATACATTATTACTTTGCATAAGTAAATGATGTATGTGTAGGGGGAGAACTCCTTTAGATTTTTCCGTGTGGGGGCAGAGCCCCGTCAGATTTTTCCGTGTGAGGGCTCGAGCCCCGAAGCCCCCACGTAGTCGGCGCCTATGCTTGGAATTGCAGTCTGCGGAGACAAATAGTAAAATCAGTGAATCTATCAATTTTATTTATCATTACTGTGAATAGTTGTATTCAAACTACATACCTGAAAAACTTTATTATAATCTTACTTTGTAAAATGCAATTAGAAAACATATTTATTTATCAGATTAAAGTTTTGCAATATATTTAAATTTCTTTTCCATACGTTCAGTCGATCAACTTTATCTTCTTTGCCAAAAATTATGGAATATGTCTTCAATATTTGTTCTACTCGTACAGCTTTTAACACAGAACTTTTTGGTGCGTCTTATGATCATTTTTACCTTCCGTCACCTTTAGGTAAGGAAGGTATTGTCTTTGGTCAAAAAATTCGGTGGTGAGTTTTTAATGAATAAGCACGTTTTAAGGTCCCTAGAATACGATTTTACTATTTTTACGATGATGTCTGTATGTGTGTGTGTGTGTGTGTGTGTGTGTATGTGTGTGTGTGTGTGTGTGTGTGTGTGTGAGTGTGTCAGTGTGTGTGTGTGTAACAAAATTTTCGTCTACGATAACTCTAATACTACAATTCCAAAAGTTATAATTCTTTCGTATTCCTCTTCGTTGCATCCATATGAAGAGCTGATTAGATTTTGGTTATAATTGGTCAACCGGAAGTACCCTCATTTGAAGATTTTAACAGTCTTTCTTAAAAAAACGATGTTAAATGTCATTTTTTCACATTTAATGTTATTATAATTATTAAAGAACATTGTATTCTCTATACGATTTGACTGCATTTTAAACTTCATATTAAATGGATAGAGAGTTATAAAATTATAAAGAAATTAAATTTCATAAATTAGCCAGCTATGGTAGAAACATCTACTATATTAAGAAAATTCTGATTGATAGATGTCAGTGTCAAGTGCAATTTACATATTCGTAGTATTTTTGTGTTATAATTTTAGTCGAAATATAGGATCTTTTTGCTCGAAATACATACAACTGTCGAAGGTAATTTATATACAAGAAACTTAAAATCTTTTGCAAGGAACTTTTTGTATGGATTTTATAGAAAATACATACGGATTTACGAAAATTCTACCGGTAGATACTGCATCTAGCGACTGTGTTTGAATACACGAGTGGTAAAAATTTACCGTGTTCGAAAATTGTTCAATATCAACCAGATCCATCTACCGGATTCATAAGGAATCTAATCTCAAAAAAAGGTAGTGATGCAAGGCGAAGCGCGCGCGTTAAAATAAAAATGTGTTCAAAGTAGGACTCTGCTCAGTTTGTTAACTACGTCAAATTTCTAACCTGTTTCAAATATTTTCATAGGTTATGGATCTACTCTGTTTACCACTTGCGTTATTAAAATATCGATTCTGGTAGCTATAAAAAGCTGTTTACCGGTAACAGTTCTCCGGTAGAAGTTTCGTAAATACCTCATACAACTGACGGAAGGTAATGTGCTGGCCACATCAGATTTTTTTTAATTCATATATTTTTTATACATTTTCAAGTGAAATTATAAAATCGAAGTTTAAGAACATCTTTTTATGTTAAACGTAACGATGCTGTTCGACGTTTATATTTTTGACATGTCCTGCTGGCCGCCAATAATTTAGTTCCCTAAAATTCCGCTGATGTCGCATGTTATTCTCCGGGTCCCAATATTGCTGAGTTTAGAATTAAACTAAACCAATATAAACATTTGTTATCAAAAACATCGTTTATGCAACTAAAGTGAAAAACTAAACTAACGAAACTAAATTAAGAAGTATATAAATATAACGTAATTTAAGCTATAAAAGTTAGTTTATATACGAAATTTGTAAAAAAATTCTTAATTTTAATTTACTGCACTTTTGAAGACAAAGTACGAAAATTAAGTTAATTAAAAATTAATCAATTTTTAAATTACCGTTGTGATTGAAAATATGGAATTAACCAGAATGTATTTCCTTTAGATTTTACCAAAGAAAAAAAGAGATAGACTTTTGATTATTTCTTAGAGAGGTTAGAAAATTTTCGTCTAAAGAAGAGACTGATGCTGCAATAGTGCAATAATACATGATTATTTTGAATCCATTCAAAAAGAACATTAGTTGAGAGTTTTTAGACAATGGACGGGAAGACTGGTAAATTGTGTTATTGTTGAAGGGAACTACTTTGAACATATTAAAAATAATATTCTAAAAAAATATGCACTGTGAGTCTAATTCTCAAATCTCAATAGCGTAACGTTAGGTTACATTAGTTGAAATGTATTTAGAGAAAAGGCCAAGTTTAAATCTCATAATTTTAGAATTTAACGCAAATAAAAATTATTGTGCTACATATAATGTCATAAAAAGCGCAATTACCGCCATTATTTTTTCTTAGTAATAACTTTAACGTAACAGGTGGGTGTAACTTACAAATTAGTAATTAACGTATCAAGGGTGTTATAAGGACAATAACGCCTGAAGTCAACAGTGTACTTTTCGAGGGCCTCTGGCCCGAGATGTGTACGTTGACCGAAGGTGATGCGTTCAACGTTTAACGTCCGACTATAATTTTTAATATTCTACGGATTACGGATCAGAAAGTTTTAATAAAATTTGCGGAGTAGGTAGGCTATGTATGCTTTTGCTTTTTTTTTAAGCTTTAACCCAATAACAATAGGGCGCCAGCAGACACGTGACTCGAGCGACCTTGAAGTGCTTGGAATCAGCTGATTAGTGTGCGCTTGTGACTTTGACAAGAATAATGGCACCAATGTTTTGACTTATTTTGATTTTGAACTGCTAAAATATTATCATTGTACAATTTTCAGGCAGTAAAAGACATGAAATTAAAAATAATAATTTCTTCAAAGTTCAAAATTAAAATAAGTCTAAATATTTGTCTTGTCAAAGTGATATTGTTGTTGTCAAAATGACATGCGCACACAAATCAGCTGATGCCAAACACTTCAAGGTCGCTCGAGTCACGTGTCTGCTCGCGCCCTATACCAATTTATTGACATTACCATAGCAACACGCTCTAGGGTGTTATTTGGTATATAACAACCCTGAAAGCAGGATTGATAATAACAACATACCAGTCGGACATTAAAAAATAAATGTATTTTATTACCTATTACTATGCGTGTCAATTTATTTTTTACGCAGATATCGGTAATGATGATAACATAGGTATTCGTACCGTGCGGCCGTTTACCAGGCATCAACATCACCTCACGAGCACTCATTGCTGGCGTGGACACAGAGAGATCACTTAAATTCGAAATAATTGTGGCGTCGGTCGGGATCGAACCTGAGTCGCCAGAATTACAATTAGACAATCAAGCACACGGGAAACAATTCAAACATACAGACATCATTGCGAAAATTGTAAACCCTAAAAATTGCTTGTTCATTCAAATCTTATACTCTCAATTTTCTTTCCAACAATATTATCTCTATTATTAATTTTATAATTAAAATTATTAAATAATGGATATTTAACAATAAAAATGATTCAATTAGCAGTAAAAAGGATGTTGATAACATAACATTAAAATGGTTGGTGACATGAATTTCAAAATTTTACAGCCTCTATTAAACGCCAAATGATAATAATCTATTTTATCCTGCTATAGATATAATTTATTTTATCGTAATGCGTATAGTGTGTAGGTTTTAAGCCTTAAAATTTACCGTTCTAATGAATTGTATTTTACTATTAATTAAACATAAAAAATGTATGCTTATCTCTTCTCGCGTCGCGTATAATTAGTTTGATTAATATTTGATATTTTAGCACTTGATATGTGCATTTATACATCCCTCTTTCAATTATACAGGATGTAATCATACTTCGGGAAAAAATGAAAGGGCATATAGTACTGACCAAAATGAGTAAAAAAGGCTTAATCAACATGGGTCCGATCTTCAATAGTTTCCGAGATATAAGGCAGTAAGAAATGAGTTTTTACGGGGTTTACCTCTGCTATCTCGAAAACCATAAGAGTTAGGATTTCGATTAAATAAGTCTTTTTGTTTACCTTTCAGAGATCAACTTAGATGTGCTTTTGTTTTTTTAAATAAATCAAATTGTACTAAGTTAAATGTTGTGGCAACCTTGGCCAATATTTGATTTTTAAATAACTTCGTTACTATTAGGCTTGATTTACATTAACGGTACAATGACGGTACAATAACGGTACGATACTTCTTGATCCAATTTATTTTAATAGACCCATTTACATCTACGTTCTCAGTACGATGACGGTACGATGACGGCCCAGTGATATTTACTGATTTACATTAGCGATACGATCAGGGTACAGTATAGTTTTGTTTCTATTGAAAAAATATTGTATATCATAGTAACAGCGTAGTATTTCCATGCAAGGGGGAGTGGAAGGTTGTGTTTGAAGAGTTCGTGCACTTCAAGTTGACGTTCATGCCCAAATCAGCCGAGTGAAAATAAACATATACTAGTAGGTGATTGACATTTGACATGTGACATGTTTTTGACTTTTGCATATTTGTCTTTTAGTTAAACAAAAATGTAGTCAAAATGAACTAGAAATGAAAAATAATTATACATATACATTTATTGAACAAAAGTTCTCTGCTTATAACAAAAACGTAAAATATACACTACAGATTATTACAGAAAGTACATAAAAAATAGTATCGTTTTGTAAAATTTTCTGTATTTTCTTCTTCTTCTTTAACAAGAGTAAGGACAGTTATAGTCAAGTCGGTATTTAAACATTGCACGATATTTTCTACTTTTGATAGAAACATGTCATATGCCACCACAAACTGTCATAATACATAAAAGACAAAACTATATTGTCATGGTAATTTATTATGTTCGTACCGTCGTGGTACCGTCTACACTATTATTCACAAAAGATGACTATTCAAGGTCATTTGTTCGAAGAAAGAATACATATCACTTTATATCAGTAGCTTAGCAACATTTTGTACTAGAAAGAGAAAGATTATTTGACCTATGTCTATTTAATTTATGTGGTGTGACAGATATACGTAAATAGTGGCATTACTTTCTAACACACTATAAATAATAATGACATATGTCGTAGCATTACAGATACCTAATTATCGACTACCCTGCCCTCTGTGCTAAAATTTACCCAGTGGCGTTGACGTTTAAATTAAATTATTATTCCTTGGTTTAAGTTAAGTCTATGTTTTTGTATTTTGCAAAAACATAAGTGAAGAACATAAACCTTTCAGAAAGGTATTATTTAGAAAGAAGCATAATTTTCAAATGAATTATTCTTATTTTTTCAGTTAAAATGTGTCCATAAATATTTTATGTTGCACACCTATGCAAACGAAATGCATTGAAGTTATCTGCAAGTAATATTATATCAGACGGCTCATAAATGACCTTGAATAGTCATCTTTCGTGAATAATAGTTTAATGTAAATGCCTTGTGTAATTGACATACCATCATTGTACCGATTTTGTACCGCTAATGTAAATCAAGCCTTAGAGAGAAAAATGTTTCATATAAAATTTTATTGTTTTTTTATAGTCTATTTACTGGCATAAACAAAATTTTGTTCAATCACTATCTTTGTCAATATTCTTCGATTCTAATAGTAAATGGCCTCTTTCTCAGCAACAGTTGATCGGACCCATACTCATTTTTTTTTAAAAAAAAACCTGTCGACTGGATTAAATCCCAATTACAGAGAGGTTTACATATACAAACATCCATGCCTTAGTGGGATTCGAAACCAGAACCCCTAGCGTACTCATGACTAAAAGCCGTTGCTCTAACCACCGGAGCTGAAATTTGGTCAGTAATATATGCCCTTTCATTTTTTTTTCCCGAAGTATGATTACACCCTGTACATGCTGTAGCCAAATTAAACCCGTCTTTTAATAAAACGCGACTGAAGTGAAACCTAGTTAGATTGTGAAACGTTCTTTAGCGATGTTTTACAATCTGGCAGTCGTCTAGGTGTTTTATAAAGTAACGAACAGCTTACAGCTTATTTCTCTAAATTCAAATACACACACCAACAGACTAGACAGGATAAAATAAATAAATAAAAACAAGCAAATGCACTAAAAATGAAAACATTTATTAGGCTTTCTGCTTCAGTAAATAAAAGCCTGAGCGTAAATATTTAAAATGTCTATATATGTATACGCACATGTTCTATATTTACACCCAAGCTTTTATTTACCGAGTCAGAAAGTCTAAGATTTTTTTTCGTTTTAATGCATTAGTAAAAGCTTGTTTGTAAAAAAAGTATTTTATTTATTTGTTGTACTGGTATACCGGGTGTCTACTTTTCTCCAGACCATAAGAAATACAATAGTAAAATTTTCCAATGGCTATAATTTCTGCCCTTTCCATTTAAGAAGAAAAGTGCAAAGAAAAAAATGTACAGAACAAATGCATCTAAGTCCAAAGAGATACAAAATAAAAGTTAGCTATTTACAGAGTGCCATGTGTAACAGCACAAAATGTTAAAAAGTTATATTGCTTGAGTTGAATTTGGCAGATGACATCTATCAATTTTTTTTAATAATTATTGATTTCGTTAAATTATTTATCAGAAATCATGGATACAATTACCACCGCAGAAAAAATCCAGCGGTATAATAATAACAGTTAAATATAAATTAATAAACTTTTATTCAACACCTTCTAATAATAACACTATAACTATGGAGATTTGAAACAAATAAATCTAGTGAGCTAAAAATCATAAAGTCGCGCTGTTATTAGTAACGTGAGTTAAATATTCATATTTCAGCATTATAGTTACTGTTCAAGCCTTCTCGGCACTTTTTACCTACCGTCACCTAGGCAAGGAAAGTGTTGTCTTTGGTTAAAAAATTCGATGGTGAGTTTTTGATGAATAAGTACGTTTTAGGGTCCCTAGAATACGATTTTACTATTTTTACGATGATGTGTGTGTGTTTGTGTGTGTGTGCGTGCGTGCGTGCATGCGTGCGTGCGTACGTACTTGCGTGCGTGCATGCGTGTGTGTGTGTGTGTGTGTGTGTGTGTGTGTGTGTGTGTGTGTGTGTGTGTGTGTGTGTGTGACAAAATTTTCGCCTTCGTTAACTCTAATACTACAATTCCAAAAATTCTTTTTCGTTACATCCATATGAAGAGCTGATTAGATTTTGGTTATAATTGGTCAACCGGAGGTACCCTCATTTGAAGATTTTTTTTTTTTTTTTGGAAAAACGATATTAAATTCCATTTAATGTTATTGTACATATTAAAAAATATTTAATTCTATATACGATTAAGTAATTATAAGTAAATTAAATTTCATAAATTAGACAGCTATGGAGACAGCTGGAAATATAGGATCTTTTGCTAGAATTTTTTTGTATGTAATTTGTATAAAATACATACAACATCCGGAAGGTAATGTACAAGAAATAGAATCTTTTGCAAGGAACTTTCTGTTGTACAAAATACATAGAACTAACGGAAGTAATGTGCTGGCCACATCAGATTTTTTTACTTATGCCCATATTCATAAACACTCGTAAAAATTTTAAAGGTTCGTTATAATTTTTATCCAGTAAAAACAGTCGACACTGACAGAAAAATCGAAATGTAACTTGTCACGTTTGATTCCATTTGTTTTAACGCGCCGTTTTGAAATTTAACGAGCGTTTATGAATATGGGCATTAATGTCATTTCGAAATGTGAAATTAGAAAATCTTTTAAATACATTTTGTACAATTTGAAGAGGTGTTGGATAGAATTTTGTATGGCACATGCGTGTTAATTACATAAGTTACTTGAGAAATTACCCCACTCGGCCGGACGGCCTAATAGGCGAACTTTCTTCTTGCGCGACTTATTTGCAATATACCATAAATAATTAATAATTAACTGTCAACGTCAAACATTACGACTATTTGTAAATTTTGTCTTGCATGGCACTTTGTAAAAAGCTTATCTCATGACAAAAACCTATTAGGCTTATGGAAACGGTATCTATGGGAACAAGAGAGAAAATGGAGGCCATGAAAAACAGGAGAATAAGCAGATGTCAAGATTTTGGATATGTTTGACGTTGTCCTAATTCTATATATATATATATATATATATATATATATATATATATATATATATATATATATATATATATATATATATATATATATATATATATATATATATATTATGTTTTACTTGAGTTGTGTGTTATAAATAAAAGTTCTTATTGTTATTTAAATATATAATTATTATTACCCACAATTCGTAACATTTTGGTGTCAGAAGTGGGATTACTCACTTTACTACATATTACCGTAGTAGGTACAGTTATTCGTTTTCAGTTTTTCTAATTCACTTTCTAACGATATTATTTTCTCTTCTATGGTAGAAATGTTGTTTTTAACCAAAATGTCATTTTATTCAATTTTCTTTGAATATTCTACTAACTTTTGTTTCATTGACAGTGCATTTTCTTTTAATTTTTCTGCTAGTATCTTCGACAACAGATTCTCCATCATAGTAAACTCATACTCTTCCGGATCATTTCCTTCTGTCGCAATAAAATCGCCTAATCTTTCTAACAACGGATACGTTTCCATAACAATATCAATAAATTTAGGCATAAATGCAGTTTTTAATTATGAACATTTTATGTATTTACACTTTTTTCTATAACTAATAGAGCATAAATTGCAGCGCTAATGAAAAAGTTACCATTACGTTTTCTATGGTCCATAAAAAGTAGACACCCAGTATGTATTTTGTTATCAATTTTATGAATAAAATTAAAATCTGGCCAAAATACTTAATATTTTCACAAATTGTTAGTAATACATTGGAATGAATTTAATTGAAATAACGTGGATAAATTGTACCTACATTGTTATAAATTCAACAATGTGGAATGTAGGGTTATGCTCGTAACATAATAATTCAGGAAATGTGTTTCCACTTTGGTTTGGGAATAAAGACATGATGAAATAAATGTAGGTACGTAAGTTATGGGATAATAGGGTTTACGGCGTTAATTTAACATTTATGCATGAATAATACACAATACGCATGACACTCAGGAATATTAATGAAAGGATAAACCGCAAATGACATCCACATGCAACTGTTTTGCTCTACAGCTTAAAATTCATATTCCAATAAATCTTAAGCAGCCATGAAAACTGTGGCTACACATGTCCAATACGACCGGTTCATAAAAGATTCACAACTAACATCCCCGCAGTAGTAGATATTCTAAGCACTTGAATTAATGTTTACCACCCATATTGTTATTTTTTACTTCCTTGTACAAAGTAAAGGAAGTATTGTATTCGCGAAAAATTTCGATTTTTAGATTTCAACGGAAATATCCATTTTGGCCATCCCTGAATCCATTCCGACTAATTTCGTCGTGACGTCTGTACGTACGTACGTATCTCGCATAACTCAACAACGGTAACCCGTAGAAAGTTGAAATTTTGTATTTAGGACTTCTATAATCCAAAACTTTTCAAATTTGGTATGTAAGAATTTTATGTCAATTGGAATAACATAGTAGTTTTTGGTTAAAACAGGCTAACCGGAAGTGATATATTACTTGAAGTTGTTAACAGTTTTCTTGAATAAAATGGTTTCATTTTGATTTTAGAAATAAACGCTTCAAATAAGAGTTTTAGAGAATTAAATTCTGCGTCTAGCACATCAAGTATTATTAAATTAGACCTTTGTATAAGCGAAATATGTAAATTTAAAACTTATATACTTTTTGGTTTTTGTAATAAAGCTTGCTATGGATTAGGACAAAAAATAACAAAAAAATAAAAAATAGATGTTAATGACAAATTACGTCAAATCCATGCAGTTTTATAATTGAGTCTATACTTCATATTAGTTTTGCGTACAAGGAAGTCGTGTGGTGTCCACATCAGATTTTTTAGAGAAAAAATATTGGTACAAGCTCGGAATGAAAAACGTAATTAGTAAAACCAAATCATCTCTGGACAGCAGCTTTGATTATCTGAGACGATGTGTAGTAAAGCTTCATTTTTAGCACTGGTGTAATAGTGCAATAAGGCTGATTTTACCATATCACTGTTACTATTAAAAATGACTGAATATATCTTGAAATAATTTGGAATAATAAAACAAATAAATTAACTGAATTTACTTGTAAAGTGCCACCAGGTTTTTATTTTTAAAATAACCAAACCTAATTTTATAGCAGCAGATGTCGGTTTGAAATCAGAGCTCATAGAGCGAGGATTTTAAGACATCTAAGGATTGTTATGATTCATAACATCCGTGGTTTGTTCAATAGTTCATTGGTTTCAGAAAATGAAGACATTAATAAATATAATTTTTTGAAATTCTCTCATTAATGCTACTTTCAGAATGCTATGGATAAACAGTACAATTATTTTGACATATGTCAATATGACAAATATTTAAATTATGTGTTTTATTCCTCGTTTATTATTTTAAAATATAATAAATCATATTCAAAACGATACACTAACATTATATCTGTACGTATTACTCAAGAGCATTATAGTTTCATTTCGTTTTATTTTTATTTTGTAGACTGATGGTGACATTCCAGTATGTTAATAATATATTACCGTACAGACTCAGTTATTACCAGCCTACTTTTGTAAACATAGGCTTAATATTCCGAAATCGGTAAATTTACATAAATGATTCTAAAGAATATCAAAAAATAATTTAAAAGAATGAACCGGTTTCACATTATCACATTGTTTAAAAAGTATTTTAAATGAAAGTTTATGCTATATTTTTCATAATAATGTATAAAACAATAATTTATTGTTATTTTCGTAAATAATTTTAAAAAAAGATTAGCGCCAGAAATAGTCATTGAAAAACAGTCCCCTATTTTTGTGACATCGGAGCACATACATTACGTCATTTATAGCCAATAGGAAAACAGTTTACGTTATTTATATAAATAAAAGTAGGTAATAGTTTGTCACATGTTAAACTGTATGTGCTCTGACGTCACATTCTGTTTCAGGTCATGTGACTTTTCAAAATATTACACAAATTTCATTAATTCAGTGTAAAATATCTAATAGATATTTCGTGATATTTTCAAATTTGAGGCTCTTTAAAGGTCAATATCTTTTAAAACTTAGTACTTAAAAGTGATATAAAAATTATTGCAACAGCCCTATTTAGAAAATAAAACTTACATGACAAAAATAATCTGAAATTCTGGCAGTTAACAAAAACACAAATACAATTACAACAAAAGATGCTAGCGAGGTGGACAAAATTAAGGGTTTTTAAACTTACTACATTATACTATTTTAGAGCAACCATTGCGCCTAAATCTAACTCTCTGTCTTTCCTTGATCCTCAGCTTATACTCGCATGTTCCTTAATGGTTTGTTTACAAACAGTGCTACTCACTAATTACCAATTCCCAGACGCTATTTTGAGAATAGTTATTTTCCAAATATAAACTAAATTGAAATTTGATAGCAATACCTATTTGTATACAATAAACAACCAAAAGTATAACAATTTCTATTTATAACACTGCTACTGTTCTTTTGAATTTGAATATCAGAACTAGTAAATTCATTTTCAAGAAATTTAATGTGTATTTCATATGTACTTAATAACAACTTCTAAAAAACTAAATTCAATTTCATAAAATGTAAATTCATTTTCAGAAAAAGTATATTTGGTTACAGAAAAACTAAATTCAATGTCACTCAAAAAAGTATCAGTCCATTGTACGCTTAAAATATGACATTAACCCGGACCTAGTTAATTAAAAAAAAATAATGGGAATTGAAATAGAATTTATTTTTATTCAAATTGATGTTACTTTTTACTTTTTTGAAATTGATATTATTTTTTCTGAAATTGAATTTACTTTTTCTGAAACTGTGCTGTACAGAGTAATTTGTATGATTTTTGACAAGATCAAATAAATATAATAGTATACGTGTCGATTAATAATATCCTCAGCAGTTATACGACTTTAACAAAAGTAAAAGATTGTTCAACTATCGAGAGGAGAGCAGCCAATAGCTTAGTTGGTAGAGCACTATCCCGGCAAGATAGGTGTCTCGGGTTCGAATCCCGATGGCTGACAATTTTTCACAATTTATTTCAAATATACAAACTGTTAACTCATTGTTAATATTAAAAAAAATTGGTCTAGTAGGGCCTTAATTAAATTATGACTCGTTCACTAAATGTTTAAACGCAGTGGTAGCTTGGCAACCCCACATCTAATCATGTGACGATTAATAATAACCTCAGCAGGTATACGACTTTAAAAAAATAAAAGATTGTTCAGCCATCGAGAGGAGAGCAGCCAATAGTTTAGTTGGTAGAGCACTATCCCGGCAAAGTAGGTGTCTCGGGTTCGAATCCCGATGGCTGACAATTTTTCACAATTTATTTCAAATGTACAAACTGTTAACTCATTGTTAATATTAAAAAAATTTGGTCTGGTAGGGCCTTGAGTAAATTATGACTCGTTCACTAGATGTTTAAACATAGTGGTAGCTTGGCAATCCCACATCTAATCATGTGACGATTAATAATATCCTTAGCAGTTATACGACTTTAAAAAAAGTAAAAGATTGTTCAGCCATCGAGAGGAGAGCAGCCAATTGCTTAGTTGGTAGAGCACTATCCCGGCAAAGTAGGTGTCTCGGGTTTGAATCCCGATGGCTGACAATTTTTCACAATTTATTTCAAATATACAAACTCATTGTTAATATTAAAAAAATTGGTCTGGTAGGGCCTTAAGTAAATTATGATTCGTTCACTAGATGTTTAAACGCAGTGGTATCTTGGCAATCCCACATCTAATCATGTGACGATTAATAATATCCTTAGCAGTTATACGTCTTTAAAAAAAGTAAAAGATTGTTCAGCCATCGAGAGGAGAGCAGCCAATAGCTTAGTTGGTAAAGCACTATCCTGGCAAGGTAGGTATCTCGGGTTCGAATCCCAATGGTTAACAATTTTTCACAATTTATTTCTAGTATACGAAGGTAATATAAAAGAATCAGTACACATTTTGTCATATTACACTTTTATTTCGTCAAATAAAATTCATATTATGTACTTTACTATAAGTACTATATTCAAAAAGTTTATTCTTTAATTTAGCATATTTTATTATCGGTATAATCCGAAACGTGTAAAACCCGTGTTGAATGAACTGCTGAGCGGATTACTTTCTCGTATTGAAAGTAAAAGTTCTGCAGTGAAAACGAAAATGATCTGAATTTTCAACATGGGCAATAAAAGAGTTTGGGTGGTAATGATATGCAGAGATTTAAGAGCTTGGCCTTCAGACGGGAAAAAAGCTCAGAAAAAGCTTTCCATAGTCTTTCACCTGTAGCGCGCCCCCATCTTCCAATACTGGAAATCATGGGTCATAGTTTATTTTGGCTCGGGCACGAAATGAATCACCGACACTGCTGCTTTGCTTCCCAAAGGAATAAATGAGCACGGCTTTCATAATGTAAATAAATATTAGGTCAAAATCAAGGTAGAATCATAAAGAAATAATTGACAGATTTAACAAAGAACCAACATATGCAATATTTATATAGATGTACAATAATTTATTTTGCAAAATATTTATTATTGAACAATATTATTTATCATCTAGTGGATGTGTATGCACAATGTATGAGTAATGTATGTATTAGTCTATCACCAAGTACTCCTACTTCACGCTAGAATTATTAAATAGAAGAAAGTCAGGTAGCGTGTGAACAAAATTTTAAACAGTTATTTATCTGTCATTTTAATTTAGTTGTTAGTTAACCATTTCTTAAAATATTCTTGTGGTAGAAAATAGGTACTCGTATGAAATTAATCGTAGAGCAATTGCTTCACTTTTTAGTGAAAAAAATTAAAACCGGATGTTCTATTAACTCCCACCAAACTCTCTTGAGTTCGCAATTTACGACATTTGGCTATTTTGATTATTTTGAAAGTATTTAACATTTCAAAATAAAATTTGTTGAGAGCTTGCAAGAAGTCGAAGAAAATAATGATGAAGTATATTATTACTGAAAGAAAAAATATGTACTGTAACGTAAGGGTACCTACAATATTTGGCCCGCGAGCCCCCGACCAGCGCGTGCGAGCCGACGCCTATGATGGAAGCGTTTCTGGAAAAATAGGTGTATTCATTATTATTGTGGGGTGGAATGTTTGGAAAATATTAACAACAAGTTGAATGTAATAGCAAAGTCCAGTGAGTCTAAAGTCTAAATAAATAATCAGTAATATCGTGCGAATAAATAGTGCGTTGTTAATTCTTTAATAAATATGTAATCTTAATGTTAGTGTTTAACTTGTTAATTATATTCTTAGTCTTAAATTAGTATTTAGTATTTGTTTAATCATAGTGATCGTTAATTTTATTATATTTTAATATTTGTTCATCGTCCTTGATTTTAACACTTAACGTTACAGTACAGTTACAGAACAATAAATAACATTCTAAAAAATATGAACCACTTGTCTTATTCTTAATAATTCTAGCATGACCGCCATAAAGGCAGATTGGCACACCCATAAATGGGTAATAAACCGTGCTGATATTCATATTTATTTATATTTATTATATTCAAAATGTAAATAATAATAAACAAATAATATTAAATTAAAACCATGTCAATATATGTATGTATGTCTCTTTGAATAATAAAATCAATATTATTTTATAATTAAAATTATGTAAATTAGTTTGTCAAAAGCAGCTCACTCGCCAAGAACCAAATATTTGTAAAATTTGTCAATAAAACCGTACAAATTAATATATCATATATATATATATATATATATATATATATATATATATATATATATATATATATATATATATATATATATATATATATATATATATATATATATATATATTATTATTACCAAAAACAAATCCAAGTTGGCAGATGAAAAAATCTATATAAATAATGATTTAACAATAGAGGAAAGAAATATACAGAAAAGCCTTGCCAAAATCTCAAAAGAATACGCAGGAACAGGAAAAGAAGTCAGAATAGGGTACCAAAAAATAACAATAGAAGGGAAAACATATGTATGGGATGCTTCAAAAAAAGGAATTATTCCAAAAAACTAAAAAAAGGGGCGGAAAAGGATAAACAAATAAAAAAAATTGAGGATCACAAAAAAACTAGAAAAAATAAAAAGAAAAAAAATAAAAGTAAAGGCACTAAAATAAGTACTTGGAACGTAAGAACAATGCTAACAACAGGGAAAATGGTAGAAATAAGTCTAGAATTAAAAAAATATGGGATACATATAGCGGGAATACAAGAAACAAGATGGGAAGGGAAAGGACAAATAAGTAAAAATAACTTTACCTTATACTACTCCGGAAACGAAAAACAAGGACAATACGGAGTAGCCTTCATGGTGATGAATCAAATGAAAAGCAACATAATACAATTTAACCCAATAAATGAGCGTATGGCGTACATTAGAGTAAAAGCTAAACCTTTCAATATCTCAATAATGAATATATATGCACCTACAGAGAACGCAAAGAAAGAAGAAAAAGAGAAATTCTACGAAAAGTTAGAAGAAGAATATGAAAAGATAGCGTCCGAAGACTTAAAACTATTAATAGGTGACATGAACGCCCAAATAGGAAAGGAAGAATATATTAAAGAAGTAGCAGGAAAACACACGATACATGAAAACACAAACGACAACGGACAGAGGCTATGTAATTTTGCAATAGGAACACAAATGGACATAAGCAGCACAAGATTCGAACACCCGTGGATACATAAAATAACGCGGACATCACCAGACCAAAGTACTCATACCCAAATAGACCACATACTAATAGACAAAAGAAGACAGTCATCAATAAGAGACGTGAGAACATACCGCGGAGCATGTACTGACTCAGACCACTATATGGTAACAGCAACATTAAAACAAAAAGTTAAAAGAGTACTAAAGAGTAAGACGAAACAAATAAAATGGAACAAAGAGAAACTGAATAATGAACAAGAACAAAGAGATTATGCTGAAAAAATAGACACATACTTAACAAAAAATGAGGAAATGGAAGAAAACATAGATGAAGAATGGAAGAAAGTAAAAACGTGTATAATAAAAGCAGCGAAGGAACAACTAGGAGCAAAGGAAATAGAGAGTAAAAAGGAATGGTTCAACGAGGAATGCAAAGAATATACAGGTAGGAAAAAGAAAGCAAGAATGAAATGGATACAGACAAACAGAGAAATACACAGAGAAGAATATCAAAGAATAAGGAAAGAGTGCAACAAAGTACTAAGAAGAAATAAAAGAGAATGGACTGAAAACAAAATAAAAAGAATAGAAGAAGAAAGAAGCAATAGGAATACGAAACGTTTCTACCAAAAATTAAAACAACAGAAAACTAAAAATGAAACCAAAACAACAAATATGAAAGACAAACATGGAAAATTAACTGAAACAGATCAACAAAGTAATCAAGTATGGGAAGAATATTTTAAAGAGCTACTCACGGAAAATATCTCAGATACAGAAGAGGAGGAGGAAGATAAGGACGAGGAACAGACTGTGGAGGAAGAAGAAACAGAACAAGAACTAGTACAAGAACCAACAATACAAGAAGTAAGAGATGTAATTAAAAACAGCAAAAATGGAAAAGCACCAGGTAAGGACGGAATAAACATGGAACTCATAAAATATGGTGGAGACATACTCACTGTAAAACTACATAATATCATATGCAAGTTATGGAGAGAAGAAAAGTTACCTAAGGAATGGGAAACAGGACAAATAATAACAATCCACAAAAAAGGAGACCCCAAAGAATGCAAAAACTATAGAGGAATAACACTATTAAACAATGCATATAAAATCCTATCAACAATAATAAATAAGAGACTAACTAGAGCAACAAATAAAAAAATAGGTCAATATCAATGTGGTTTCAGGGAAGGAAAGTCCACAATAGATGCGATACACACACTAAAACAGATAATAGAAAAAGTACATGAGGCCAAAATAGACGTTGAAATGATCTTTATAGACTTCCAGCAAGCATTCGACTCAATAAAAAGAGGAAAGCTATTAATGACACTAAAAAAACTAAAAATAGAACCGAAACTAAGAAGACTAATAGCAATGACCTTGAACCAAACAAAAGTAAGCATAAGGGCTCATAGTGGAGACACAGATGAATTTGTAGTAAACAAGGGAGTAAGACAAGGAGATTCTCTATCAGCCACGCTTTTCAACATCGCCTTAGAACACGTGACAAGGAGAATAAACAAATACTCAATCCGCACAAATGGAGGACAAATGATTGCTTACGCAGATGATATAGTCATCATAACAAAGAAACGAGAGATAATGAAAAAGATGGTAGAAGAAATAGTGACAGAAGGAAAGAAGATTGGACTTACACTCAATGAAAACAAAACGAAAATGATGAGATACGGAAAACAAAGACAAGATAACAAAATAAAAATTGGAGAATACGAGTTTGAAGAAGTAGAAAAATATAAATATCTAGGGGCAATGATAACAAACAATGGAGACAGAGAAATCGAAATAAAAGAGAAAATATTCACAGCAAATAAGGCATACCACATGCACAAAAACTTACTCAAGAGCAAAATACTAAGTAAAAAAACAAAAATAAAGATCTATAAAACAATGATAAGACCAATACTATTATATGACGCAGAAACCCTAACAATGACAAAGAAAGAAGAAGAGCAGCTAAGAATAGTGGAAAGAAAAATAATGAGAACAATATTAGGACCGATTAAACTAGACAATAACGAAATACGAATAAGAAAGAACGCCGAAATACTACACATGCTGGATGGGGAAGACGTAGTAAGAAAAATTAAACAACAAAGAGTAAAATGGTTTGGACATACGTGGAGAGCAGGAAGGGAAGCTACAATATACAGTATAATGGAATGGGAACCAAGAAGAAGAAGGATAGGACGACCGAAATCAACATGGTTTAAAGAAGTCAAAGAAGACTTGCAAAAAGCAGGAATAAAAAATTGGAAAGAAAAAACAAGAAATAGGAAAGCATGGAGGAGCATAAGCATGAAGATATAAGGCCAAGAGTACAGGGACTGATCCCCCGGAAAAAAAAAAACCCCCCCGATCTAGAGAGCTTCAAAGAAGCGGCGCAACCCCACAGGGGTGTTTACCGCCACCACATATATATATATATATATATATATATATATATATATATATATATATATATATATATATTATAACTTTTGTAGGATTTCAGTGAAAGGGCATGAAAGTAGAGCTCGTTTCTTGATTATTTCATCTAGCTTTCGGATTTATTTAATTCTTCATCAGGGTGCTGTAAAATTATACATCAATGTAACAAATAGTAGTTAACATTTAGGTATGCAAACTTACAATAATGTGAAGTTTAGTTATAACATAGCTTCATTGAAAAATATAAAAATATATAGGTACAATTTTTTGGTCTGCTGGAAGCACAAGTTTTACTACGGAGTTCTTCTCAACAGGTAGGGGGTTGCAGATGTTACTGTGGTGGGGGAATGGCGCTGAATTCAAAACGAAAAAGTTGGGAATAGCATAACAACATATATATATATATATATATATATATATATATATATATATATATATATATATATATATATATATATATATATATATGTTTTTGAAATATTTATTTACACATGGGCATTACAATATTTATTTTTATAAAACTGACATTTAACATTTTATAAAATTAAACTAGATATACGTACATCTAATGTCATAATCGGGAACTAATAAAAAAAAAATATGGTTATTAGTAAAGAAGTAAAGTGTTTACATTTTATACAGGGTGTTATATTTTAATGGACCCAGCAAATATCTCGCTTATTTATTAAGTTGGCAAATTTTTTCACATAACATGATTTATACAGGAACATGTAAGCTACTTGATGAGGGATGTACATTCCTGATACCACTTCCGGTTTATGAGTAATTAATATCTACTTTGAAATTTCAAATAGAACATAGTATATTTTTTTACAAATTTGAAAAGTACATCAAATTTGCTTTATAATCATTTAAAATAATCCATATCTTACATTATTAAAAAGTAAAATGGCGGGCACTTTTTTATACACCTAATTGGAAAGAGAATAGTGAGCCATGACTGTGGCTTGTGTTCCTTATTCTTATTTTCTATATTATTATGACACAAAAATATTATTTCGTTTAATAATAATAGTTGCAATTGTTTTAGTTAATTGTTTTATTTCAAGCCACAGTCATGGCTCACTATTCTCTTTCCAATTAGGTGTATAAAAAAGTGCCCGCCATTTTACTTTTTAATATTGTAACATATGGATTATTTTACATGATTGTAAAGCAAATTTGATGTACTTTTCAAATTTGTAAAAAATATACTATGTTCCAATTGAAATTTCAAAGTAGATATTAATTACTCATAAACCGGAAGTGGTATCAGGAATGTACATCCGTCATCAAGTAGCTTACATGTTCCTGTATAAATCATGTTATGTGAAAAAAATTGCCAACTTAATAAATAAGCGAGATATTTGCTGGGTCCATTAAAATATAACACCCTGTATATATATATATATATATATATATATATATATATATATATATATATATATATATATATATATTATTACCAATTTTTATTTACATTTTTTTGTTCAACATGGCACTTACCGTGGAGCAAATCAACCACCTCCGAGACGATGAGATCAGCTACGAACTTCGTATTAGGAACTGTTCGCAGACCGGTACTCACGAGGAAAATTTAAACGTCCTACGTGGACTTTTCGAATTGGAAACCATGGGACAAACCACAGTAAATGCAACTTGTTATCCGGAACCCATTGGTGATGCTCAGGCTTGCTTGGAGAAACTCAAGGAGATGTCAGGTATGATAATGAACTTTACTAACTTTTCCCAATTGGATATTTTTGTACTCGAATTAAATTCGCGATTAGTTGCTTTATACCTTCGTATTACTCGGCTCCCGCCGCAATTTTCTAGCGAGTTACTACGATTTCTCTCCATGGTAAAATCTGCTCTCTCCTCTTTGTCTCCTCCAGTTACCATTACTCCAGTCACTAACCTAATAGACTTCGATGACGTTCCTACAAATTCAGCATCAGTAAATTCCGGTCCTTTTGACTCAACAGCACCATCCCTAACTATGTTCAGGCTGAGCTCTTTAGACGAACAGTGTGTACGATTTCAGCAAAAATTAGATTCTTTGCGGTTTAGTAATTTGCATAGTACCATTCCTCCAGTAGCTACCGCCCAGTTTAATAGTCAATCGAGTCCTATAATGCCACGTTTTGTACCTAGCAGTACTTTACTACCACGGGTTTCCAGTTGTGATCATCATACTCTAATCAATAAATGGAACATTACCTTCGACGGAAATTCGGGCCTTAATCAATTTTTAGAGAAAATTGAAAATATTGCTTATTCTCGCGGAGTGTCTCAAGCTCAATTATTTCGTCAAGCCGGCGATCTATTTACGGGTCACGCGCTTGTGTGGTTTCGTATGGTGGGTCCTTCTGTGGCATCGTGGTCAGAGCTAGTCTCCAAGTTACGTCAAACTTTTTTACCTGCAAACTATGACTTAGCCCTTATGGACGAAATTAGAAGCCGAACTCAAGCTAGTAACGAACGGGTGGAAATTTTTATCGCTATTATGGAAAACTTATTTTCTCGTTTGAGTAAAACTCTGGAGGAAGAGACTCGCGTAAATTACATTATTCGAAACTTACAACCTAAATTTCAAAGACTTTGTGCTTTGCAAAATATTTCATCTTTATCGGAATTAATTTCTATTTGTAAAAGGCTTGAAGATACTGAGCTTCAAATATCTAAATTTAAAGACCCGCCTACTCGTACACAGTACACTTTAGAGCCCGACCTTTCATGCCCTCTTACCTCCAAACCGCCCTCTACCTTCAACAGAAATTCACGATCAAATGTTGCCACATTGGAGAACACTCCAGTTCCTAATCCCAAACCTAGTGGTAGAAAAGTGCCCGCCTGTTGGAACTGCAATAGTACCGAACACCTGTACCCAAAATGCCCTAACGATCTTGGCATATTCTGTTTCGGTTGTGGACGAAAAAACGTCACTAAGTCTCGGTGCCCTACGTGTTCAAAAAACGGCTACGGCGGCCCGTCTTCGTCAGCCGACGAGCCAAACGCCTACGAAAAGCTGGCAAAATCTCAAAAATCTCTCCCCAAATCGACCAAGTAGCGTGGTCGCAGTGGCTAAATAGGGTCTCCAAATTTTTTTCTTCTGGTACAGTCTGCCCCGTTTTTAAAAAATCCGATTTTGATGACAGACCTTTTATCCCTATTTCTATTAATAATGTTCCTATGACTGCTCTCATTGACTCCGGCGCTAATATCTCCGTAATAGGCGGACGTGGTCTGGAAATTTTGAAAAAAGTTAATGTAATACTCCAACCTAGTTCTTTAACGAACGTTTCCACGGCTGATGGAAAAACTCATTCTATCATAGGCGAAGTTTTCCTTCCTGTTAACATCAACCAGACTGAGAAACATTTTTCTTTCATAATAGTACCTTCATTTAAACATTCTGTTATTCTCGGCGTGGACTTTTGTCGCTCTTTTGAAATTACCTTAGATTTTTCCACTGATTCATGGTCTTCTCGTCACGAGGTTTCCTCTATTTCTGCGGTGCCTAGCCGGAAAAATTTATCTTTGTCTCAGCAGTCGACCCTGAACACCGTGATAGCTGATTATGAGAAACTAGGTTCTCTAGGGCTCGGTTGTACTTCAAAAGTTCAACATGTTATTGATATCGGCGACGCCGCGCCTATTAAACAACGTCAGTACCCTCTATCCCCTGTCATGATGGAACATGTCAATAAGGAACTTGACAACATGCTAAGCCTCGGTGTAGTTCAGCCTTCGAATAGTCCGTGGTCTAGCCCAATTCTTCTGGTTAAGAAACATTCTGGCGAATATCGACTTTGCTTTGATGGTCGTAAATTAAATTCGGTTACCCGTAAAGATAGCTACCCTTTGCCTCGAGTTGATTATATCCTCAGTAAGTTAGGTAACGCTAAATTTTTGTCATCAATTGATTTAAAAAGTGCATTCTGGCAAATTCCCTTGTCAGCTAGCTCTAGGGAAAAAACCGCTTTCTCGGTGCCCGGTAGAGGTTTGTTTGAGTTTGTTCGAATGCCCTTCGGCCTTTGTAATGCACCGCAAACTCTTCAGCGACTCATGGATGAAGTTTTTGGTCCCGAACTCGATCCGACTGTCTTCGTATATCTCGATGACTTGATCATTGTAACTCCTACCTTCGAAGAACATATCGTTATTTTGTATAAAGTTTTGGATCGACTTAAAGCAGCAGGATTCACTGTAAACGTTGATAAGTGCGAATTTTGTCTATCTTCTCTCAAATATCTCGGATTCGTAGTTGATCAACATGGTTTACGCACTGATCCTGATAAGGTGTCTGCCATAGCCTGTCTTCCTAAACCCAGTACGGTGACGGAAGTACGACGAGCTTTAGGTTTGTTTTCTTGGTATCGGAGATTTGTCCCAAACTTTGCATCCATGTCAGCTGTCATTACCGACTTAATAAAGGGAAAAGCGAAAAAATCGCCTATCACTTGGACTTCCGCGGCTGAAGAAGCTTTTAACAACTTAAAACTATCACTAATTTCTGCCCCTACTTTAGCTAGTCCCGATTATCGTCCACCGATTAAACCATTTATCATTTATACTGACGCTTCCAGTTATGGACTTGGTGCCGTTCTCACGCAAAGAGGTGAGGATGGTGAGGAGCACCCCATTTCTTTTGCGAGCCGTACGCTCAACAAAGCCGAAAAAAACTACTCAGTTACCGAGAAGGAGTGCTTAGCCGTTGTCTTTGGTATCCTAAAATTTCGTCCTTTTATTGAAGGTCTTCACTTTGAAGTGATTACGGACCACTATTCACTTTTATGGTTGCTTCGAATGCAGGATCCTCATGGTAAACTCGCCCGTTGGTCTGTGCAGCTTCAGCAATTTGATTTTAACATCACCCATCGACCCGGAAAACTTCATGAGCTTCCCGATGCACTTTCAAGATGTCCTCTTGATGTTTCAATTATAAATGTCGAGAATTTTTCTAATACCCGCGACAACTGGTACTGCCGCATGCGCGACAATGTAACATTGAATCCTATCGAGTATCCCGACTGGCGTGTAACGAATAATATCTTGTATAAAAATATAGCTACTCCTTATTCTTTACCTTCCAATTTAAGTTCATGGAAACTAGTTGTTCCCCGCGAATTTCGCAAAGAGATTGTGGTCAGGTGTCATGATGACGTCACTGCTGCCCATTTGGGAATTTTTAAAACCTTTCATAGAGTTGCCGCCGAATATTATTGGCCAAAGATGCACCAGTTCATCGCTGGATATGTAAAACGTTGCCCAGTTTGTTTAGCGCAAAAGGTTCCGCAACTTCCTCCACCTGGTCTCATGGGTAGGGAAAAAGTCATTAGGTTCCCATGGCAGGCCATTTCCATGGATATTATCGGACCCTTACCTCCTTCGTCGGCTGGAAACCGATATATTTTTGTCGTAACCGATTGGTTCTCCAAATTTGTTTTAGTTCATCCTATGCGCGAAGCTACCGGTCCAAAAATTTGTAAATTTCTAGAAGAAAATGTCTTCCTTTTATTCGGCGTACCGCAAATTGTTATGTGTGATAATGGCACACAATTTGTCTCTAAATTATTTACCGATCTTATTAAAAAGTACGAAATACCAAAATTATGGTATAACGCCAAATTTCACCCACAGGTCAACTTTGTAGAGCGTACTAATCGTGTAATTAAAACCGCTATCCGTTCCTACCTCGACAATAATCACCGAGCTTGGGATAAAAACCTTCAAGCCTTAGCTCAGGCCATCAGGACCAGTGTCCACGAAGTCACCAGATTTAGTCCCTCCTTTTTAACGTTCGGCAGACACGTACCACTGTCCGGAAACTTTTATCGTACTTTACCGAAGAACATTTGCTCCGACGATCAAGCCCAGTATACCCATTCCTTAACAGAACTGGCTGAGTTCTTTACCACGGTGCAAAATCGCATTCATAAGGCTTATAAACGCAACGCGAAATACTACAACCAGCATCGCCGCCAGCTCGAGTTTAACGAGGGTGACATAGTTCATCGGCGAAATCGTGTCCTCTCTGTGGGCGCTCGTTGTTACTCTTCGGCCCTTGCTCCACGTTATGTCCCCAGCTTAGTGTTCCGGAAACTGTCTCCACTAGCTTACCATCTCCATGACCTAAATGGAAATGATGCCGGCATTTACCATGTCAAGGATCTCAAACCAACTCCTACTGACTTCGAACCATCCCTCGAGTTGTCGGACGACTCATCCCTCTCCTAACAGTCTCCTTCTTTTTTTTGGAGGGGGGGCAGTGAAACGATTTCATTATCGTTTCGCGGTTTTATTCAAAAAAAATTTTAGTTGTTTTTTTGACTACAATATTTTGCTGTTTCTAGTAGTGTTCCGGTCTCTGCCGAGCAGCGGACGTACGTTTGCTGACTCGGGGGAGTCGTTGTTTGGCTTGTGTCGAGTACAGTTGGCGGCTGTTGCGACTTTTACTTGCTGCGTGTTTAGAGTGTTATCTGAGATCATCGTATCCCAGTTCCAGTTTGTTTTGCCTTCACGTTACTGTGTAGTTTTCTTGATTACTTTTTTTGGTAAGTTCGTGTATATTTTTTTCTACAAGGTTGTTTTTCACACCTGTGGCTGCTGTGCTCGACACGAGCGAATCGGCGATTCGCCTTCTTTTTTCGGGCACGTAAGTACTGCTTTCAGTACAATTTTTTTATTCATTTTTTTATTCTGTGTAAAGTATTCAAAATTCATATAGCTTTTGTTAAAGTTTTTCTTTTTGGGAAATAGTTTGTGGAGTTTTTTTATTGTACTTGCTCTGCTTGTAATGCAAGCTTTAGTTTTTTATGCTCGTTGTTGATTTATTATTTTGGGACTCAAGGCGTAGTTTAAAGCTGATTTGATCGTCTCTGGAGAGTTGTGCTATCAAAATTTATATAGTTTTTTTATCTCTACCTTTTATTTTAACTTAAAATTGTGGTTAAATTTTCTGGTAAGCCGATATTGGCATAATATCTCAGTAATAATTTTCTGTGTCGGCTGCCGCATTTTGGTACAACTTCCATGAGTCCTAGGGAGATTAATTTTTTTGTCTTAATAACGAGCTATTTAACATTTATTTCTTTTACTCTCTCTCTCTCTCTCTTTCTCTCTCTTGTCTACACACAGCCTGGCCAGCTGTGTTCCAAAGTTTTTTTAGCGCACTTATTAAAAAAATTTTTGTATTATTTTAGAGTTCTTAACTCCATAGTTGGAGGAGTTTTTTTAATTATTTATAAAAAAAAATTTTGTAAGAATTTACCATTTCTGCAACAACTGTTTTTCAGTAATTTTTTTATAGTGTTGTTAACACTAACTTTTTTTGTTGCTCTACTGCCTAATGAGTTTTTCGTCATTCACCCCCCGGGTCGAGGTGAATTGGGTTTGCCGGATGGAGGACCTCTCCGCCAGGACCTAGAGCAGTACCGTCGTCACCAACTCCGCTCCAAAAGCCCGGTTTACGCTAATACGCCGCCAACACTAGTACATCCTCACTACACCGCTCCACTACCTGGAGGTCGTGATCGGAGTCTGGTCGCGCCGACGTAAGAGTTTTACTTCGCGCCCGACACGAAGCGTCTCCACCACCTGGAGGTCGTCTCCGTTGAGTGTCGGGTAGCCGCTTCCCCAACTCCCACATCTGAGGTGTGCGTTACCGGCCTGCCAAGGGGTTCACCGAAGCCGAACGGTTTGGACAGGACGAGGTCCCCCAGGTCTTCCGTCCGGCAGCCTGGTTCTCCAAGGTCCCTACAGTCACATGTATCCCCACGCGAGGATGTAAAGGCAGTAGGCATCAGCCTTGGTAATTTTTTTGATACCATTTTCTTTGGGGTATTTTTTTATAAATACTTTTTCGATATTTTTTTATTAAAAATTAAAATAAACGTTTGAATTTGTAGTAAAGATTTTAGTACTTTTCTTTGTATCTAGTGTTGTTATGTCCACTTCGCCCTTAAGGCATAACTGGCGCCCTAACCATAATTTCCTTTTCCTATCACAAACGAACCCACGACCTAGCACAACCACCACCCACCAAGGGGCAGTCAGGGTAAGTAGTGTGGCTATTGTTTGTTCTTATTTTTTTGTAAAATTTATTATCACTCTTACGTCACACAAAATTGGCGCCCAACGTGGGGCCCGAAACAGCAAAATATTGTAGTCAAAAAAACAACTAAAATTTTTTTTGAATAAAACCGCGAAACGATAATGAAATCGTTTCAATATATATATATATATATATATATATATATATATATATATATATATATATATATATATCACTTCCATGGTTACTACAAACTACTGTCAAAAATGACAGCAATGTAATATTTGTCCATTTTAAAATGCAACATACAAAAATTTGTAGTTATGTATTTTCAATATCAATTTCCAATAAATTAGCTAATACTATTAACAAAAAATAAAAACTTTAATGTAGCACATCTTAACAAACTTTAGCTTACAAAAATTCATAATTTTAATGTAATAAATGTTCAAAAATACCTCCATTCACACTGAGGCAATATCCTAGTCGCTTGTAGAAAGAATTGACACCATTTGTGATGTGTTCTGAAGGTATCTCCTGTGCTGCAATATTATTTATAATGTTGCATTTAAAAATGGACAAACATTACATTGCTGTCATTTTTTGACAGTAGTGTGTAACCATGGAAGTGATAAACCATATGTTGCATTTTAAAATAAATTCTCTCTCTCTTTCTCTCTCTCTCTCTCTCTATATATATATATATATATATATATATATATATATATATATATATATATATATATACAGGGTGTAAATGAAATAAGTGCATTTAATTTGACCAGTAGTATAACTCATCGAGAGCAACAATATTTCTTAATAACTTTTTCTCGAAATCGCATATTTTTTTAGCATTTTTACCACCCCGTAAATTGACGAGTCGTTCCAAATATTTTTGTGATAATTGAATGCAGCAGCAATAGCTATGAAAAATTTTGTTTTAGCAATTGACAGTCCTGTCAATTGTTGCAATTAAATTTTGACAGTAATAAACTTGTTGATAAGGTAAAATTCTGTCAAAATGCGAGTACACAGACATTGTAATTACTTACCTATGGTTTATTTATTTATTTTTTTACTCGTATCTGTACTATATTTTACTTGACATCACGGTTGACATAAAGCCAGTGTCATGGAGTTGCCAACGCATTTACACGGAGCGTTTCCAAATCATCACCAAATCATTCTGTTCTTAATATTCGCACATTTGTTAACCTTGTACATCTGTATCCATACCATGTGCAAAAAGTTCAATGTTTTCAGCACATAACAGACTTCAATTTTGGGAATGGCTCATAATGTTCATTCATGAGACTGAATTTACTTGGGAAGGTGTATTTATTATGCACAATACACATCTTGACAGACGAAAATGCTGTAAAAATTTTCATTAAAAAATGTTTGGGGAACAATAAATGGACGACTAATTATTGGTACTCATGTACCTCTTTTAAATGGACAAAAGTTTGTACTTACATTTTTTGAATAACGTATTTAAACTATTATGATTTATCGACGATAAATAATCATCTCATAACCTAATAACTATGCTTTTTCTCTTCCTCTAGTTACCCCGTCACTCCTTGTCTTCCTCTATTCACACTATTCACAGGTAAAGATAAAAAGCCTGTTTCAATACACAACTTTATAATTTTGTTATCCAAAATTTAAATTTATTTATTTTAAAAATTGTATTATTACGTATTAATTAATAATAATGTTATTTCCCTTGATTCGTTTATTAATTACTGCGACTGTAAGTGTAACCGATAGCCGACAATTTTTGAGCTGCTTGTATCCCACTTGAATGGCAGCTGCTCATTTGTTCTCCATGAGCGGGTAACGAAATATGCAGCAAATCTTTAAAGAATTTTAACTCAAAATCTAAAAGACTAAGAAAAAAAAGTTATTAAGAAATATTGTTGCTCTCATCGAGTTACATTACTGGTTAAAATTAATGCACTTATTTCATTTACACCCTGTATATATATATATATATATATATATATATATATATATATATATATATATATATATATATATATATATATGTATGTGTAGGCGTGTATACCTTCGTAGCAAGTTTTTATGCACTTACAAATGTAGAACTCTTATGATTATGAAACAATTATATTACAATCAAGCACAGCAAAATTACAAAAGCATAACTTTCTAATCAATACTACATGTAAATAATATACATGATGCTGAATTGTACAGCCTTTAAACAAAGCTCAAATTTCCGTAAATTGAAAAAATAAGTATATATAACATTTATATTTAATTCAGATATTTCAATACAACCAAAATACAATACTAGAATTTAAAAATGGTAATATTTTTGTCAACATTTTGATATGACGTCAATATTAATTTATATACAAACTAAAGTATTTATCATAAAATAATAAGTAAATAGCAATAAATTCGCACACATTGTTTATAATATAAAACTCATTTGTAAATATATCTCGTTATCGTTACATCTTTATATTTATAAATGTGTTACTAGTTTTACATTGTAGGATGGTAAGTTCGTAACTTTTTTAAAACAATACACACACCGGCAAAATTAGAAGAACATGAAAGACTATGTATTAAAAAGTTTTAACCCTCTGGTAACTAGAGTCTGGTTTCAAATTCTATGCGTACAACAAATAACAAATGAGATATATTTATTTCGTTTTCACTAAACATATAACAGGATGTAACAAAACTTAGTTTATTTCTGAGATCATTTTGAGTAAAATATCATTTAAACATAGATCCTATTTCTTTTGGTTGCGGAATTACAAGGGATCAGAGTTCTGTAAATAGCAGCAACTTAAAAAATAATCAGTTATTATATCACAAGAGCTTCGAAAATAACCAAAATTACTGCCGACTGATGAGACGTATTTGCGGCAATACGTCGATCCAAGAGATAATAATATTTATAGTTTATGTAACGAATGATTTTTTCAGGCGGTAAAAAATAACGTTATCGTTATATTTTTTTCGTTATGTAGAATTAAATTATTGTTTACAGAATACCACTTTAACGATTACAGAATAAACCTGTTAAACCATTTTCGTCATTATAATGATATAACGTTTTAACGATTCGTTATGCCATAACGATGGTTACAGAATAGCCCTATAATTAGGTTCGTGAAAGTGATTTGTGTTTTTCGTATTGCTCGTTGCCTAGATATATTTTATATTTAATAAAATCATATGAATCCCAAATAATAAAATGTCACCAAAAAACGTGTAAGAATAAAGCTCATTCTAGCACCAATAAGCGTGCCAGAATCATTCTTACACTGAAACAAAAAATGGTATTTATACTATTATTCACGAAAGATGACTATTTAAGGTCATTTGTTCGAAGAAATAATACACATCACTTTACAACAGTAGCTTAGCAACATTTTGTATTAGAAAGAGAAAGATCATTTGACCTATCTCTATTTAATTTATGTGGTGTAACAGATGCACGTAAATAGTGGCATTACTTTCTAACACAATATAAATAAAAATGACGTATGTCGTAGAATTACAGATATCTAATTATCTACTACACTGCCGTCTGTGCTAATATTTACCCAGTGGCGTTGACATTTAAATCAAATTATTATTTCTTGGTCTATAGTTAAGTTTATGTTTTAGAATTTTGCAAAAACATAAGTGAAGAACATAATTCTTTCAGAAAAGCATTATTTAGAAAGAATAGCTATTTGTGTATTAAGAGCGCAAAATGGAACATTGTCGATTGAGAGGTTGTTGCCGCGCGACGCAGGAGCGAGGCATTCTCTCGAAATCGACAATGTCCATTTGCGCTCGAAACACACACAAGATTTTTTCTACAGTCGCCACAATGGGGTCCTCCACCAAAACAAAACTTTATTTTTTATTTATTTTTACTTATCGGTATTTTCCATTCTTCTTGAGCTATTGCTTCAATCTAATCTAAGCATTGTATACTTTCGTTTTTGTAAATGAATGCCCTATTTTATTTTCACAGCAGTGCGGCATTTTGTTTGGTTATGTAACATACCGACAGAGCAGTTATGTCAGATTGACTTGTTAAGTGGATAATGTGTAACTACAGTGTCATTAATTCCTGACTAAACGTTTCCATTAAGAATGTAGCCAACTAACATTTCTCAACATTGTATAGATAGAAATTTGAGAAGCGAGCGTTTTTTCTACTTTGTCGCTCTAAAGCGGCAAAGTGACATTTTGCGTTGACAAAAGAGGACGCAAATGGCTACTTTGTATATAGACTGTAGAAAAACTTAATTATTCTTATTTTTTCAGTTAAAATGTGTCGATAAATATTTCATGTTGCACGCCTATGCATATGAAAGGCAATGAAGTTATCTGCAAGTAATATTATATCAGACGGCTCACAAATGACCTTGAATAGGCATCTTTCGTGAATAATAGTTTAATTTTGTTTATATGCGCATGTATGGTACTTATTATTTGTACCTACATGCTTCATTTTACATTTTAGTCTACTTTATTTCTCTTTTTGAAATCTGTATAACCAGTGTTTCTGGAAGTGTGTCTTTTTGTTGGGGTAACAGTTGACATTTTTATTTGCATTGCTCGCGTAGAATGTAGAATTCGGTCTTGGCAGCCGAACCACCAGTTTTTCATTCTCGCCTCGCCATGTTTAGAGTGACACAGGTTGACGTTTTTTCCTCCGCAAGATACGTATTGCCGCTAACGTCTTCACATTACTTTATGTTCTGTTGCGAATAAAAGAAAAGGTGACGTTTTTCGAAACTAAATCAGCTTTTGCATTCATGAAATATTCTTCAAGAAAAAGATTACCGTCAAAAGAATAAATATAACATCATCTCATTGCTTATTCGCATTTACTTGGATAAAGAAATTAGGTTAATATAACCGCAGGATTAAATTTTTCGATATAACAATTACAATTTTTACTTTTTTCTAAAACTACCTGTTGTTAATACAATCAACTCCAACCGGTCCGGTTGTGTTCTGCAGTTAACCGGCTAACTGCATAAAATCGATCATTCAACTACAAGTAATCGGTTAGCCGATTAATCGACAAACAATTTTATTAAAATTTTGGTATAAATCGTTATTATTGCAAAAAGGGAGAGTGGGACAACATGACGAGCTTAAGGAAAACTCTTAAAACAGAAACACATTACATTTTTCACGCAAGCCTATATTAATATTAATTACACATATGTAGGCTTTTTATCTTATAAACAAGAACTAAATTGATTTTTCGAAATATTAATAAAAAAAATTGATGTGGCCAGCACATTACCTTCCGTCAGTTCTGTGTATTCTGTACAAATTTCATACAGAAAGTTCTTTGCAAAAGATTCTATTTCTTTTCGTACATTATGTATTTTATACAAATTCCATTTTAATTAATTTTAACTGTATTATATAAATTTTATATGAAGTATAAAATGCAGTCAAATCGTATAGAGAATAAAATATTCTTTAATATTTATAATAACATTAAATGTGGAAAAATGATATTTAACATCGTTTTTCAAGAAAAACTGTTAAAATCTTCAAATCAGGGCCTCGATTTTGTAACTTTAAATTCTACCTGATTTCAAATTCGGTCAAAATTAGGTTTTCCCCACTACTGATTCTACTGCTCCAAACCAGTAGAATTTGAAATCTATCCGAAGAAAGAATTGGGGAAATCTCAATTCTGTCAGATTTCAAATTCTACTGGTTTGGAGCAGTAGAATTCGTAGGGTGGAAAACCCAATTCCGACAGAATTTAGAGTTACATTACTGCTCTTCATATGGATGTAACGAAGAAGAATATGAAAGAATTATAATCTTTGGAATAGTAGTATTAGAGTAATCGCAGGTTAAAATTATATCTTCAAATTAAAGTTTACTTGTCTTCCTCATATCCTACTGAATACGTATACAAGTAGGTACTTAGTCACTCAATCAGTTTTCACAAACATACCTACATTTTGTTGTCAAAAAAAAAATATATATCTTACCCCGTTCGTCGTTTTACCCCATAGGGGCTACTTATTACAGTTTTTCTCTAATACCATTTTTCAATAATTGTACCCATTGCTGGGTGTGCCACCATGCTCTGTACAGAGATTTCTGTAATGATGATAACATATTTGTACCATGCGGGCGTTTATCCTGCATCACCTCACGGGCACTCATTGCTGGAGTGGAGAGTGCACCATAGGGGTCACTTTTATGCCCTTTAAATTTATTTCTTTTAGCGTCGGGCGGGGTCGTCCCTGTAGTGACAAGACGCACTTTAGAATTCTATCAAATGAGCCATTTGTTTTCGCCTTTCGACAAAAAACGAAAATTTAATTAATTATTTCTCTTGACTATATATTAATATTTTTATAAATTAATATTATAAAATCCTGGCAAATATGTTTTAAACTTAATTCATCATATTTTTCTGTTCCTTTCTCCATTCACTGCGCAACTATCAGAGAATATTTCCATATTTAAATTATTAATAGCATTGTTAAGAGTATTTAGGTCATATCTGATATTTCAAATTTTTTATTAAAGAATAAATTGTTAAATTTATTATACCAGCTAAATAAAAAATACTGCTTATAGTAAACAAAATATAAATTGATATTGGTAGTGACAAATTTATTAAATAATAAATTAATATTGAAAAAATGTAGGTACTTCTTGCTTATCAAGTTTTACTAGCATTCTAATTACGCCAATTGTATGTCTGCAGCTCTACAAGCAGCTTATAATGGAATCCTATATGCCAAACCACTTGAATGCAGATTGTGGATATTACTGATTACTGGTTATTAGATGTTGATTGCAAAATCTAAACCCGCGTTCTACAACATAAACCTAGGGATATAAACTACGTCGTTAACCATCAAACCCATCATTTTCTAATTCAATTAAGTTTAATCAAACCTATATAGAATTACTATAGGTGGTAAACAAACTTCAGCGATTAATTATTCTATATGCATATGATTCAATAAAAAATCTGATGTGGCCAGCATATGATCTCCCGTCAATTCCATGTTTGAAATAGCAACGAGCTTTAAGTAAAATATTACTTCCGGTTGATCGTTTGTAAACAAAATCTAATATGTTGCTTCCCTTTATATAAAAGTCTTAAATACTAAATTTGACAAGAGTTGATACATATATATATATATATATATATATATATATATATATATATATATATATATATATATATATATATATATATATACCGGGTGGCGCTCGGAATCCGTTACATAGGCATTTAACTTGGGAAAACCGTTTTTCCTAGCTCGTTGCTCCTCAAATTGTTTTAGAAAAAAATCTTCAAATAAAAGTTGTAGAGCATAAAATTTTGCATGTGAATCAATAGGAAAAATTAATTTTGCATGCTTTGTAACAGCAGAAATTAGGTATGAAAATGTCGAAAATCTACTCAAAAGTAGTGCTAGCCATGGAATTAACAAAAAGCTTAACAAACAAACGTGTGTTTATCTGTCATAAAATTTAATTTACTTTTTATTATTTAATAAAATTATCACAACGTAAAATTCTTAAGCAGAATAATAATTTAATTCTTCAATACACTTCAAATACACATTTTTCTTGATAAAAAATAACAATATTTGGCATTTAAATCGTAACATTTGTTTGTCTTTTTTGTTTTAATTCCATGGCTAGCACTGTGAAACTGAAATTTTCAAATTTTTTGTATTCAATTTCTGGAGTTACTAAACATACGAAATGAATTTTGTTTACTGATTTACATGCAGAATTTTATATTCTACAACTTTAATTTGAAGATTTTTTTCTAAAATAATTTGGGGAGCAACGCGGTACGATAAACGGTTTTCCCATGTTAAATGCCTATGTAACGGATTTCGAGCGCCACCCGGTATATATATATATATATATATATATATATATATATATATATATATATATATATATATATATTTCACAAAAATCTGTTCAGAGCAAGTATCACTTCCGGTTTATCAATGGTATCCAAAATCAAACATCTTCCTCTCCTTCATATAAAAGTCTTAAATACTAAATTTTACAAGTTTTGGAATATATCCTATTATATTTTATTTTTTTATTTTTGGGGGTCTCCTGGCCGCGTGCCTGAGTGTCAGGTCGCGAATCTGGGGAACCGGGTTCGATCCCGACCGACGCCCAAATATTTCGAATTTTAAATGGCACAAAATTGACCCCTTTGGTGCACTCTCCACGCTAGCATTGAGTACCCGTGAGGTGACGGCTGGTAAGCGCCCGCACGGTGCAAATATTTCATCATTACCGATATCTGTGTACAAACAGATTGGCACACCCAGCAATGGGTAGCAAGCCGTGATGATATATTTATTTTATTTTTATTTTTCACGATAATCTGTTCAGAGCTTGAAGTAAAGTATCACTTCCGGTTTATTAATTTTAGAAAAAATCTAACATGTCGTTCTCATTAATATAAAAATCTTAAATACCAAACTTGAAAAGTTTTGGTATATATGATAATATATTTTTCACGAAAATCTGTTGAGAGCTTCAAGTAAAGTATCACCTTCGGATTATCAAATTTAGCCAAAATGTAATATGTTGTTTCTCTGCATACAAAAGTCTTAAATACTAAATTTGACAAGTTTTGGAGTATATCCATATATTTGTCACGAAAATCTGTTCAGAGCTTCAAGTAAAGTATCATTTCTAGTTTATTAGTTTTATCCAAAATCTAATATGTTATTTCCCTTGATATAAAAGTATTAAATATTAAAATTGAAAAGTTTGGGATTATATTTTAATATAGATTTTCATTAAAAACTCTTATGGGCTTCAAGTAAAGTATCACTTTCAGTTAACCAATTTTACTCAAAATCTAATCAACTCTTTACATGAATGCAGAAAGCTTAAATACGGAAAATAGAAATATTTGGAAGTTTGTTACAAGAGTTATCTATCATGGAGGAAAAAATCGTCATACACATACATAGACACACATACATCATCGTAAACATTGTAAAAACGAGTTGTGCGAACCCCAATTCGTGCTTATTCACTGAAAACTCATCATCGAATTTTTGGACCGATAACATTACCTCCCTTACCTACGGTATGAGGGGATGTAAAAAGTATATTATCGAAAATAATGTATTACATAACAAGTTTTATAATCATCACTTTAATCACTGGTTTTTTCACACATGCTGAGCAAAAGTACAAAAAACAAGTATGTTAAGAGTTTATAAAACGGAGTTATATACTATACTTTTTCTATGACTGCAAATTATGACAGCAGAAATACAGCAACATATTTTTTAGGTTACTTATTTTTAAAGAATAAGACAGTCAGCTTCAATCAGTTATTAATGAATCAGATGTTAATGGTTCTCGTGAGGGGCGCCCAGAAATAAAAGTACCTACTCAATTTTTTAATAATAAAAAAAAAATTACAAAAGAATCCCTTCCTGGTCGATGCACTTGTAAGTCGACGAACGAGCTTTTTTATACCTCCTAAACAACTTCAGAGAGGTCAGGTGAAAATCTGAAGGCGACAGATCGGGGCTGTAAACTGGGTGGTTGTTGTCCTAGCCGTTTCGTTGTGACATGGGCTGTGGGGACGGGCGTTGTCATGCAACAAACTCATTTCCCTCGTTAAAATTCCTCTTATTTTGTTCTGTATGGTTGTGCGTAATTTTTAGAATTTTACAATAACGGATTACTCCCCTCACCGCAGAGATGGCGAGATCGAGAAGATCCTTTCAATACGGCACTATCACGAGTCATGAGTTCCCTTGGGGCTCTGAGTTCGAATCCCACTAAGGCATGAATGTGTGTGAATGTGAACCTACTGTATAATTGGGATTTAATCCTGTTGAGGGGCTTAAAAAGGTAGTTACTTGGATTAGATTAGACTATATTTTAAGAAAATCAAAATTAGAGTAAAATTCGCTGATAAGGATTAACTTAATCTTTTTTGTTACTCCGGCTGTAAATGGCGGGAGGTATTATGTTGGCCACACCAGATTTTTATTATATTATTTCTAGTTTTTCATACCGTTTTTCTCGAAATAATTGTTATACAACCCTATGCCATATTTATATCGTTGAAATCAGAAAATAATATTCTATTTAAAGGGCTAAAAAATTATATAGGGTGCCATTTAAACAAATATAATTTTGTTCTACCGTTTGAGAACCACTGGTTAAATATTCGGTTTGTTACTATTGATACATTGGGGTGTATTCTGTAAGGAAACTGTTAATTTTAAACAGTATGTTAAAAATAAACTTGCTGTTAAAATATATTTTCTATTCTGTAACTATCAATTCTGTTAAAATTTTAACACCCGTGTTAAAATTATGTGTTAAAACTGTATATTTTAACGTCATTCAAATCGATGCCTTTAAAATTTTAACATCTGTTTATACAATAAAATTATCACAGAATTTGATTATGTTGCACTTCTAATTAATGAAAATGAAATAGAAAACGAAAGAAAAATACCATGGATGAATATAAAAAATATCTAGGTGTTATTTAATAAAATATATACCTGTTTTACGAATTATTTTATTTAATTACGGTCACCCGATCCATCGTATACCGAGAGCACGATTTAGATGTATCGTAAAACATAGTCCTTTATTATAATGTAGGTATTAAATGCAGTTAAAATTGCTTATTCCTGTCTTGTTCGTCAAACCAACGTAACTTAACATTTTGGATTGTCAATTCTGAGGATCAAGAAGAAGAAATTTTACATACCTAATGATAACTTAATAATTTACAATTTCAATGTAATTCATTTTTAATATGGAACCTAAAAATGAGACATGATTATGCAGCAGATTTTTATTTATTTGCCGAAGCATTATATCCATTCGTTTTTCTAAAATTTCAAAATGACAGATGTTTTCTAAAATTTCAAAGTGACACATAAACTGATAGTTGTTCACTCTTTTTATCATGTTTATTTATTTGTGTTATGGTTACTAACTACATTACTTTAGCAAAGACGTGCCTTTTTTCTGTCTTGTTGATCACTTCATTCTGGTGTTTAACAGGCATGTTAAAATTTATGATTTTAACAGCAGTGTCAAATTTTCGCGTAGAGAATACCATAAAATGAATTTATTGTTAACAGTCATGTTAAAATATAATTTTTTAAACGCATGTTAAAATTAACATATTTTTTACAGAATACACCCCAATATTCCTTTATTCTTGATCATTTTTGGTATAAACCATTTTTCTCTAAAGTTGTTAGTTCGCCCGAAAAAGCACTGGTTGTTTTTACCTTCCGTCACCTTTAGGTAAGGAAGGTATTGTCTTTGGTCAAAAAATTCGGTGGTGAGTTTTTAATGAATAAGCACATGTTATGGTCCCTAGAATACGATTTTACTATTTTTACGATGATGTCTGTATGTGTGTGTGTGTGTGTGTGTGTGTGTGTGTGTGTGTGTGTGTGTGTGTGTGCGTGTGTGTGTGTGTGTGTGTGTGTGTGTGTGTCTGTGTGTGACAAAATTTTCTAATGCGATAACTCTAATACTACAATTCGAAAAATTGTAATTCTTTCGTATTCCTCTTCGTTGCATCCTTGTGAAGAGCTGATTAGATTTTGGTTATAATTTGTCAACCGGAAGTACCCTCATTTAAAGATTTTAACAGTTTTTCTTGAAAAAACGATGTTAAATATCATTTTTTCACATTTAATGTTATAAATATTAAAGAACTATTTATTCTCTATACGATTTGAATGCATTTTATACTTCATATTAAATGGACATAAAGTTAAAAAATCTGATGTGGCCAGCACATTACCTTCCGTCAGTTCTATGTATTTTGTATAAATGTCATACAGAAATTTCCTTGAAAAGTATTATATTTCTTGTAAATTACCTTAAGGCAGTTGTATGTATTTTATACAAATTCCAAACAGAAAGTTTCTAACAAAAGATCCTATATTTCCAGTAAAATTATAACATAAACATACTGTCAACTGCACTTGACACTGACACCTTTCAATCAGAATTTTCTATTTTCTTAATGTAGCAGCTGTTTCCAGAGTTATAGCAAAGCTGACTAATATACATGATATTTAATGTCTTTATAATTTTTTAACTCTATGTCCATTTAATATAAAGTATAAAATGCATTCAAATTGTATAGAGAATAAATAATTCTTTAATATTTATAATAACATTAAATGTGAAAAAATGATATTTAACATCGTTTTTTCAAGAAAAACTGTTAAAATCTTGAAATGAGGGTACTTCCGGTTGACCAATTATAACCAAAATCTAATCAGCTCTTCACATGGCTGTAACGAAGAGGAATACGAAAGAATTATAATTTTTGGAATTGTAGTATTAGAGTTATCGCATTAGAAAATTTTGTCACACACAGACACACACACACACACACACACACACATACATACACACACACACACATACAGACATCATCGTAAAAATAGTAAAATCGTATTCTAGGGACCCTAAAACGTGCTTACTCATCAAAAACTCACCAACGAATTTTTTGACCAAAGACAATACCTTCCTTACCTAAAGGTGACGGAAGGTAAAAATTATAAAGAAATTAAATATCATATATATTAGTCAGCTTTGCTATAACTCTGGAAACAGCTGCTACATTAAGAAAATTCTGATTGAAAGGTGTCAGTGTCAAGTGCAGTTGACTGTATGTTTATGTTATAATTTTACTGGAAATATAGGATCTTTTGTTAGAAACTTTCTGTATGGAATTTGTATAAAATACATACAACTGCCTTAAGGTAATGTACAAGAAATATAACCCTTTGCAAGGAACTTTCTTTATGACATTTATATAAAATACATAGAACTGACGGATGGTAATGTGCTGGCCACATCAGATATTTTAAGTATGATATCATGATCGATGCGATCAAAGGCGGTATAAACCACATCCACTTGTTTCCCTTGATCAAGAGAGTTACAGATAAACTGTGTAATACACAAATTATAAGGCTATTACATATCTAAAATGAGTGAAAAATAATGTAACTTATCTTACGGTGATATATAAATCACATTTTAACAACGGGAGCCCATACTAAATTTAAAATAACACTATTAAATAATAAATGTACCTAATACTAATAGTCATTAAAATTGCAAAATAATCCCAACGCTGTCCGTAATTAAATAATCTGAAAAAACGTTATTACCCGAATTATATTTGAATTTGTTATTAATAAAAATTAGAAACAAAGCATATTAATTGAAATATATTTCATAGTATAGCACAAATACAATTATTACTCTGAATAATGTGATATTAATGGATTATGTATTTACAGTATGCATACATATTTGACAGTTTTGCAAATATGAGTATACATAATTCTATTTCTGAAAATTTAGTTATGCTAGTTGTGTGTTCTGAAATATAAATATTATAATAGATAGATGATAGATAGATGGATAAATAGATTGATAGATAGCACATAGATATAATTAATATTCGCGTGATTATAATATATGTATACAGAGGAATACGAGAATCCCTGACATAAGCATTTAAATGTAAAACCCTTCAAATATTATCTACCCCGAAAACTTTATGGCCTGTTTTCATACACACAGTTTAGAGAATAAAATAAGTGTCCGGTTAAACGAAACCCTGATAAACTTTTCTCTACAATATTGAAAATATGCCCCGAAATATTTATTAGACTTATAAAAACCATAATAAATAATAAACGCAATAAATGTGAAATGATTTATTAATCCTGTGCTTCCAATCATTAATTATAAGAAATGAAAATAATTTAAAACATTAACAAGAATAACATCATTTTTAAACGTAATGAAAGCTATAATAACATTTCGACTACCATTTGTCATTTTGCATTTTGTCTTCCCCATTCTTAAATTGTCACTTAAAATTTATATTATCCGCTAAATTATATAAAAAACAACAGGTGCAAATTAAAAAAAACAATTTGTGCTTTCTTTTGAACATTTTTCCTTAAAAAATTATATAGGATACCTTTTAAAAAAATATAATTTTGTGCTGCCATTTGAGAACCACTGGTTGAATTATCGGTTTGTTATTATTAATAAATTAGCCTCTTATTCTTGATCATTTCTTGTATAACATTTTTTTCTAAAGTCAT
This sequence comes from Harpalus rubripes, assembly GCA_963082715.1. Classification (NCBI taxonomy): domain Eukaryota; kingdom Metazoa; phylum Arthropoda; class Insecta; order Coleoptera; family Carabidae; genus Harpalus; species Harpalus rubripes. Next base: position 13,702,785 of record OY720456.1, on the reverse strand, counting down.
TAGTTCGCCCAAAAAAAGCGCTGGTTATTTTAAAGGAAACACTCTGAATATATATTTAAATAAGAAGCAATGTTAACCTAATATTTATCAGTATTTTTAGTTAATTACTATTCGCTATTCTCTTTATTTACTTTTAATTAATAGCTAAATAAAATCTTCTTTAAATTTAATAGAAACTATTTATTTACTTAAATAAGAAGCAATGTGAAACTAGTTATTTATCTGTTTTAAATAATATGCTCTTCGCTATTCTGTTTATTTGCTTTTAATTAATAGCTGGGTAAAATCTTCTTTAATTTTAAAAGAAATTATTTTTTTAAAACTCAAGCATGTTATCTAAATTGATAGTGTAAATAAAGGGAAATTCATTTTGATTTTTTTGGCGTATTAGTAGGCTGTGAGTGCGCTTATCACAGAGATAACCGGAGGACTAAATGATATGTAATTACAAGATAATTACCCATTAACACAAAGGATTTTGTGTAGCCGCTAAGCGTAAGGCCATCTACGACTCCCAAGTAATATGAAATAGCTTTCAATTTACATTTAAAGTAATCGTTAGTTATTATTACTTTTTATTCAAATTAAATCCCTTGCTTAACATTATGAAAATCTTGTAATATAAAACTCTTTCATATGCAAACTTTTGAACTAATATTATATTTTATTATGTTAACCATGAAATTAATTATAAATTTTTTTTTCAGCTGTGCTGATGGAGTTTTCTGGCAGACCATGATGAATAGCATATTTCCTGATTTATAAATGGTAAGTTAAATTATACATTTTTATCTAAAGCTACTGCTTAGTTTACTTTCCGATCGAATTTTAACAAATATATTCAACGTCTAGTCAGTAGAAAAAACCCATAACTATGCTCAATATACTCTGCTTCTGCACGACAAATCCAGGGTGTATAAAGCACGAAATGTTCAAGCAGTAGTGAATGAATGCGGCTTTGAGGAACTACAACATCCACCTTACAGTCCTGACCTCGCCCCCTGTGATTATTATCTCTTTCCAAAACTCAAAAAACATTTGAGAGGGCGTCGCTTTTTATTGAATGATAAATTGGAAAACGCCGTGGAGTCGTATTTTGCAGAATTACCAAAAGATTTTTTTGACGGCATAGCTTTATTAGAAAAACGTTGGAATAAGGGCCACTTTTACATGTACGGTATAAGTGATGGAATAGTTATCCGAGGAATAAACTTATCCCTAGATTTATCGGAGGTATAAATATAAATGGCTTTTACATGTATACTATAGCAACGGAATGACTATTCCTGGAATAAGTGAATTTTTTCCTTGATTGTACGTGAAATTGACACATGTCAGTAATCATTTCACAAAAAATGAATTACTTACATGAGTCTGATAGTAATAAAGAGTTATTAATCCGAATGGATAGAATGAGAGAACCAAGAAAATTTAAAGAAAGGTAATAATAGTGTTTAATATGCTGAAATGTGTAAAAAGATTTTCATTTTACAGGCACAATTATTAAAATGATCTGACAGACAAAGAATTTATAAGAAGATTTAAATTGTTCCATGCATCTTCCTTTTTACTAATTGATATGCAATCTGTATTTTTGCATTCTAAAATTTCAGTAATTGAATATGTACTTTTATTATATATTTTTCTTTCTTCACTGTAAATAAAATACTTATCAAATATATTTTGGAACTCTAACTAAATTTACAAGAGTCTCGGCTTCAAATGACGAATAATTAGTCGTACGCTTACGTTTAAACATTTTACACAAAATTTGTGTCATGTCAAAAATATGTGACAATTTATGTCAAAAATATTGACCAATGATATAAAAGTATAACTTTATACGAGGTTTGTCCGATGATATAAGCATTGGATAAGTATTTCTATGGTAACACCTTAATTTATCCTATCTATAATTTATCCGAGGAATGTAAAAGACATTTTGTTGTGGAATAACGTTATACTTGGTTTATACCGTACATGTAAAAGTGGCCCTAAGTGTGTTAGTGTTAACGGTTCTTACGTTGAAAAATAAAATTTTATTTGTTCCCTAACTCGTTGTTTTCATAGCTAGGTAGATAATATAAAATATTCTCCTCGTATTTCAATATATTAATTTTTAAATATTGTCTACAATTAAATTTAAAAGGGATTTAGGAAACAATGTGGGGTTATATAGACAAGAATGTAAAAGTGGTCGCCTGTGGTCGTAACTTCTAAATTTGATTATAAACTTTAGAATTATTTCAATAGGAGTACCCTGGTGACCTACTGACATTAGCATTTATGTGGAACGTGGAGAGTATAACTTGAATAGCTAATCTGCATATTATGTAGTTGTTATTATTGCAAAAAGCTATTTCAGATTTGTAGAATATTCTCAACATAGGTAAAAAGGTATACCTATTTAAAATCCATGGGAAAGAAATCTGTTGTTACATGTCAAAGGTAAATATGTCACTTATTTTAATATTTCAGGACAACAAATATGAAGTTTGTCAGCTTATAAAAAAATGAGATAATGAAATTTTTTCGCCAAATTTTGAAAGTTGTAAAAGGTAAAAGTAAGAATTGAAATATGATTAATAGTAATAATTTTACATTAATTTGTTACTCGGTTTTTTCACAGGCTTTTAGATCAGAACCAATCAGAGAGCTTGAATCTTAGGCTCTATCTCACCCAACGCTCTATAGTTAAAACGGATAGAGTATAATCCTTTATTCATTTTAATATTCCTGACATGTCAAATTCTTATATTAAAAGCTGTAGGTATTATCCAATAAAGTCCCCCTTCTTTTGAAAACACCTGTGCTATTGATCTGGCAGCTTCCTAATTCGTTGTCCGAGGAACATTTTCACAAAGTCCATAACAGTTTTAATGTCATCATACAGACAAAAATAGTCTACAGCCTACATTAAAACTATTGTGAACTTAATTGTTTACTAACAAATATTAAGAAATGAAGTAGAATTGTTAAAAAAAGTTTGCTTCTCTCAGAAATAAATTATTTTTTAATAATGCATCTGACACCATGCTTTGGGAAGGATAGTACTTAAGACTATTCAAATTAAAATAAGTGGCAATACCTCGTAACTGTCATTTGTAGCGAAAATAAAGTTATTAGTAGATTTGAATCACATTTAATTTAAAAGCCTCATCTAAACTTTAGGTAAAAAATAACAGAAGATATCCCCAATTCATCAGTGTGCTATTGATCTGGCAGCTTCCTAATTCGTTGTCTGAGGAACATTTTCACAAAATCCATAACAGTTTTAATGTCATCATACAGACAAAAAATAGTCTACAGCCTACATTAAAACTAATGTGAACTTAATTGTTTACTAACAAATATTAAGAAATGAAGTAGAATTGTTAAAAAAAGTTTGCTTCTCTCAGAAATAAATTATTTTTTAATAATGTATCTGACACCATTCTTTGAGGATAGTACTCAAGACTATTCAAATTAAAATAAGTGGCAATACCTCCTATCTGTCATTTGTAGCGAAAATAAAGTTATTAGTAGATTTGAATCACATTTAATTTAAAAGCCTCTTCTAAACTTTAGGTAAAAAATAACAGAAGATATCCCCAATTCATCAGTGATATATGTATGAACCAAATTCAGATCTTTTTACCTAAAAATTACCTAAAAATTTTTACGTTGATGTTTGTGTGTATGTATGTGTGGATCCTCCGCTCTAACTCAAATACTATTATTCGGAAAATTTTGAAACCTTTTATTTCGACCTTGTTCTAATATGGAAAGAACCCATTAGATTTTGGTGTAAATCGAATAACCGGATATGGCACTTTACTTGGAAGCACAAAATACTTTTCTTCGAAAAATACCTTCAAATGTTATTTTTTCGAGATTTGTGTTATTATAAAAATTAAAGATTATTAAATTTTCTATACATTTGCATAAATACTTTTACTATATATTTTATGGACATATTTATAAAATTACTTATAATTTAAATCCCGGAGCCTACGCTTTAAACAAGTACAACTTCTTGGTTACACAGTTTATATCTCAAATGTATGTAACTGACAGATAAATGTCACTATCAAAAAACTAATAATTTCAAATTAATGATAGTAACGTTTTAAAAAGAAAATAGTAAATAAAGCCTTAGTTATATGGAATGGATCTTAATACAGTTTCCAGCATAATTAAATATGTAAGTATGTATATTTAAATTAATAAAAATTAAATAGCGGGAGGTATTGCGTTGGACACATCAGATTTTTACCTTCCGTCACCTTTAGATAAGGAAGGTATTGTCTTAGGTCAAAAAATTCGGTTGTGAGTTTTTGATGAATAAGCACGTTTTAGGGTGCCTAGAATAAGATTTGTTTGTGTGTGTGTGTGTGTGTGTGTGTGTGTGTGTGCGTGAGCGCGCGAGCGTGCGCGCGTGTGTATGTGTGTGTGACAAAAATTTCGTCTGCGATAACTCTAATACTACAATTCCAAAAATTATAACTCTTTCGTTTTTTTCTTCGTTACATCCTTATGAAGAGCTGATTAGATTTTGGTTATAATTGGTCAACCGGAAGTACCCTCATTTGAAGATTTTAACAATTTTGTGTAATAATTTTATTGGAAATATAGGATCGGTATGTAATTTCTATAAAATACATACAACTGCTTTAAAGTAATGTACAAAAAATAGAATCTTTTGCAAGAAACTTTCTGTATGACATTTGTACAAAATACATAATATTGACGGAAGGTAATGTGCTGGCCACATCAGATTTTTTAACTAGGTAATGACGCTTATCTAAAATTAACGAAATAAAAGCGGACATAACAATTATGCATTAATAAGGAAAAGATGTAAACTATTTTTAATACGGCTATTTGTTTTTACTCTCTGTACCACTTTTCAAAGGAAAGTCATATTAAATTATTTAGTTTTATTTTATAATATTTTGAAATATTTATGTATTTTATTTCATGAAAGACAATATATTCAATAATATGATCATATTATATAAACTGTTCAAAACTTTATAAAAATGCATCCAAAAGAAACTCTTTTCAAAGAGTTAGAAAACTTCCCGATCGAGGACAAAACTACATATTTTCAAATGCAAATTAAAAATTCATATCCAATAGTTGATATTACAAGTACAAGTACTTGTATTCATATTTACTTTTTATTGTAAATAAATTTGTAAAGTTCTAAATTACGCAGAAACATTGTTTCTTCAATACACAGTACGCAATTGTAATCAAAAAGGTTGTTCAAATTAACTTTTTATTTAGATTCTATTATTTTATATTTTTTTAACAACTTCCTACTACATAGAAATGTTTCACCGAGTAATTACAGTTTTAATTATTGAACAAATCCCTGCAGAAAAATCTTCCATTTTTCATTTAGAAAGCATTGTTCTTGTATATGAAATGCAATTTTCCTGTTTTCCTGCGATTTCATAACCTCTCTGCAAAGTTGCAACCACTTCAGTTACAATTCTAATGTAATTTCACGACGCTTTAAAATAACTTTGCATCTTAACTTGGCAAAAAAGACGACAACGGTCGACATTGTAACCAACCCGACCGCCAGTATACAAAATAAAGAAGTCGGTGAGTGTCAGATATTGAGACTGTGAAAAAACTAATTTCCTATTCTAATTTGAACAAACTAGAGTATAGATAAAGAATTCACACTTACTCTCGTCACGGCAATATCTCAGGCGGTTCGCGCATCTGCGCCCCTGAGCCTGACGCGGATTTATGATCGTGGAAAGTTTTCCGAGCAATGACACCGCACTACACTGATATTCGGTTCCAGACTGACAGGCTTCCAGCCAAACCCTCCTGTTTCGTCCACAGACACAAAGAAGTAATTAACCCTTACAACACTCACCCACTAAATTTATTTCTCCGCAGTTTGTTCTCAACTGTTAAATGAAATCGATCTTGGTTCATTCAGAATAAATATTTTAATTTTGCAATCCCAAAAGTTTATTCTGTAGCAATTATAATTAATACACCTTTTTCTGTTTAAAAAATGGAGGCTTATGTAGTTGACGGCGTCAGATTTCATGATTAAGAAGAAGAGGGACAACCTGCTCTAAGAGAGAGCTAGCGATTAAATTAGATCTAAATTAAAGGCGCAACGGAAAAAACTGTTTAAATAACTTTTGGTGCCATATTAGCATAGTATTAATTTTCGAACCAGTGTTAAATATCAAATTGAATATGAAACATAACTTTCAACTTTTGCCACTGTTACCAGTTTATATTCGTAATTGGTGCCATGGTGCCAACATATTACATTATTTAAAAATCTAGAGAATATCTTTTTGTATTATATCCCTGTTTTATATATTGATTAAAAAAAAATCTGATGTGGCCAGCACATTACCTTCCGTCAGCTCTATGTATTTTGTGCAAATTTCATACGGAAAGTTCCTTGTTAAATTAAATATTCTATTTCTTCTACATTACCTTCCGGCAATTGCATGTATTTTATGCAAATTTCATACAGAAAATTATTATTTTGTGACGTTTTCTATATACAGTGTAATATATCTGCAGAAATAAAAGATTTATTATTATTATTATTATTATTATTATTATTATTTCTTGTACATTACCTTAAAGCAGTTGTATGTATTTTATACAAATTGCATACAGAAAGCAAAAGATCCTATATTTCCAGTAAAATTATAAGAGAAACACACTATGTCAATTTCACTTGACACTGACATCTTTCAATCAGAATTTTCTTAATATAGTAACTGTTTCCATAGCTATGGCTACTTTATGAAATTTAATTTCTTTATAATTTTTTAACTCTATATCCATTTAATATTAAGTATAAAATGCAGTCAAATCGTATAGAGAATAAAATATTCTTTAATATTTATAATAACATCAAATGTGAAAAAATTATATTTAACATAGTTTTTTCAGGAAAAACTGTTAAAATCTTCAAATTATGGTACTTCCGGTTGACCAATTGTAACCAAAATCTAATCAGCTCTTCATATGGATGTAACGAAGAAGTGTACGAAAAAGTTATAATTTTTGTAACTGTAGTATTAGAGTTATCGCAGACGAAAATTTTGTTACACACACACACACATCCACACACACACACATCCACACACACACACGCACACACACACGTACAGACATCATCGTAAAAATAGTAAATTCGTATTGTAGGGACCCTAAAACATGCTTATTGATTAAAAACTCATCATCGAATTTTTTGACCAAAGACAATACCTTCCTTACCTAAAGGTGACGGAAGGTAAAAATTAAACGAAAAAATGGTTCATGAAAATTAGATTACAATAATGAAAATAACTAATACAAAAAAGTGATTAAAAAATAATTATTTTAGTTTAATAGCCACCACAGGAATTTTCGATCTTCTTTTGTTTTTGAGCTACAGGCAAAAACTCATTTTTCTCTCATTTTGAAAATATATCATATCTTATTTATTAAGATGTTTTTACAAAAAAATTACCTTTTTTAAATAGAATAAAATGGCGTAATTAGATTGTTTGAAAACTTAATAATTCTCGAGATATAACACAGACTTATGATTTTTTAAATGGGATCCCATGTTGAAACTAGTCTCGTTTTTTGCTTATTTTATAGGCTTTTCAATGACATATAACAAGTCTTCATCCTTTTGTTTTCAACATTAATAAAAGATGAATTATTAATTTATTGAAGTGAAAATATTGGAAATTATTAAGAAACAAATGAAAAAAATTATTACAAATCATCATTTGTTTATTTTGATTCAATATATATTAATTTTGTTCTCAAAATTATTCTTTACCAATTATTTTTGGGTTAGTTAAATTACTATTTATCGACGTTACAGTTGGCTCTGTTTCTTAATAATTTCCAATATTTTCACCCCAATAAATTAATAATTCGTCTGTCATTAATGTTTAAAACAAAAGAATGTAGACTTGTTATATATCATTTAAAAGCTTATAAAATAAGCAAAAAAATGAGATTATTTTCAACATAGTTTCCCATTTTAAAAATCATAAGTTTGTTTTATATCTCCATAATTAATAAATTTTCAAAAAATCTAATTACGCCATTTGATTCTATTTAAAAAATGGCAAAATTTTTGTAAAAACATTTTTTCTCTATCATAATAAGTAAAATATAAGATATTTTCAAACTGAGCGAAAAACGAGTTTTTGCCTGTAGCTCAGAAACAAAAAAATATCGAAAATTCCTATGGTGACTATTAAACATTTCTGGAAAACTTGACTCTGGAATGTGCAAATTGTTTTGCTCTATCATTAATATTACCCGAGATACTTTAAAAAAACGTCGAAAATGAGACAGCCTGTACATATATATTTAGGTGAAGTGTAAAAGTCAAAGAATTACTATTAATTAAAATAGATGTTCATTAAAACGATAAATGAATATTTAAAAGATAATAGCAATGACGATTACTAATATTAAAAAAATGTTAAATAGTAATTTAAGACTACGAAGATAATTTACTAAACACTAACACAATTTATTTATTTAAACAATTAATATGACTATTTACTTACACGAAATTACTGATTATTTATTTAGACTCACTGAACTTCGCTATTTATTTATATCACATTCAATTTTGTAACTTCCACAGCCTCAGTATCACCGATTGTCCGTATGCTATAACTCTTCAACATCACTGCCGAGTATCCACTTCTACTCGCCATAACTGTCCCCGTATACCCAGCTACTACCTCAAAACTACCGAGTTTTCACTTCCACAGTTACCCCAGTATACCAGTAACTTCCCAAGTACTCCACTCGACACTAAATTGCTTACGCTCACCACGATACTGCTGACTCCTTACTTCTTACTATCTATGTAACTGTCCTTCTGATGGTCTAACACTCTATGTGTCTGTCTGTATTCGCAGACACGTTCGTCGCTTACATAGTTGTTCTAATATTTTCTAGAAAACTTTCCTCGTCATAACAATCCGCTGGTAATTACACTTATCTCCCCTCTTGTTTACACAGAAGTCCCTTTACGTCATCTGCCTTCCCGCGCTGTATCTGTGTTATCGATCGCCTATCTAGGTTCCTCCTACCTATTAGAACACTTTTATTCATAGGCGTCGGTTCGCACGCACTGGCCGGGGGCTCGCGCCCCTACCCTCACAAGTTACAATATTTATAACGAAGCTGTAAGTAATCTATAGGCCATACACGATAGTTAACAAATTCGCGAACAGAACATGTCATTCTATTGATTCGGCTCAAAAATTAACTTGTTTCGACCAATAAAATGGTTTGTCCCTGTTCGTGAATTAGTTCCAAATTGTCTCGCTATCGCGAATGGACCATAGAATCTATAGTCACCGTCAAAGAAGTATAGACTGATGCGCAACTTTTCCCCTTCTCCGCACCGTATACCTTGCCAGGCGCATCTTCAGAACTTAGCATTTTCAACATTGCCAGTATATTGGCACAATGTAGAAATCTCCTGTCCATTCTTATTTTACGGCAACTATAGTGAATTATATCGTTCTTATTTTATCCATTCATTGTAATAGTATATTATGTTATTAGGAGTAGAAAGCGGCCTTTTTGTGTTGAACCCAGCTATTGCGGCCGAGGCGTTAGCCGAGGTCTGGCAAGCTGGGTAAAACACAAAAAGGGCGTTCTACTCCGGATGACATATACTATTTTTTCTTCAAGTGTTTCAAATAATTTTTTGACATTTTTTGGAATTTTTTTATTTGTAAAATTTGCAATTTTAGTCCAAGCTGGCTGTGTACACTACAGAACACAAACGATTCAACTGTCAAATAACAATTTTCAATATGATCTGTGTTGCTGTGCCTACTGCCGCCAACAGCGGTGAACTAGGAAACTAACATTTTTTTACTAGTACAACAATAACATCATTTTTGTACTAGTAAGACAATGAATATCTTCTACAGCATGTGTACAGTAGCATAATATGCATATTATAATACGCTTGAAGAAAAAAATAATTTTATAGGTACAGCAGAAAAATGTTTAATTATAATAAAGAAAATTTCATTATTATAAAAAAACAGTTGTGTCAATTGCTCAATTGTCTTATCCTTTTTATGGTTTCGGCTGCGTTTTTTTACAACAAAATAGAGGATACAATGATTAAACCTCATTATTATTGTTGTTCACATCATTACGAATACATACATTGTGTATCCGTGCGTGTAGCAGTTTTATTGAACATGAACACGATAGACGATATCTTTAAGCTTGGTAGATGTTAGCACTTGACATCTCACGGGATTTGCGAATGCGAATGGAATATGAGGGCGTATCTCCTGAGAATTCTGGAAGCGATTAATATAAAATTGATTAAAGTTTTCTCAGATATAAGTAGATTACTTTTCCCTCTCCTCCACTTTATAACAAATAAAAATCTTGAAACCTAAAGAAAGCATGTTTACATGAAACGGTTCAACGGCTCCTATTAGACTATTACTTCGTCGACAAATTGATCTTGGTTGTTTTAAATTGTTTTCTTTGCACACTAAGAAGTTTTTTCGATTTTCAGCCATCGTAGCTCTTAACCAGGTTTTTACTCTTCTGATGTGGTTTCATCATTGTTGTAATCAAGTTTAATTATTGTTGTAAGTAGTAATCAAGTTTATTATAAGTATACCAATAATAATACACCAAAAAAAGTTCAGAAGATATTTTTCGGATGACCTTAATGTTAATGTATCGAAACATTAGTTAATGAACCCCATTACTGGATGATTTTTTTATTACTAACGATTTGTGAGAGTGCTGACCTAAAATTTTTGTCATAGCTTTTCCAATTGAGTAAGATACGGTCAACGGAAAAATATTGTAACTAACACGTGTGTTAATTGGTGATTATTGATCACAACAATTAACGTGCTCTCTAGTCTCTCGCGTAAAAATGTCTCAATCATTAATAGCCCTCATTAACACACTTTCTTGATAGGTAAATAACTATTAATGCAGGATTTACGAGAAAAGTTGCTTGGGTTTTTACTTTAAATTAAACATCATACTTCGATGTTTATTAAACAAATACATACAGGGTGTTAATTATAAAGCGAGCCATAGGCATGTACCATAGGAAACCAGTTTTTTTGCGCAAAACTTCCCATTTAATTTTTCGCAGAAAAGTTTCAAATAAAAGTTGCAGATAATTAAATTCTACCCCTAATCAGATTTTATTTTATTCCTTTAGTAACTCCTCAAATCTAAAGCTGGATTTATACAGCGTAAGCCGTAAAGTAACGTACCGTGCCGTGGCATATTGTAACGTATCGTAACGCGTGATTTTTCTAGGCTATTTTATACAGAACTTTTACGGTACATTTTAGTAAAAAGTATGCTAATGATTTGTCGATACAAGTGTAGTGTACACCAGATTTGTATTTATCAGGTTCGTTAGTTTATTCGCAATGCACTATATTTCATATATATTTCCATTCAATATATTAATCTAAACTTTGACACATGTCACACAAGACAGACTATTTGTAATGTAGACAGACTATTCGTAATGTAGTATTTTTTATATTTATTTCCATTTAATTTATTTTCGTAATATCGCAACGTACCGTAAAGTGCCGTAACGTAGGAAAGATAAAAGTTGGCGATCTTTGAGTTTTTGACACGTTACGGTACGATACGTCACGTTACGGCTTACGTCTGTATAAATTATCACATATGTATGCATTGATTTATTCTTTACGTTACGTTACGGTACAATACGTTACGTTACGGCTTACGCTGTATAAATCCAGCCATGGAATTTAAACAAAATTACAAAGAAATGCACATCATTTGAACTATTTAACTGTGAAAATTTTGATTTTGCGAATTATAATATAAAAACAAATAAAATATCTTTAGTGATTTAGGTATAGAATATAAAAACAAAATATGGTTAGTGATTAGGTGTAGAATTAGTATATAATTATCTCTAATTTTTATTTGAAAATAGAATATCTGACAGTACAAACGATATACATTTTTCTTTATAATTTTGTTTCAATTCAATGGCTATCACTTCAAATAAGCAATATATATATATATATATATATATATATATATATATATATATATATATATATATATATATATATATATATGAAATTTCAAATTAAATTTTGCAGGTTACTAAACATATAAAAAAAAGCTGTTTGGCTATTTGTAATTTAATTATCTACAACTTGTATTTGAAACATTTTTGTTTAAAATCAATTGGGAAGTTTTACTCATGGAAAAACTGATATCCCATGTTAAAACCCTATGGCCCGCATTTAGTTAACACCATGTATAAGTCTTATAACTTTCGCATTTTCTAAGACCACAAATTATTTTTATAAAAAATCCTATAAATTTATGACAAAAATAAAAATTTCGTAATTATCAGAAAGCGTAGTGATAATGGATAGATATAATTGGATGCGAAATATCGTTTGCCTAAACGTTTGTGAGCGAAACGTCATTTCCGGCGCTGATGGCGGTGGCTGGATCAGGCAAATGAGTGAGCGGCAGCTGTTATTGTTTATTACGGCTATTAGCACAAAGCACCCCAAACCTTACACACAGCTGATCCAATGCCAACGAATAATCAACTTTCATGTTTCATTCCACACGCAAAAATACATCAGGTACGCTAAGAATATATATTTGTCATTTTGCAAGCTAATATTATTTTAATATACAGCGGTAAATTATATGAATTAAACTGGCATTGAGGGATTTGACATTAAATTTCTAGTTTAATTAGATAAAGGTTATGAGGTTAAATTCTGCATCCAATAAATTTAGCATTTAATTGCTCAAATCATTGCAAAATAATTTTCGTACATATAAATATATACCGAATGAGAAATATTCGTTTTCCGGGAATGGACTGTGTCATATTTTGAGTCAGAGCTCACTTGGTTTATTTGGCCTCCAGCGTGGTTTACACGTCGGGTAACCTTGTAATCTGAGTCTCCCTCCTTGTTGCTTAAACTCGGCCTCTAGCGTGGTTGACACGTCGGGTAATCGTGTTCAAGACAGTACTATCCCCCTCTTGCTCCTGAAGATGCCCCGTATGACTGCGGGCGAAACGTTGAGCTCTGACTCAAAATATGACACAGTCCATTCCCGGAAAACGAATATTTCTCATGACTCAGACTGTGGAAGCCTACGCAATTATATACCGAATGGCTACTTGAAATCTGTTATACATACATATTAGGAAATACAATGTTAATACTATGTTGCTGTAAACCAAAACTTTTTGGAATTAAAAACTACTCAATATGAGACCAAAATCAATAGCAAATGGTTTTAATTTTACGAAATTCACAATTTACAGTATATCAGACTACCGAGGAATTATGGTGATATTTTTTACTGTTTGGACTGTTTGTTTGACAAAGATCTAATATTTCACAAACCAAACATTACTATATAGCTATGACACTCTGAAATGCTCTAAATTACGAATTTTATTTTTCGTTCAATAATAAAAAGATATTCATTTTATAAAATAATATATAATTTAAATCCCGGATCCTGCGCTTTAAACAAGCACCACTCCTTGGTTACACAGTTCATATCACAAATATATGTTACTGACAGATAAATGTCACTGTCAAAGAACTAATCATTTCAAATTTATAATAGTAACGTTTTAAAAAGAAAATAGTAAATAGAACCATAGTTATATGGAATGGATCCAACGACCATTTACATTTTCCAGCATAACTAAATATGTAAATATGTCTATTTAAATTAAGAAAAACTAAATAGCGGGAGGTATTGTGTTGGCCACATCAGATTTTTTTATTTACAACTTTTCTTTAAAATTAAAAGGTAAGCAGCTACAGCAAAATAAAAAAAAATAACATATTTCTATCAGTAGGTGAGTATTACAAATTTTAAGTAGACGCCCGCATAGTTTATTATTTAACATTCGAGAAATGATGTTGTTCTAGTTCATATTTTTGTCATTCGCTAATTTTATTTAAATTATAGTACTTAATAACTTTTATTTATTAAAAATCATATTATCGATTTTTGTTCGTTAAGCTTGCATTACATTATACAGTGTATTCAAAAAAATCCTAACTCGGAGTAGGCTATAAACAAAGAAACGTATGTCAATTTAAAAGTATTTAATTAAATGTCAATTTTTACAAGATATTGTCAAAAATATTGCCTGAAGAAATTAAAGCTTTTCTTCTTGACTCTTATTTTAGAAATGAAAATAAATTAGAAAACGGCGAATGGCAATCAATATACCTACTGTATCCTTTTTTATCTTTTCTTACAATTACATTTCAAGATCAATTTTGACAATTTGACTTTTGAATTAAATATTGATCAGACATATATTTCTCTGTTCATAGCTTATTCCGAGTTACGATTTTTTTTGAACACGCTGTATTTTTTGTATAGCTTTGACAGACAGTGTTTCCAACACTCAACAAGTTGACTTGGAATGTAAAACCATTGTAATTTAAGGTTATGTTTATACATATATTTTTGTTTATCAATTTGTCACTTACGGAAACAGAATACGTATACGAAAATATAAGGAACTAATCGATACTGCACGTATAGGTATTACAAAAATCGTACTAAACTCGAATGAAAATTGATTGAAAAATCTAGTACGAGAATATGAGAAAATAGTATGTAATTCAAACTTTAGTAATGCAAGTATAGCGTGAAAAAATTCCGTGATTTATGTTTGAATATAAGTAATTACAGACCTGGTTTTTCACCTTCGGCGAATAAATTGGAAAATTACTATCCCAACTCTTTTAAAAAACTTTCATTAATTATTCTGTCAGAGAATAAATAAATATACAGTTTATGTCCAATAGAGAAATAAATCATAATCTAAACGTTTAAATCATAAAATGATGACTATTTTTCAGCAATTTTTTTCTTATACCATTAACAAAGAAGAAATAAAGTGAGTTACATCTTTTAAAATAAAACTGATCAATAAATAAGTACAAAATATTTTTAAAAAAATGTATTTGATACCTTTTATTTATATGTTGATATCTTTTTAAGTTATAAAAATAATCCATATATACTCGTATATTGTATTCTCTTGTAAAAATAAAAATACTTCACATTTTATTGTTCTTTCAACGTTACCTAATCCAAAAACTATAAAGTATTACAAAAATAAATTCTTTATATTTATTTGATCAGTATTTTTAAAAATTAATTATCAGTATTTTGTAAAAATATCTGATGTGGACCCCACACGACTTCCTTGTACTAATATGAAGTATAGACTCAATTATAAATTTGCACGTGTTTGACGTAATTTGACATTAACATGTATTTTTTATTTTTTTGTTATTTTTGTCCTAATCCATAGCAAGCTACATTACAAAAACCAAGAAGTATACAAGTTTTAAATTACATATCTCGCTTATACAAAGGGCTGATTTAATAATACTTGAGGTGCTAGATGCAGAATTTAATTCTCTAAAACTCTTATTTGGAGCATTTATTTCTAAAATCAAAATGAGACCATTTTATTCAAGAAAAACTGTTAACAACTTCAGGTAATATATTACTTCCGGTTATCCTGTTTTAACCAAAATCTGCTATGTTATTTCAATTGATATAAAAGTCTTATATACCAAATTTGAAAAGTTTTGGATTATATTTTAATATAGTTTTTCATTAATATCTATTATAGGCTTCAAATAAAGTACCATTTCTGGAAATTATGTAATGACCAAAAAGGGAGGTGCACAACTAGATGTTATAGAAGTCCTAAATACCAAATTTCAACTTTCTACGGCTTACCGTTTTTGAGTTATGCGAGATACGTACGTACAGACGTCACGACGAAATTAGTCAGAATGGATTCAGGGATGGTCAAAATGGATATTACCGTTGAAATCTGAAAACCGAAATTTTTCGCGAATACTCTGTACAAGGAAGTAATAAAAGATCAGTAAACATGAATGTTGTATCCAAGATAGATTAGATTAGGTTTAGTTGTGGTTAGTTTAGGTTAAATTAAATTAGGTTAAAATGGGAGCTGATTAGGTTAAATTACATTTGTACTATAAGTTACTGATCATCTAATACTGATCATTTATTTAACATACTGATCCAATAAATACCAGCCAAAATAAAATTGTCTGCTCTCTGGTTGTACTGATGTACGTTAAAATTAAGATATCCGTTAACTAGATTTTGCTATTCTAAAGACACTATCCGTTAATAATATAAACGGAGATTCGTTTATGTTATCCGTTTATAAATAAAATTTAAACGGAGAGTGATGCATAGCCGTTAATTGTAAACGGACGACATTTAATACATAAATATTTACAAATTTCTAAATTTTAAGTAGAGAATGGCGTTATCATCCTTTACTGTTTGCTCCGACCCTTGGATTCATAAAATGTAATTGAAAGGAAAGTACAAATAAATAATTTTTATAACAAAATAATACTCGAACATAACCTATAAAAAATCGGTTCGATGAAAGATTTCAACAATACAAAAATTATCCAATTTTCGTTCTCAGAAAAAAAAAAATGCTTCCTCTAATGAAACGAGCAGATATTTTACTCTACATTGCAAATATTGTATTTTACCTAATGTTTTAAAAATATTCGAGTATTTTCAGGACTGCATTTAATCTTCAGGGGCCCAAGACACAAATGTTCTATTGGTGCCTTTATTTATAATTATTGATTACAACAAAGGATATTTTTATCGCAACAAAGAATATTTTGATTACAACCATGGATATTTTGATTATATTCGAATAATACTGATTAGATGAATGAATCTAATGAAGAAAATTTCATTAATATTTGCGAAGAATTAAGAATCAAGCTCATAATGTGTGTTTTATAATTTGTGTAGTTTTTAAAGTGCATGTGCCTATATCTAATTATGCCCATTTTTTTCTAAATTTACAATAATATATAATAATATCAAAAGGTTATGAACTGACAATTTTGACATGTATTACAACAAAGTATTCACCTACCAACATTCCAAAGATTATTTTGAAGAATATATTCATTATTGTGATTATTTATTGATTTAAATTTATTACTAAATAGTATCTCTAAATTTATGTATCATAAATATCTGTTTAGGTCTTAATATATTTTGTTATTATCAAAATATAAATATGTTGACATTTACAATTTGACAACACTGCCCTGCAGTAGCAAACGGATCCGTTTATTATATTAATTTTAACGGATCCGTTGAAATGCCATATTGTGAATAGAATTTTTAGCGGAATCCGTTAATAAGAAATATTTTAACGGAATCCGTTTACATAATATATTTTAACGGATAGTGTTTAGAATACACCCATGAGTGACACTAAAATTATCAGATTCCCGAAACTTTTGCATCAACTTTCATATACATTTATTATAATTATATTTCTTATCATTTATCAAAAAGAATGATTCTTTCCAATTATAGAATTGGAACCAGTTATATTTAGATAGTTTGATCGAATAACAGAAATTATGTCAGAACATTATTTTAATATTATCTTTCAAAAACGGAAGGATGGGAATGAGAGTAATAGAAAACACATTGTCTAATAGTGGGTTGGATATTGTGTTTACTATAGTATATGACTTATATTTTTCAATACACAATAAATTGAGCAAGAAAATGCATAAGAATTATGCGAAATATATTGCACAAAATCTTGCTTAACATGCCTAACTTTACAAAATAATATTTTTAGTATTCCTATATGTTTTAAAAGGACGTGGCTACAGTCCCGAACGCGGGACCGTGTTCAAAAAATTAAAATCCCAAAGAGGTGTGGCGGACCAACTAATCACGATGAGGCGAGGTTTAATATTAGAAACGGATGTGTGCAAAAAAAATTGAAAACACCTTACTTATCTTATATATTTTTCTATAAATAATAACTCAAACCTACACCTAACGCACAAAACTCGGCCTTAGTTTTCCAAGCATGGATATTGTGTTAGGTTAGAATGTTAAAATGTATTCAAAGAAATTGCCTAAACCACGCCTACTCGAGATTTTATTTTTTTCTTAACGATCTGGCGTTCGGGACTGTAGACACTTTCTAATAAGAAATAATGAGAAAAATCTTTTAATTACAAACATTAGAAATGTTGCATTTCGGATAATTAGGTTATTCTCCAATTTTTACATTGTTGTGTTTAATATATTATCTCTAAAAGATACTTTTATTTTTGCTGTTTAATAATTAATTTAAAAGACATAATTCTAGAAATAGAAAATGACAAAAATATATGGAAAACAAAATTAAAGTCTTTGAAGTTGCTGTCATGAGCAAGCATATTTCAAAGTAGCATCTTAAATCTATCTAATAATAGTTTGAAAGTAATTTATATTTACTATGACATAAACAACAATAGAGCACTACTCGAGTAAATTGATTTATATTTTACTGTAGTTATAAAACACGTTTATCCACTCCCGTTACAAATATTTGTCTTCCGTTTGTTTCCCTTTCCAAAACAAATAAATATGAAAATTTCGCAAGAGATTTTACCTATGTGGAGAGAAAGATTTGTTGGGTATCATCACTTATATACCGGCATGTCAGAATACTTTAGTTTCCAGAATTTGTTTTGTAATCTCCGTTACTAACTTCTCGGAACTAGATTTCGATCATTTATCATTTCATTGTTGTGTGGAGAATTGTTCTTGTTGGGCTGTCTTTGTTCATTTCTTTGGATTTCCCGCTTTTTATTTCGGTCGATATCAACTACTTGATGTACAATGAAGATGGTGTTGGAACATGCTGTGCAATTAAGGTTTATTTTCAAAATAAATTTCTAATTTCGTAGGATGAATTGTTTAAGTGACTGTCTTCTTTAAAGAAAATGAAAGAAAAGTAGTTAAGCAAAAGCACATGACAAAAACATTTAGGTTTTAATTATTCAACACATAAATGAAGGGAATACAATTCAATAAAATTAATACCGATATTACTGGGTGATACCAATTCTGTCACAATAATCCAATTTTATATGGGAAAAATTGTCACAATCTTAACACAAATACCAAATGCCCTGTATATTGAAACGGTGTGTTTAGGGTCCCTGGAATACGATCTTACTATTTTTGCAATGATGTGTGTGTGTGTGTGTACGTGTGTGTGTGTGTGTGTGTGTGTGTGTGTGTGTGTGTGTGTGCGTGCGTGCGTGCGTGCGTGCGTGCGTGTGTGTGTACAGAAGTACCCCCATTTGCAGTTCTTAATAGTTTTTTTTGAGAAAACGTAGTTAAATATCATTTTTTGACATTTTCTGTTATACATATTAAAGAATTATTTATTCTTTATAGTAAAATAATTGCGTAGGCTTCCACAGTCTGAGTCATGAGAAATATTCGTTTTCCGGGAATGGACTGTGTCATGTTTTGAGTCAGAGCTCAACGTTTCGCCCGCAGTCGTATGAGGAATCTTCAGGAGCAAGGTGGATAGTACTGTCTTAAACAAGATTACCTGACGTGTCAACCACGTTAGAGGCCGAATTTAAGCAACAAGAGGGGGAGACTCAGTTTACAAGGTTACCCGACGTGTAAACCACGCTAGAGGCCAAATATTCGGCACTTGGTTTATTTGACCTCTAACGTGGTTTACACGTCGGGTAACCTTGTAAACTGAGTCTCCCACTCTTGTTGCTTAAACTCGGCCTCTAGCGTGGTTGACACGTCGGGTAACCTTGTTTAAGACAGTACTATCCCCCTTGCTCCTGAAGATGCCCCATACGACTGCGGGCGAAACGTTGAGCTCTGGAGGGCTCTGACTCAAAACATAACACAGTCCATTCCCGGAAAACGAATATTTCCTATTCTTTATATAGTGTTTGATTACACTTTTTCCTTCATATTCAATACATATAAAGCTAGAAAATTATAGAGAGATTCAATTTCAAAAATCAGGTATATGATGGAATCATGGAAACTTCTGATATATTAAAAAAAAATAATTGACAGATATCAGTGTCAAGTGCATTTTAAATACTATATCCGTTTAATTATGCATTGGTGTGAAAATAGTAGCAGTTTGATAGGGATATTATCCAATCGGAAAACAATATCAAACTGCTTCCGCATAGTTAAAACGAATAGAGTTTAGTATTTTCGTGTTATAATATTACTGAAAATATAGAATCTTTTCCAAGGAACTTTCTGTATGAAATCGACGAAAGGTAATGTGCTGGCCATATCTGATTTTTTAATCGCATTAAATTTTAATATTAAAGTTTAAAATGAATCATACTCGTATAGACAAAATAATATAGGTAAATAACTTCATTCAACGTTAATAATATCACAAATTACAAAATAAATGTTAATGTCCATTTGCGCCGCTGCACTTAATTTTTAACTAGGAAACAAAACAATACTGCAAACCGATATTTTAAATAAACATTGTTTCGATACGCTATTTATTAATTAAAATTTAACCAAAAGCGGTGCAAATGAAAGTGACATAAAATTCATATATTCTGATGCTACCTAAATTTAATAAATTTATGAAGAAAATGGAGTATACTGACCTGAATTTTGCGGACGAATATTTGGACAGTAATCAATATTACTTTAATCAGGGAAAGATTAACGTTAAAAAAATCTGATGTGGCCAGCACATTACCTTCCGTCAGTTCTATGTATTTTGTATAAATGTCATACAGAAAGTTACTTGAAAAAGATTATATTTCTTGTACGTTACCTTAAGGCAGTTGTATGTATTTTATACAAATTCCAAACAGAAAGTTTCTAACAAAAGATCCTATATTTCCAGTAAAATTATAACATAAACATACTGTCAACTGCACTTGACACTGACACCTTTCAATCAGAATTTTCTATTTTCTTAATGTAGCAGCTGTTTCCAGAGTTATAGCAAAGCTGACTAATATACATGATATTTAATGTCTTTATAATTTTTTAATTCTATGTCCATTTAATATGAAGTATAAAATGCATTCAAATTGTGTAGAGAATAAATAATTCTTTAATATTTATAATAACATTAAATGTGAAAAAATGATATTTAACATCGTTTTTTCAAGAAAAACTGTTAAAATCTTCAAATGAGGGTACTTCCGGTTGACCAATTATAACCAAAATCTAATCAGCTCTTCACATGGCTGTAACGAAGAGGAATACGAAAGAATTATAATTTTTGGAATTGTAGTATTAGAGTTATCGCATTAGAAAATTTTGTCACACACACACACACACACACACACACACACACACACACACACACACACACACATATATATATATATATATATATATATATATATATATATACGCACACACACACATACAGACATCATCGTAAAAATAGTAAAATCGTATTCTAGGGACCCTAAAACGTGCTTATTCATCAAAAACTCACCACCGAATTTTTTGACCAAAGACAATACCTTCCTTACCTAAAGGTGACGGAAGGTAAAAATATGAGAGATGAAGAAACTTTTCTTCGGCGTACACGCAAAGACCAACAATAACCAAAAAGCAGCGAGAACGTACCATGAAAAAAGTAATGTTTGCAGTTTTAGAAGTACAGGACTGGTAAATACAATTAAGATGGTTGGACAGGAAACTTTTACAGCTAAATGGTATAGTATGACTAGCAAAGGAAAGTTGACGTTAAAATTATTTAATAGATGTGGTTTCTTTTGAAAACATTTCCCAATATTTGATTTGAAAGGAAACTGACCTGAATTTTGTATTCCGCTACAAAAGATTAGAATTGTACTCAATGCCAGGAGGCATTTAAAATGACCTTAGCAATAGGATTCAGGGATGTATTTAAAAAAATTAATACCGCAAATTCTAGTTCATTCTTCGCAGGTGTAAGCAACCCTCGAGTCGGAATTACTGTTGGAGGAAATTATTAATAACCCTATTTCGTAGAATTGCCAAACTAAATAGTTTAAAGATCAAAATATTTTGTTATAATCAACATAAACGAAAAATGTTTAAAATATTTTGAACGCACCCCTGTTTTGATATTCAGTTACCCTCCTCGACCATCTAATTTCAGCCAGACATAGTAATGTATTTCTAGTATTTAAATGGGTTCATGCAAAAATTTCATACCTGAATATTTCGTACAATTCTATTCTTCTCTAGGGTTTCAAACAGTGGCATAGCTAGCATTCGGTGAGCCCTGTATCAAGGATTGCTAAGAAGGCCCCCTTCTCTCAGTAATAAAATAATAATCGCAGATAGAAATTGGAAATACAGAATATTATTATTATTTCTTGAAAGATAGTACAGGTCGGTGGGCCCTTCTAACCGCTGTGCCCCATATCATTGATATATCGCACTAGCTACGCCCCTGGTTTCAAAAGAAACCACGTCTATAAAATAATTTAAAGCCCAACTTTCATTCGCTATAGTCATACCATATATATGTTACGGGTAATATGATAAATCGGAGATTATATATAATCACCGGGTATTAATGTTGAAGAATTTGATTAATAATATTAATAATGGGTCAAAAATTAAAAAGTATAAGAACAATAACTTCCTCGAATGAGTCATGTGCGTTGTGGCGTTATTGTTGGCATTTTTTAAAAGTAAGTATTATAGATTATTCATAATAGCCAGTGATTATACATAATCCCCGATTTATTATATTAGCCGTAACATATACACGGAAAAATGTTTGCCGGAAGTGCTCAGTGGAGTTCGAGAGACATTAATTATGTTTCATTATGATAATGTGCATCCCATTGGACAGCTTCAACACTTCAGTTTTTAGTGAAAAAAATTAATTGAACATCCGCTACAGTCGCTTGATTTATATCTGCCGCTAATATTTGAGAATAGAGAGAGATTGATGCTACAATTCATAATTAGTTTGAAAGCATTGCAAAAGAAGATTGGTTGTGAGCTTTTAAGAAGTGAGGAAAGAATTGTCGAAAGGAATTACTTTGAACACATTTAAAATAAATTTCTAAAAATATGAAATTTGTGTTATTTATTCTCAATAAATATTCTAGTCTAGTAGCATCATTGTATACAAATACACAGGGCCGGGCCGATGCCTTGTGGCGCGTGAGGCAAGTTTCAAAACGGCGCCTTTTATTTTTTGTTTAAAAAGAACTCATATTGTTATTGATTAACAATAGAAGCAAGAACG
This sequence comes from Harpalus rubripes, assembly GCA_963082715.1. NCBI lineage: Eukaryota > Metazoa > Arthropoda > Insecta > Coleoptera > Carabidae > Harpalus > Harpalus rubripes. Next base: position 13,679,603 of record OY720456.1, on the reverse strand, counting down.
AAAATTGTATTGAGCAAAAAAATAAACCTCATCTACTTATTATTTTCATGTGACCCATCCCAATATTTTGAAATACCATATTCAAATTAATATGGCAACCAGGGCCGCTCCGTGGGTATAAGGCGCGTTTGTGTTATGTTATATTTTAGCGCCCCTTTCCAGTAATGATGTAAAATTTGCAAATTAAAGTTTAAACTATACTTTTTGTTCTTCAAAAATGCTAGATTTAATATATTGATGAAATTTTCCTAGATTCATTCTTGTAATCAATAGGTTATAATCTAAATCGTTTGTTGTAATCAACAATTTTACAACAGATTTTAGGATTTATTTGCATTTGATCCTTCACAAAATGATAGTAGGTATTTAAATATAGGATTCATTGTGGGATCCATTCATGTAATCAATATTCTTGAGTTATAATTAATATATTTATTGTTGTAATCAACATTTTCATATTTATTATTTCAATATAACAATGCTAGAATAATAACGAACCGATCGGTACGATAATTATTTTACTTATAACTAGCGCTCTAATGCAAATAAATTAAAAAATATATTTTCACTTCTACCACGTTAATTTATAAGTTTTGTAGCAATTCTGTCTTTACGAATAAGAGCATTTTATAAAAATTTACTATTATTTACTTTACTGTCTTGAAACAGCGTCCCTCAAAGTCAAGGCGCCTTTGGGCAAGGCACAACCTGCCCACCCGCACGGAGCGGCCCTGATGGCAACGGGTATAAGAGAAAAATTATGGCTTAATTAACATGAAATTTCTATGTATTTCAAAATATATTTAATATTTAAATATAAAAAGTCATTGAACATCAAGAATGCAGAAAAAGGAACAAAAGTTATAAGTGCATTAAATTATTAAGAAATTTTTCGGCTGTTTATTAAAATTGTATATTTTTAGTATGTCGTTTTGGCGCCTGTTTCAATCCGGCGCCTGAGGCGGTCGCCTCACCTATCGGGCCGACCCTGCAAATACATTAGCATCGAGTACAGAATTCTTCCTATTTCGATAATAACTTTATCTATGTATACCTATCTAATTGGTAGTAATGCAAGTTATAAACATACAAACAAGAAATAAATATCTATAATTGTGTCGATAACATGTAAACAAGTATAATGGTTGTTAAACTATGTTTGCTTTTCAGTTTTATTTAACTTTATTAATGCTCTTTGCTAGCAGAACTCATTTTCTTTTGTTTGACATTCTGAAAGCTTTTCAAACATACACGCAATATTTGAAATAATGGCAATATAATAAGTCTTTTAAATCCTTTTATTCTGATTTTAAATGTAATATTATTAGACGTTATAAGAAACCTTAAATATTATAAAATATAAATCTCCTTGGAAGAGTTACAGGTAATTTTCTCAGTCTCTCTTCCCATCCGCAAATTAGATGGGAAAAAATTTGAGAATTTTAATTCCGTGTCCTTAATTCAAATTAATACAGTCAGGAAAATGCGTTTTCATTAAATAATAATTAAGGGCAAAGAAAAATTCGTTTGCTAATATATTTTTAGGTGCCTGGGGCTCAGAAAGAGTGAAAGATAGTAATGACCTGTACATTCCGGTGCAAAAATGTTATTTCCGTTTAAAAATATAAATCAATACTTTGTCGCCGAATTCTTGAAATGCCAACACCATTACGCCTCGCAGACCACTGGCTGGCGATGCGGACATTTTTCAAATATTATTTTTTGTAATAAAGTTTCATACTCCGGTTTCTTTTACAGAACTTTATTAAATTCACGGCGACTTTTAACGCTATGTTTACCTGCATTCACCTACAAATTTGATTAACTTTTTTATCAGTACAAATATATTACACTTAGATGACGGTCTAGCAAATTTGCAGTTTTTGCTCAAATGAAAAAAAGTATGAAGTATAAAATTGAATTTTTTGCTGCTACCACTGCGCAAATGTAATGGTCATATGAAGCAAAGAAAGCCGCATTATCCATAAGGCTTACTAGGCACGTACTTTTTTCGCCAAAACTATTTAAGCGGAAACTATTTCTGAACCATTTTCTCCACTACAAACATTATATTTATAATAGAAAATTGAAATACAGATGTTTTAGAATTTCAGATAATATTTTGATTGTTGCTTGTAATGTTGATTTCACCACTTACTTGTAAGTACAAATTGTCAGAGGCCGAACTAGAATCGGTGAGCAGCAAATTTGGGAGACGCTACAATGGGCCCGTCCAAGTCTTCGACTTTTTAAAAATTACATGTTGCATATGAATTTTGAATATAAATAAATGAAAACGAAATAAAAATTGCTATTTATTTTGTATTTTTATACCTATAATAATGTAATTAAAATTTTTAGCGTAAAATGGTTGCCATGTTGTGACGTCAGCGTCATTATAGTAGTCCAGTTTCCCTGTGAAAATGTCACTATAAAGTAGACCATGCATATTTTGCTCATAAATTCGCGATTGGCTTTACACATACTCTAACAAACACATTTTTAATATATTCGAATAATTTTTTATTAAGATCAAATGAAAATTTACTTATTAACTAAATTTATATTATAATTTATGTTTTAATTATTGTAATCTCAATATTTGTCATTATTGTAATCATTTAGTAAATAGTAATGTAAATATTGGATTACTTTTGATTTTGAATTATGCTTTGATTATTGTAATCAGTACTGTCTTTGTTGTATTTAATTCTAAATAGAAAATAGTATATATACTATTTTAATTATAATAATGGCACTATATGAGTATGAAAACTTCAATATTATATTAAAGAAAGTTTTAAAGTCACATTTAATTAAAGCGAATAATTAACTTGATTATGAAAACGAGCAAAAATTATAAATTTTACTTACCTGACTTTTATTTTTGTATAATATGTACTATCGATATTTTACATAAATTAACATTTAACACAACACCTATTCATGTAAGTAAATCAAACAAATATATATTTTGAAATGATATAATAACTATCTGGCTTACATTATAACCATTAGCTCTAAAGATTTTTGATCACAGTTTGTAATGGATACGTATTTTTATTCATGCAACATTTATTGTATACGGTAACGTATGTCGATTCTCTTTACTTATGACGGAGTGACGCTAACGTCAGAACTTTCGCGCCAAAACTTTAATAATTATTTTAGGCGTTATTAAGCGTAATTTCAAGAAAACAAAAAATACGGACTTTCTATTTTTAAATTCTTCATAACATATAAAATATTCAAAAAAAGTTAGACGGGCCCATTGATAGAAAGAGAAAATTAAAATCAATAAAAACTAATAAAAAAGTAAACTTTTTGAAAAAGTAGGTAATATGTGTTTGAATTTAGTACCAAACTTATAATTTTTTTTAATGGAGGAAAGTGCGTACCTATATTAAAGACCGTGGAATTTTTCCCTTTTCTTTTATTATTTTGTTTCATTCAATGCATTCTAAAAATGAATAAAAAACATGATAGAGATAGAGAAAAATAAGGATGTTTTCGTTTTCATAATAGTCCAGCCTGTAGGTTATTACCTTGCAAAAGGTGGGGTAGTTATGATTTATGTTGTTTAGGTCAAAACTCTGATGAAAAATTAAAGTTTTCGACCACTGGGAGGGGCGGCGAAAGCCGCCATCTTGAATTAAAGATGCAAAAAAAGTTTTTTTTGTGTTTTTGACAATTTTCTTGAAAACAATACAAAATTAAAGCTTATAATTCTTTGACAAAAGAGGGTTCTTACATTTTTTACCTAGGATGAACTCTTAAAGAATTATGTCAAAAAAATAGTTTATGAAAGAAATTTAAATTACTCAAAAAATAAACAATATTAAATATTTAATACTTACAGGCCTATTCTACTAAAAAAAATATGTATCGTTATGAGTCGTTACCAGGCGACATGTAGCTATAATAACGATTTTTGCCAAAACCCTATTCTACTAATTTATTTTTCATAATACCATACTGTTAAATGTGCTTTAACAGTACTGTATGCTCAACCGATATATGCACCAAAACAGCCACGGCCGTTATTTTTTATAACAGTACAATTATTAAAAATCATGTGTTCCTAAAAAAAATCTCAACATCATGAAATTGTCATGAAGAGCTGTCACCTGTCAATATGCCATAGAAAATAGAATTTTAAGAAGATATTTTATGTTATTATGAAAAATACTGAACGTCACACGGCTGATATACAAAGAACAGACACGGTCATTCAACCTCATCTGTTATTTGCTACATATCAGCCTTATGACGTTAATAGCTATATCGTTACGTATCGTTACTTTATTTTATGTCGTTTATGAACGACAAGTTCACATGCCTCGTTGAAGTCGTAAAGTTAGATATATTTTGAAAACAAAAGTACAAATGGCCGAAGAAGATATTTTATTAATTGTAACTGAGCAAGATATTATTATTATTATTATTATTATTATTATTATCATTATTATTATTATTATTTTTATTATTATTATTATTTTTATTATTATTATTATTATTATTATTATTTTTATTATTATTATTATTATTAATAATAATAATAATAATAATTATTATTATTATTATTATTATTATTATTATTATATTACATTTTTAATATGACATTTTATATAATCGTCCTTTTATTGTGCCGGAGGAAAATTTGAGAATTTTTTTTATGAGTAAAAAAGCATGTAAAGATTTATTTACGCAAATATCACCATATATAAGGAACTCGTTGAAGTGATGGTTTGCCAAAAATTTCTAGATTATTTATAAATTATTATTTATGCGTATTACATTACGTATGAATGCACACCAACATTTTGTTTTCAATTCAGATAATGGCAGCTTTACATTTTTTTGCTCATGGAAGCTATCAGAAATCAGTAGCAAGGTGGATATCAGTAGAAAAGGATTCATATGTGGTATTAAGGCAATCATTAATAATCATATCATTAATAGAAATTTGCAATATTATTGTTGATCATTTTATAGACATATACTCGTACCTGTATCAAATTTCATACGGCGCAAGTAGATACGGAGCGTGTATACTGTAAAACGAGGGTGAGAATAATAAATAATTTTATATACAATGAAAATTTCAAATTTGAATCAAAGTCAAATATAAATTTATTCTGTCAAAATCAACATGAAGTTAGATATTATCGTTAAACTCATCATAACGATACCTCGATAACGATATGATTAGTAGAATACCTTTTTGGCATTTGTCGTTATTAGAGTCGTTCAACCAAATGCTTAGCGACAGTAGTATGGTAACGATATCGTTATACATATTTTTAGTAGAATAGGCCTGTTAGTCTAATAGGTTTTACTATTTATCACAATTTACATTCGTCGTGACATCGAAAGAAGTAAGTTGTCGATGATTTTTAAATAATTTTTGTCAGCTCTTTCCTTCAAATTAATTCACCACTCTGGTCCACTAAAATATACGAAACGCGGTTTGAAATTTTGAATTCAGCATAAAATTCTCCATCATGTCATGTGTTATATACACTATTTTTGTGCCGATAAGCGATTCGCGAGTTACTAACGACTTAAACTTACATGTAATTCTTCTAAAAAATTAAACACAAAATTATACATTATTATACAATTTAAAACAAATACCTCGTATTAAATTTCTGAAATGTTCTGAGTTAATTTTAAATTTAATCTCAATTAAATTTCTATCAAATATTAATTAGCGCAGCTTCACATTTAATATTATCTTTGTCTCCCTTTTAGTTTTACACATTTGAATTTGAATATTGCGACAAAAATTTGATTTCAATATAGATAAAGTAAGATTTTAACGTTTCCATTCGCTGCTATCAAAACAAATGTAAAAATTCTCTCATGTTTTTAAATTTTTTGTATTGATTTTATGGAAATTTTCAATTGAAATATGTATCCAGGGGATTAAAACTAAATTCTTCGAATAATCAATATGAAAGTAAAATAAAAATTTAATGAGAACCATGTTACGTGAAATAAATTTTCATCATACGTACTGCAAAAAGAGAATCTTCCATTACGAACAATATTTAATACATATATCACATTGGCCAGTATTTGTCAATGTTCGTTGATTTAATTCTAAATTTTTTCTTAATAGTTGCATATTAATAATACATAATAATAATACAATATCCAACAACAATAGTAATAATAATATTTGATGCCAAAAACCGGAAAATAAATAAGTAAAGAATGTTATGTGAGAGAGATTTATTTCGGTTAGAATGTTGGTGTGAGATTGCTTCAGAAACAAATGGATTGACAAGCTGGAGATTTTGTGGAAGAAACAAAAGGTTATAAGATTGAGAAATAAAAGCTCATTTATAAAAAATATATACGAGTTGGTACCGGGAAAGTAGATTTCATATCTGAAAATATCAAAACATACTGATGCACTCTCTATAATATCATCTAGTGAATTTATATTTAATAGTTGCTTTTTGCATTAATTTCAATTATCATCTTAGGATATTAAATTCATAAAAACCTGAAGATCCTCGCAGGTTAAATTTCTGCCAGTGGCTTCTAGAGAGGCTCGAGGAACCAAATTTTCTAGAGAATCAAGTCAGTAAAATGGTGAAAACTTTGAACATTTGTTACCTATAGGGCGCGAGCAGACACGTGACTCGGGCGTCCTTGACGTACTTGGAATCAGCTGATTTGTGTGCGCATGTCGTTTTGACAAGAACAGTGTCATTTTGACAAGACCAATGTTTTGACTTATTTTGATTTTGAACTGCTAAAATGTTATTAATGTACAATTTTCAACAGTTCAAAATTAAAATAAGTCAAAACATTGGTCTTGTCAAAGTGACATTATTCTTGTCAAAATGACAAGCGCACACAAATCAGCTGATTCCTAGCACGTCAAGGACGCTCGAGTCACGTGTCTGCTCGCGCCCTATAACTATTTTTGTCATTAATAAAAAGTGTTTTATCCATATTCCCACCATATTCCGCCTCTGACTTCAAACCTTTAAAAATGACAAGTATTGTTGTTTTCACTCAAACTACTGGAATTTTTAAATTATTCTTTATTCAAATAAATTATTCTTATTGGTCCACTTTGAAATGCTTTTATGATTTCACCAAAGTACATTAGAAAGGAAATTATTACAGATTACAATGCATTGCAACCTTGTATATTAAGTGGTAACGTATGGCACATTACTTACAAAACACTCTGTAGTATATCAACGCTGAAATTAAGAAAGAGAAACAAATAAACGTTATTATAACTCATGTATTTACATATTTGTAATATTATTCTGTAATTGGGGAGATGTAGGCGTCATGTTGAATTAAAAATAACAAAAAATTTAAAGTTGCAATCTCGGACTGAAATGGTTATCAAATCCCGTCACTTCAGGGGTGGAAACTAAAGCAAAATTTGTTAAATTTATCCAAGAATCATAACACATGCTAATTGTTGCGTCCGGAGAAATTTTATCCCACAGGTCGAATTAAAGAGTTATTGTTCGGATTATCTTACTTCTACTCGATGTTCGGAATCCACGATAATTTCGCTTCCGGCAAAACAGGATGTGTAATGCCTGATATTTTCACAATAAAAAGTGACATTTATCTTCGTGCGCAACTTTGTAATTAAATTGTTAGTCTAAATAACTAACAGAACAGTTATTTGTCCCTAGGTTTTCAATCACCCTGTATGTATACGGACAGCATCAATTTTAATTAACAATATTACAGCATTGGGGTGTATTCTGTAAGGAAACTGTTAATTTAAACAGTATGATAAAAATAAACTTGCTGTTAAAATATATTTTCTATTCTGTAACTATCAATTCTGTTAAAATTTTAACACCCGTGTTAAAATTACGTGTTAAAACTGTATATTTTAACGTCATTCAAATCGATGCCTTTAAAATTTTAACATCTGTTTATACAATAAAATTATCACAGAATTTGAATATGTTGCACGTCTAATTAATGAAAATGAAATAGAAAACGAAAGAAAAATACCATGGATGAATATAAAAAATATCTAGGTGTTATTTAATAAAATATATAACTGTTTTACGAAGTATTTTATTTAATTACGGTCACCCGATCCATCGTATACCGAGAGCACGATTTAGATGTATCGTAAAATATAGTTCTTTATTATAATGTAGGTATTAAGTGCAGTTAAAATTGCTTATTCCTGTCTTGTTCGTCAAACCAACGTAACTTAACATTTTGGATTGTCAATTCTGAGGATCAAGAAGAAGAAATTTTACATACCTAATGATAACTTAATAATTTACAATTTCAATGTAATTCATTTTTAATATGGAACCTAAAAATGAGACATGATTATGCAGCAGATTTTTATTTATTTGCCGAAGCATTATATTCATTCGTTTTTCTAAAATTTCAAAATGACAGATAAGTTTTCTAAAATTTCAAAGTGACACATAAACTGACAGTTATTACTCTTTTTATCATGTTTATTTATTTGTGTTATGGTTATTAACTACATTACTTTAGCAAAGACGTGCCTTTTTTCTGTCTTGTTGATCACTTCATTCTGGTGTTTAACAGGTATGATTTTAACAGCAGTGTCAAATTTTCGCGTAGAGAATACCAAAAAATGAATTTATTGTTAACAGTAATGTCAAAATATAATTTTTTAAAGGCATGTTAAAATTAACATATTTTTTACAGAATACACCCCAATAATGCTGAACGTGTGTCAGTTAAAACAAAAAAAAACATATTGGCGTAATAATTTACGCTAATTAATTAACCATTTATTTTAAATAGTTATTATAAATTAGTGTTAAAAAGTTCTTGACATAAACAGATGTATTTGTGGTATTCTCACAAAATATTCTACAAAACTAATTTTACAATCTGTTATTTTTCATGGCGATGTATGTAACATCTAATTCTGAAACGTCTGAAATATGAAACAATTGCTAATAATTTTTCTGTCAGAATGAGTACTACTGGAGACGTAACTACTAAAGTGACTTCTTTTGTAACAGAATACGATGAAAAAGCTGATGATGAGGAATATTTCTACCCAAATCGAGTGTTTATCAATCAACTGGATAGCTTCCATGGTCGCTGTATTGCAAGGGTAAGTCAAATTTGTTATAATATTAAACGTCAAATCATAATTATTAAATTTGACAAGAAAATGATACAAGTTTCAAGTTAGAATATAATCTATGTAGAAGTTTATTTATTGTTATTTATAAATCTAAGAAATCTGCATTAAATATTAACATTATAATTGCTAGAACAATGTTTTCGATCATTAGGAAAATTAGGCCTTAGGTTCCATTTTTTTTTTATATAAATGATATAATATAATAATTATATAAATTTATTTAGTGGACGTTTCGGACACAATATTTTTCCATCATCAGCATTTGAAATTATAAAAGTGTAGTGCTTTACATGTTAATTATATAAGTTACAATATTTATTGATACATTGTTTAAATGAAGTCCAACACTTTATCGAGAAATAGGTATAATGCTTAGCTTGCCGTCATGGCATTCACTACGTTTTCAAGTTACTTTTATATTTCCCGATAAAGTGTTGGACTTCATTTAAACAATGTATCAATAAATATTGTAACTTATATAATTAACATGTAAAGCACTACACTTTTATTATTTCAAATGCTGATGATGGACAAATATTGTGTCCGAAACGTCCACTAAATAAATTTATATAATTATTATATTATATCATTTATATAAAAAAAATGGAACCTAAGGCCTAATTTTCCTAATGATCGAATCATCGTCACAGTTCCCAAATTTCAAGTTAAGAACAATGTTTTGTAATGCCAATAAAATAAAACAATTATTTTTACTTTTACTATTATTAAATTTAAATTAAAAACGCGCCTTGCATGGAGTTCTCGAAAACTATTAGAGAAGTTTGTTAACTTAGACAGTTCTTCTTTAGATGAATAGGGCTGTTGCAAGAATTTTTATATGCCTTTTAAGTATTAAATTTAAAAAGATATTATTCTTTAAATAGCCTCAAATTTGAAAATATCACGAAATATTCATTAGATATTTTACAATAAATTTTTGAAATTTGGATAATATTTTGAAAAAGTCACGATCTGAAATAGAATGTGACGTCAAAGTACATAAATCGCCTACTTTCATTTATTTAAAAACATAGGTGATGGACAAGCTGTTTTCCTATTGGCAGTGAATGACGTAATATAAGTGCTATGACATCACAGGAGTGGGGGGTTGTTTTTATGACTTTTTCGCGCCAAATTTTTTATTTAATTATTTACAAAAATAACAATAAATTATTAAAATAAAAATTGTTATTAAGAAAAATATTGCATAAACTTTATACTCTGTTCATTCAGCAGATGGCGATCATATCAGCGCCAGTTTTAAGAAGTCGAAATTACATTGGGTAAACTTATCCCTTGTCTCCAATTTCAGCCAATCACAGAGTTCAAAACTATTCCTTATTCTCTGTAATACTGAATGGCTTAAATGGAACAAGGTATAATTTAAAATACTTTTTGAAAAATGTAAAACAGGCTCATTCAGTAGTTTATCGCTATTTGAGAAAAAAATGCATGTCACTAGATAATATACGCGAAAATGTAATTTTTTTCGCGAAAAGTTCCAAGTGTAAAATAATACTGGATGTTGCATGTTGTTTTTTATCACTGTTGGATATTGTGTATGGTATCAAAGATTTTATGTGGACGCGCCATATTAAAAAGAGATATTTTTAGCTTTCCAACGTTGTGTAACTTATCTATAGCTATTCATTTGTTTCAAGCAGCAAAAATACAACAAATATTAACCGACTTCATATCTTATATTTCTCCAAATCCCCAAGAAGAGCGCGACTTTTGGGACACCTATATAATTCTGTGATTACATCAAATTTTAAGTTTATCAGCTTATAAAAAAAATTCATATTTCTTTCTGTTCTCGAGTATTTGTACTGATAGTAGTAGTATTCCATTTGCCAAGCTTTCAGATTAGTGCTCTTTGATCAGTTCTTAGTGGTTCAAATTTACATATGGAACAACCATCATACGGTTACTGTCACTATTTGATAAAAAATATAAAAATAAATTATATTTTATAAAAAAACAAACTTAAAACGCATTCTAAATAAAATATTTCATAAGCTTGTAAGTTATAAATGAAGAACTACATAATAAAAATTAAAATTAATTCTCAGATATCTACTGAATTATGCTGAAGTGTGTAAAAACCAAAACAAAATGATAATCTAAAGATAGTGTAATATACTGGTATTATTTATAACATATTTTAAAATATTCGTTATATTCTATCTGGATTTCTTTTTTTTTATAGAAAATCCGATTAAAAAACAATTTGTATATTACGCTAGCATTATAAATTTTTATAACTGACGATTAAAATTGTTATATCGGAATTTCTCGTCGTTTATTTTGATATTTTCGATGATGATTTTTTTATATGTTTAAAAAAGGCTAAATTTAAATAATTATTTACTTTTAGTATCCTGTATTTAGTTTTCACACAAAAAAATATTTTACAGGAATATTTAGCCTTTTTAAAATATATACCTATTCAATAGGTTGCTTTAAATTTACAGAGAAATTGATCATTATTTTTACGTTACGTAAAATTTATCAATCTCTGTACAAAATTTACATTTGTAACTATTAAGATATGTATCAAAAATTATGGGACTTGCGTGTATGAAACATAAAATTAAGTGCCTCATTACATTAAACATTAAACGAAGGAGGAAAAATTATTTTTCCGTTTTTATTTTTATCCATTTAAAGTTATGTCCGAAAATATAACATGAGTAAGGAATCTGTAATTCCTAACAATGAACACGTTTTCTAAACCTACGTTTATTAAACGTAAATTATATTGCAAAATTAAAATATTTCACAGAAAATACAGGATGTCATCTAGGTCAATATTGCTAACTATTTATTTAGAGAGATACCTAGGAGTTTAATTAAATTATACAACATGAACTTGAATATTTATATATCTAGTGCTTTTATACAGATGTCACCGCTTATCATTTCCAACCACACTCACCGAGCCAGAATATTTTATCATTGCCGTATTGCTGATTAAATTTCAGCTAGTGCTACATTTTATTGCAAGCCTATTACTATAGATGCCCATTGGTACTATTAATTCTGAAATCAAATGTTTTTTTTTTTATTATATTAAACTTTATCAGCAGAAATAAATGTCGTAGGCAGATTGTAAAGTTTTCAAGTAAACATGCTTTAACGTAACCTAACCTAACGCACAAAACTGATTTCAGAATTATTAAGTGCAGTACAGCCATGTATAATTTAATAGGCGATAGAGGTACTTGTGGTTAGAGTCCTATTATGGTTTATAAACTAAGAAAACTTTTCCCAATACGTCCCAGTTAAGCACTTGTAAGATTAGATTGTCTGAACTCTACGTCGCTAGTGGTGAGGATAACTTTAGCACTTGTGTATATATTTATTCATTTTATATATAATTTAAAAGTCGCTTCGGTGGTCGAGCGTCGTGCGTTTTGAGGCAGTGCCTGCACTGAGAGAAGTAGAGTTCTGATTCAAAAAGAATAACATTGATTCAAAATATTTTTCGTTTTGTATATGGCGAAAACAATCCCGTTTTCTATAAAGAAATTTAAAGTTTTAAACACCAAGTTTTAGTTGAAACCGTAAACTACTTCAACGAAAACAGAAAATATTTTAATATAAACAATTTATTTATTTGACTAAAAAGTATACAGTTTGGCTGAAAATTAGTAAGTTCTTTATCCAAAATACATCATATTTGAAATCAAATGTTTAGTGAAACAAAGCGTTTTGTATTGAAATTTTTAATGTTCAATAAACACGAATTAAGTTTTCATATAAATGAAATATTTTTTCATAGGAATCGTAATACTTTTAAATGAAAACTGTGTTCATTTTCATGTAAAAGTCAAAACGCGCATACTATATTTTGAATGAAAACAATATTGTTTTGAAGAAAAACTTTTAAGTTTTAATAAAATAATAGGTATTTTTTCAGAAAAAAATATTTTTTTATATAAATTGCTTATATTTATTTATAAGATATATACAGATATACAAAAAATAATTTACATTTAATTAAATGTCAATGTCGGAATTTGAACCATTGCACCAGATGTGCTGTTTGAATTGTAATCACTTTCAGTCGGTGTTGTTATATCTGCAGATTCTAAGGAAAGTCTATCGTTGTCGAATATTATTTTAATATCCTGCAACTAATTTGAATATAAGTATATAAGGTCCGAAGTAAAAACCATAAAAACACTTACATGTAAATATTTTGTTCAAATTTCTTAAAAATTTTGCTCTTGGGGCATTTTATGGAATTATTTCTTTAACCATGTCATCACTCATTTCAAGTAAACAATTTTCATCTATTTCATGTTCTGTACCAGTGAAAATTGGATTAGTTGTGAAAATGCCGACGAGGTTAGGAGCTCATTAACATCCATGTCAAAAAACACTTCTGAAAGAACAAAAATGGTATTATTATATTTAAAATTCAATAAATACTTTTATAAATTATTTGAATTTATATTTACCGATCAATTCTGCATACAACTATACACTTTTCAACAAAATTAGATTATTTTACGAACATGTTGCGTTGGTGGTTGTATAGCGTGTATTGTGCATGGATGATGCAGTTCAAATCTGTATTGTTTGTACTGTTCATTCAAACTAAGACTATCTTCATGTAAAACATTAAGTTTTGTATTGAATATGAAAAATTTTGTAAAAAGAAGTTTAGGTTTTCACCGAAAACGTTTAGTTTTATTTTGAGTAAGACTAATTTTATAACAAGAAGTTTATATTTTCATTGAAAATGTTTGGTTTTACCTCAAATAAGAACAATGTTGTAAGCAGAAGTATTTGTTTTTATAGAAAACATTTAGTTTTGAGTTGAGTAAGAAAAATTTTATAAGGATAAGTTTATATTTTGTACTAAGCATGTTCACAAGTTCAACGAATGTATATAAGTTTTAAATTAAAACTATTTTATTTTTGTAAAAAAATATACAGTTTTAATTCAAGATTTAAATTTTTTTGTTTCAAATGAAAAAGGCATTTGATTCAAAGTGTTGAATATATTGAAACAAAATATAAATTTAAAACTAAAAATATTTTTTAACAAAATTGCTCAAAATTTTATTTCAAAACTAGAGTTTTTTAATCAAAATATATTATTTTGAATCTAAATAGAAAAATTGAAAATAGTGAATCTATTTCATTCAAAACTTTCATTTTCCTCAGTGTGGTAGCGCTCAAAACTCGGACCCTGAGGTCGTGTGTTCAATTCCCACCATAGGGTTGAATTTTTGTGTCTTCATATACATTTGTAATATATGTAAGAAAATTGTAAAATGTAATGAAATATATTTGATTGGCTATAACTTTTAAGAGTTCAAAAGCTGACAAAATATTATTATTATATTAGTTGTATTCTATTAAGACAAAATCTCAGCTCATCTCAGATCACTTCAGATAAACTCAGGAAATCGTTGTTCTTTTTGACACAACTGATCTGAATTGTTCTAAGTAAACTCACTTCCCCGCTTTCCGATACTACACTATCAGTTTGCCAAACTCAAAATTATTTGAAACACTCAGTTTGCATGTTAAGATTATATAATACAACAAATTTTATATTCACATATACAGATATACTTACAAGTAATATATTTTCAACATTATCCATTTTTCGTTTATAAACAGTATCATAGATCAGAAAGTCAATAAATTTGACAGCTGTTACAGCAAATACTATCGGTAAAGAAGGAAATAATAAAATTTATTTAAACTTGTTCTTTTTGCACACATCACAACTCACTTCAGCTCAACTCAGTTATAGTCCAAGATCCCAGGGCCCCCAGACGTAACTTATTTTCTCAAAGATGAAATGTGTGTAATAGGGTAGTATTCCTATTATATTGAACGCACGCATACCTGCTAAGTTGGGTAGACGGCCAATTTACAGGTACCAGGTGCGAAAGGTAAGCAAAAATTGGACTTACTTCACTTAAATTCTGAAAGCTGATTTTTATGTATGGCTTATAGAATATTAGTACAAAATAATATTCAACACTCCCAGACACTTCCGCTCGGCCTTAACTTCCGACAGACGCTTTAAAGCTCACACAAAAATACATGAACTTTACTTATTTTCTGATGCTTGATTTTTATATATGTTACTTAGGGGACTATTTCAAACCTATATGTACACAGCCAGACAAATGCTAAGGGCCAAACATCCCCCCAGACACAAAAAAATATTCTGCTATGAGTATGAGCGCGGGGGACTATACACGCGTTTCAGAGCGAGCGAGATAGCCATGTATAAACTGATTTCCTCCTCTTAAACTTACAGTCTGCTCTACTCTACTGAGTGTTTGCACTGTAGCATCCTCATAGCAGAATGTTTTTTTTTTGTGTCTGGGGGGATGTTTGGCCCTTAGCATTTGTCTGGCTGTGTACATATAGGTTTGAAATAGTCCCTTAAGTAACATACCGGGTGTCTTAGGCCGACCGACACATGGGCGATTAACATGTAAAATTAGTTAATTGTGAATAGTATCTCCCCAGTGCAAGATATTAAGATGAAATTTTGCATGCTTATCCGGGGATACTATTTCTATGGATTTCAATTCAAATCAGTCAATTTACAAGTGTAATATTAGAATAAATTAAGAAAAATTGTAGAAGTACCATGAATGTTATTCATATCTTGAAAATAATAGTATCTAAGCAACAGCTCTGATAGAGTAGGGGTAACGTGCGCGCTTCACAATTTAGAGAGTCGGGTTCGAAACCAACCGACAGCAATATTTATTTTTTAATTTCTTCTTTTCAAAATAATTTTTATTATTAATGTGTTTTTAATCTTTTATTAATAATTAATTCAGTTGGAGATTAACATTATCGTCAGTAGTGGTTTTAAGGGATACCGTCTAGTAATGTTTTATCTTGGTTTTATCAATCTCTCTTATGATCTAGTAGTGGAAAGATTAGCCGGTATAAGAAACCGTAGCCTGAGTGTAGCACGGTATTCACACACTCTTCATGGAGACTCTTTTCCTTGTCCCCAGTTAAAATTGTAGTTGCAAATTCATAAAAAAATATAATTTTATTACCACTCTGATCTATAGGTTCTTAATATAGTGAAAAACAATATTAAATGTATATACATATAGAAAATATTAAAATATTTATGTGCAAGAATCACAAAATAATGACAGATGTCATGTCTCCGTCGGTAAATCACTTTCAAAGTAATAACTCAGCAGTTTATTCGATGTTTATAAAACCGGGCATTAATAATATAAAAATATCGAATTAGTTTTCCTATTCTTACGACAGAATTATTGCTGTCAAAAAATCGCGTTACGTTTGTTATAAAAAACCATGTATAAGTATTAGGTGTATTTTCTAATTTATATCGTCATGAAATATCACTGAATATACTTGTTAGATTGACAGAGAAGTTTCCGTGTACTCTGTACGTTTTCTGAACTAATTTAAATTCATTTATCCACTTATACAACTTTAGCAACACAGCAATCTTCCATTTAGCATTTACCTACAATTTATAAGATATTCAAATGTCAGCTCTACTCGAATGACTTCAGACTTCATTATATAATCATGATTCCTCTTTGAAAATTATATACATTTTACGGTTTCCCTGCAAGGGTATTCATCTTATTAAAACTTTTTTCAAAAGTTATTTCTATTAAGTTTTTCTAAAAGAAATTACTGCAATTTTTATGGTTTGAGTTATTGGCTGTGAAATGTTTCTTTTATAAACAGAATACGAAAGTAAATGAAAATATATGTAAAATAAAATTTATTTGAAATACAAATTTATTGCATGAAGGCGCAACACGATTTCGTTCGTACGTGTTGTGACTTTTGACATTTCACCGCACTTTTCCCAAATTTTTTCGTATCGCCTTCTACCTTCGTAGATATCAAGTTCTAAACTGATGAAATTAAAGAGGAACAACCAATCATGGCCTAGATTAAAGCGATCTGCTTTAATTTAAATTACACTCAGTAATTTATATTCAATTATAATAATTGTAAGAATAAAAGTTTAAAATATATTATTCTAATTGCCGCAAACATGTATTAATATTTGCCACTAATTAAGTAACTTTTAACTTTTTATTGGTTTCAAAACTCGGCTAAAGACGTTCAGTTAATAAAAATGTAAAATAAAAACTTCTAAACATTACCTATTTAATTATAGAAAATATAGCTTTTATGCGGTTTATCTCAAATTTTATTAGAATTTAAGAGACATTTATGCACAATTTTTTTTATGAACATGTTCTGTCATATTAATAGATATTTATACACCAAGTGAGTTAAGATAATGTTTATTCATGAAAACAAAGTTTACGCCGCAGGGCGAGTGTGTATAAACATTCTTAACTCACATGGTTTATGCAATATTTTATTCAATTCGGACGAAATAATAATAAAAACCATTATAATATTTAATTTTGACAAAATAAAAAACTAATCACTTAGTAGGTAGTGCGTGACAATCGCCGTTGACATTTCCTGTCATTTATGTCGTGAAAAATAATAAAATGGCTGATCTGTCTCTTACAGACTGTGGTGATGGATATTTTCGTGCCTGGCGAAATTTTAAAAGCATTATTTGTTTCACAGAGAAATAAAATTCTGTGAGAGTGATTTAATAGTTATTTGTATATCAAGGCCGCGAAATCACTCTTTAGCGTACCGAGAGAAAAATTGTCGCCGAGGCCGCTTGCGGCCGAGGCAAGACAATCTCGATGGCGCTAAAGGATTTCGCAGACAAGGTGTACACAATATTTTTTGTGCAACCGTAAAAAATATGTAATTAAATTTTTTATTATTTTTAAACAGTTTCATTATAAATATAAAGTTAGCTTTCAAGGTGGCTATGGAATTAGCATTTGATAAACAAAACCATGCAATTCTCAAATGTTAAAGTGATTGTTTACCTAATTTAATTTCGCGGCCTGTATTGCGGCTGCGAAATGATTATTATTTCGCGTCCGGTTGCACAAAAAAAATTAAATCACTAGGAAATAAACAGTTATTTATAGTTGTTGCTATGGAGTTAATAATGACAGTTTAAAACGTCAAAATTAAATAAAATATATATTTTCTCAATCATGTAAATGTTTTTTTTTTCTAGAATCAGGTCCATAATATCATCTGAAGTTCAATTTTTAACGTTGTTAATTTTTACAACTTACTGATATAGTCACATTATATACATTTTTTTTGTTGTAATCAGAAATGTTTTTTAAATAACGGTTATTGCTGAAAGCTACGAATAAAAGCATATTAGTAGCTATACCCAAAAATGTGTAATAAGAAGTGAAAATATATTATTATTGTTGTGTTGATGATCAGTCATTATTATAACAAGTAAATTTAAAAATAAGAAAAGCATAATTAAAATATTATATTTTTAAATATAAGGTAACTCCGGGTTAGATGGTGAACAAAATTTTAGAAGGGTAATTTTTTTATATTTTAGTTATTAAAAAAAATCTGATGTACAAGTTTCATACAGATAGTTCCTTGCAAAAGATTCTATTCCTTGTACATTACCTTCCGGTAGTTGTATGTATTTTATACAAATTCCATACAGAAAATATCTAGCAAAAGATCCTATATTTCTAGTAACATTATAAGACAAACACACTGTGTCAATTTCACTTGACACTGACATCTTTCACTCAGAATTTTCTTACTATAGTAGCTGTTTCCATAGCTATGGCTACTTTATAAAATTTAATTTCTTTATAATTTTCTAACTCTATATCCATTTAATATTAAGTATAAAATGCAATCACATCGTATAGAGAATAAAATATTCTTTAATATTTATAATAACATTAAATGTGAAAAAATGATATTTAACATAGTTTTTTTCAAGAAAAACTATTAAAATCTTCAATTGTAACCAAAATTTAATCAGTTCTTTATATGGATGTAACGACGAAGAATATGAAAAAATTATAATTTTTGAAATTGTAGTATTAGAGTTATCGCAGACGAAATTTTTGTTACACACACACTTACACACATGCATACATACACACATACACACACACATACACACACATATACAGACATCGTAAAAATAGTAAAATCGTATTCTAGGGACCCTAAAACGTGCTTATTGATTAAAAGCTCATCATCGAATTTTTTGTCCAAAGACAATACCTTCTTTACCTAAAGGTGACGGAAGGTAAAAAACGCCATTAAGTAGCAAACATAACTTTAATCACAATTTCGTATTATGCATAGAACTAGCACTTGACTTAGTACACACATGTATAGCAACCAGATTTATCTAACAGCTAATAGCGAAATTAAAAGCATTTATCGTCTCACCCATTGTCACCAACTCTCTCGGAGTTACACTAAGTAATTTTTAACTTTATTATTTAAATTATGTCGACATATTTTCATTGTAAACATTCGTTTATTCTAATTTGGAAGCATTTATATTATGTTATTATTTTTCTACAAATAGAATAATTCAATAATTATTGAAATAATATGAAAAATAAACTGTACTTTTGGTTTGCTTAAAACATGAATGCATTTATGTAAATGAATTCAATTATTAAACATTTTTATACCAGAACAAATAAAATTAAAAATATTCATATTTTATTATAAATTACCACGCGTATAATAGCAAAAATATAATATAAATTCTGTGCATATGCAATTACAATATATCAACGGCCATATGGAAATACTCGTATCCATTTCAATTTATTAACACAGTTCGTGCGCTTATGAAATAACAAAACTGAAGTTTAAAACATCACATAATACTGCAGGAAAGAAACAGAACATCAAATTTGCATAAAACCCTTCCGTGAACAAAAATTTATAATTCTTTGAATCATTTTATAATTTCACTCTTCCTGCAAAATCAATTCAGCAATTCTGGCTTTTCATGTGAAAGCCTCTTCACACTGAAACAAATCCATGCAAGCATTTCATTTCCTGAAACCGGAAAGGTGAAGAGTGGATTTGAAACCTACTCAAGCGTTTCTCAAATAAGACCAAGATGATTATTATTATCTGACTAAAATACAATTCTTTACGGATTTTAATCAGGATCATAAAATTCAACAAAATACAGAATGTTAAGGAATACGTTTTACAAATTTATAGGGCATGTGGGAGATTCAAAATAGATTAACTTTTACTAATAAACTCGTATCCGGAAACGCATCGTTTTCGAGATACAGGCTCTTAAAAGAGTAATTATCTACCTTCATTTACTATTTTGTTTATTTTAACACTTAGCATTGAATTGCAGACGCATTATGAATAACTATACAACTCATTGGAAAATAGACCAATCAGATATGGAGGTATAAAGGTGCATTCACAAATGAAAAATAGGTTTAGATTTATGCTTTATACATTAGATTTAAAGACTTTGGCTGCATATTATGTAATGACTCCATTCACACTTCATAATTTAGGCTCTCTAAATCCAAATCATAAAGCTAAATATTGCAAGGTCCAAACTTTAGGTTTACGATTTAGTTTGACGTCATAAACTTCACCAATGAGAACGAGTCTGAAATGATATAGATATATACACCCATCTTTATTTAGTATCCACTTGGTGTATTCGGCTTTTTAAACAAATGCAAGAAGAATATGGAGACTGTCATAACTTATAATTGCTGAAATAAAACCAATAATGCCAAGCGAATGACAGTTTCACGGCGCACAGGTCCCTTGTTGAGTACTGCTCTACCGATATTCTAATCTTGTTTTTGAAGCATTTACACAGATGTCTGTACCATAAACCTAATTTTCATTTGTGAATGCAGCTTAACATCAGTTATTTGCGTTGTTAATGGCTGTATTATCTTTAACAATAAATCGACCGATTTATTGATCGATTGCGACCTTCATTTTATCGGTAAGTGTAAAACAGAAAAATCGATCGATTTATTTACAAAAATAAATTGATGAATAAATTAATGAAATAGAACGAGTTCTATTTTCCGCGATTTTCCGTCGATTTTTTAGGTAATTTTTGGTTACTTTTCTAATGTCAATATAGTATTTGACATTTCAAACTATATTTAATGTGTGCTTGATTCCAAGGTTATAATTACGTATATTCACTAATTTTACTCATTTTTAACAAGTACGCTACAAGAATGATTACACTTCAAAAAACTTTAAAAAAAATTGTAGCGCTGCTATGTAAACTCTAACCTCACAAATATATAAAATAATATTAAGAAGTTGGTAGTCCTAATTTCAACAAAAATAAATTGATACAAAATCGTTAAGTGTAAATTCTCAACGATTTTAAGATAAATCGCTCGATTTATCCATCAATAAATTGAACGATTTTTTGTGTAAAACCACTATAAGTTGTGTTTCGCGAAACACAACTATGCTGTATTCCATTTAAGCCATTCAGTAGATGGCACTGGCAACAGCGCAAATCTGAAGTAGCCGAAATTATATTGCGTCTCTTGTGTCTAATTTCAGCCAATCAGAGAGGTCAAAACTATTCCCTATGCTCCGCAATACTGAATGGCTTAAATGGAACAAGGTATAGTGGTGTTTCTGTTTGCAAACAAATGAATCATATGTAATCATATCATCCATGGATATAAATGAACTAGTAATATTTTTGACATTTCGTAAAAGTATAGATGGTTGATTCGTTGTATAGTCTTATTGTAAATATTATATCGTGTAATTTGGACATAATTTTATTCAAAATTTCTTGTTGATCGTCTATTTTAAGGTTATGTTGATTTGTTGATATTTAGGAGGATAATAAAAACCTTACGTTTGTTTTATTCTTAAACCTGTAATAAATCGTTTTATATGTACGAAAATAAATTTTATATTTGATTACAGAATTTTTGCTTCAAAAAATTAATATTGGTTAAAAAACATGTGCATTTTCTACAACTCCATTGTAAATATTCTGCAATACAACTTTAACAATTATTAACCCTATGGAATCTGCAAAAAGTATAGGTACCAGTTTCATTTAATAGGTACCTATAGTATATCTGGTTTAAGATTACAGTAGTGCGGAGATAGGAGCAGTTTGGTCTTGTTTTCTAATTGGATAATACCCCGATATTATCCAGTCAGACATCAAGATCAAACTGCTTCTATTTTCACACCACTGCAATCTTAAACCAGATACAGTATAGGGCATAAAGAAAGAAAACCTATTTTGATGCTTCAACTCTCTTTTATTTTTGATATACCCATTACAGTACAACATAAATTCAAATTGCTCATATCAGATATATATATATATATATATATATATATATATATATATATATATATATATATATATATATATATATATATATATATATATATGCATATTTATTTATAACATTTACTCATCTCATCGTCCTGGTAATCCAGGTAAAGTACCGGTTTGAGTATTTAAAGATCCGCTTTTACTGTACGGTGGACCTGCATTTGTATCAAGATAATATGAACCCAACGTAGTTGAATTTGAATAGAATCCCATTTGTGATAATGTGTTAGAATTGCAAAGACCAGCTTCATATGCGGTATAATCTGTACATAATCTTGAATCGAATCCTTTACCATTTGATGTTAAGGTATCGGTGTATACGAGGAATGCAAAACAGTGACTGCAGACCAATGGATCTGAAAAAAAGAAATAATGAATTAACTAAAACAGTAATGCTCGCCTTGTTTGCAACCTAATGCAAGTACATTAGAGTGGTCGTTAAAAAAATGTTTATTCGCCGTCAAAATCGGGCACCATTTGGCTTTTATTGCCCGAGGGCCTATAAACTTGCCAGGCAATAGCTATTCAAACATATCAAAATCGTGGTTTATGGATAAATGTCAGACAACACAACAAATTCGATAAATCACAAAGATCACGAATATATCAATATACCTATAGAACGTTAATCAAGATTATAGCACTCAGTAAAATTAAAATATTCCCCGTGCTACAATCTTTAGTTTTAAATAAGACCTTATACATAAATAACTATTAAAAAAGATCTGTGTATCCCAGACTATTAAAGAGAACTGATGCCTATTGAAAACACATATTTTTTAATAATCTCTTATAACTATTTTTTTACTTGAGCTGTTATTCACATTCAGTATATTTTTTTTACACTAAAATCTCTTATATTTATATACTTTTAAACAATTTGAAAAAAGTAGCCTTTTTCATTAATTAAAACTTTGATTTTTATAATGGGGTCCGGTTTTTAAAAAAAATTTGCATATATTTTAATCATATTATGAAAATATGACTAATTTTAAATAATTTTGTACCAAAATATTTTTAAAATATAAAACATTTCATTTATAGTTTTAATAAAAACGATTAGCACTATAACGATATGACGTCACGACTGTATTTTTGTATCAGTGTACCAAGCGAAAAGAATATAATTTTATATTATTCATAACTTGTCAAAATAAAATCCATTTATTTATATGTCGTTCTATTTTACATGAAAATGAATGAAACATTTATAATTTTTATTGAAATAAAAAATATTTATTTAGAATCTTTGTAACAGATTTTTCCTTTGACAAGGTACAACTATAGGGCGCGAGCAGACACGTGACTCGAGCGACCTTGACGTGCTTGGAATCAGCTCATTTGTGTGCGCATGTTATTTTCACAAGAACAATGTCACGTTGACAATACCAATGTTTTGATTTATTTTGATTTTGAACTGCTTTAATGTTATTATTTTACAATTTTTAAGCAGTAAAACAAATAAAATAAAAATAATAACAATTTAGCAGTTAAAAATCAAAATAAATCAAAACATTGGTCTTGTCAACGTAACATTGTCCTTGTCAAAATGACATGCGCACACAAATCAGCTGATTCCAAGCACGTCAATGTCGCTTGAGTCACGTGTCTGCTCGCGCCCTATAGTTTTCTGTCACTAGTTAACCCGCCCTGACATCAATTTTTGGCAGAATTAATGACTTTGATAGATAAAAACAACTTTAGTCAGTAGGCGAAGTAAAATTACAGATATGACTTTACACAAAATTAATTAAATTTAAAAATATATATATATATTCCGAAAACTATACACATTTGGAAAGTGTAACAAACGTTAAAATTCATCACTTTATTAAATCTTTTAGAAAATAAATAAATTGAAAAATGAGTACCGGACCCCATTAGAAATTTCTTTAATACTACGTTTTATTTTGTATTTTTATAATATAACAAAGAAAAATTGTAAAAAAACAGACCACTTCCTAATATCAACATGTCATAAAATAGTGTAACAGTAACAGTAATTGACATTTACTTATATTATTACTCCATTGCAATAGTAGGTAGGTCTTCTAGAAATAATATTTACTTACTACTTTACCTAACAGAAGTTAGACTTGAGTTCTTTTAAGTACTTTATGGCATCGAAATGAGTTTCATAAAGTACTTACATATTAGAGCTTGTTGGTATGTAAAAATATTACGTGGCCAGGTGGCCATGCCACAAAACAATAAGGCGATGCGTTGTATTTACTATTTGTTTATACGATTTTTTTTTTTTGTCAAGCTTGGATGTAATTACATAATGGTCTATTTCGGAAATTTTACATTAATTTTACCGATTTTATATATCTTTACATAACCAACGAGGGTCGAAAAACGGGCACCCGGACCCGATGTGAAAAAAAATTGTTTTAAATTATACTTACTGGAGTAGTCAAAACTGGGGCATCCAGGTTGATTATTTGCTCCATTAACGTAATAATCTACAGCTATTGATCCAGCATATCCATAACCTCCTTGATCAGTCCTTACAGTGGTTACTATCATCGCATCATCTGAGCTCAATCTACAGTCTTCCACTATACCAGAAAACAGAGGTCCTGCCGGATCCAATCCATCAATTCTTCCCAATTTAATACCAGTCTCAGCTTGCACTGATTGTCCAGCAGATCCGAAGAGATGAGACCCCAAAGAGTGCCCCGCAAGCAACATATCATTATAATTAGCTGCCCAAGCCGTGGCAATTTCGACAATGAATTTCCCAACCAGTACTCCAGTTTGGGTTGTTCTCCAAGCAGTGGAAGGATAGATAAGATTCTGGCTGCTGTTGAAGTAGTCGGTCATGGCAGCGATTTCAGACCAATCGATGATGACGACGTTGCTGTTTGGTTGCGCTACGAACATCTTGTCCTTCATGTTTTGGATCCATGGAAAGAAACCGCTTTGATTGTAACCATGGGTGAGGAATACAACAGGAGCATCGGTTTTGTACGGTGCGTCAGATAGTTGACCAGAAATCAGCTGGGTATTAGTGGAACCCGGTTCGGTATATAAATAGTATTTTATTTCGGATGGATCAGGGGCTAGAACGCCATCAGGTTGAGGACATTCTCCACTCAAACCTTGAAAAATGTGTTTTATCTATACCAAGTCACTTAGAGAATACAAAATATAAAATGAATATCTTCATCTTTCGTCCCGCAATTTCAATTTTTAATTTTTGGAATAATGTGTAAAATACGTAAAAAATTACATACTGACAGTGTTAGTGTAGGTGAATCAAATTAAGTGAAGTCTCACTAATTCGAACCAATTAATACAGAAAGGTGTTCGTATTAACGAAAAGTTCGGATTATAGAGTTTATTAAAAAATATGGCTGAAAAAATGAATATATTTATTTAATAGCAATTTACGTAACGAAACCTGAAAGTGGTACTTTACTGAGTGAACAAGCATATTCCATATTAATAATACAAAACGAATATGTTACCTATTCTATACATATTCAAATTAATAATTTTAAAATGAACCCTTAAATACACTTTAATGGTGTGGATCAACAATTATGTGATGATAGTTTATCGAACCCTCTAAAGCCCGGGCCACACTATGCGTTTTGGCGGGACCGGTAAAACCGCATCCGGTTAAACGGGGTGGATCGAACAGCGTCCACATATATCCCGCTAAACAGGACGGCAGCATTGACAACCCGATTTGGACACGGTCGACCCAATGTGTGATAGGTGCAGAGCCCAAGCAGTATACGTTGTCTATTAAATATTAAACCAGACCTTTGTGAACGCTCGCATTATCTCTCCAATGTGTAGTTGTCATGCGGCAAATTGACTGTCCGGTAAAACCGCAACATGCTGCGGTAGTATCCGGCAACCGGACCGCAACCGCATCAGTGTGGACGCATTCATTTAAAACAATAAGTTGTTGTCTTCCCGGTAAACCGGTCCCGCCAAAACGCATAGTGTGGCCCGAGCCTAACTAAAAACAAATAGGTAACTAACAAATTAAAACTGTTTTCGTCTTGTTTTCATTTTTGACAGTATATCTAAAATTGTGCTATGATCTATCTATATGAATCATTAATTAATTTAAGTCTGCACTAATGGACCTTTCCAATTTAAAGAGATAGAAGATATGCGCAATGGGGATCTGCGCATAGTAAGAACAACTGAGATCTATGACGTTTGATTCTAAAAAAATTAGACGTAAAATGTAAGATAACTTTAAAAAATCTTATCGAACTAAGTTACAAAAGCTTTTATTGAAGGTAAAATGTCTAACGATGCAAATTTTCACTGAGAATACAGGTATTTTAATGACTGCAATATTTTTGACCTTTCGTTTGACAGCCCAACTGGCAGTTGTTCGCGCCATTTTCTTTTAATATTTGCAGCGATAGAAAGAGATAGCCCTTAAATTGGAAAGGTCCATTATGGGTACAGTCAAAAATAATTTAAACAAAGTAAGCAATTAAGGATAAATTTATGCAATTCATCACAAAATGGACCTTTTCAATTTAACGGCTATCTCTTTCTATCGCTGCAAATAGTAAGAAAATGGCGCGAACAACGAACAACTGCCAGTTGAGCTGTCAAACGAAACGTCAAAAATATTGCAGTTATTAAAATACTTGTATTCTCAGTGAAAATTTGCATCGTTAGACATTTTAACTTCAATAAAAGCTTTTGAAACTTATTTCGATAAGATTTTTTTAAAGTTATCTGAGATATTCTCACATTTTACGTCTAATTTTTTTAGAAACAAACGCTGTAGATCTCCGTTGTTCTTACTATGCGCAGATCCCCATTGTGCAGTAAGAACTTCTAATTGTAAAATTTAGTAAAAGGTTATGAGTTCGGCTCTATGATTCGAAAATGCTCTCCGGTTAATACCTTATTTTCACTCACATTGATGCTATAAAAATTGTTTAAATTCTAACCAGATACTAAATAAATAATTTTCTTACCTAAGTTGATGTATGAAGAGAGTAGGAATGCATGAATTAATATATTCATGTTGAAGTATGTAGGCAGACAGATACATATTCATTCATTCGATCACTATTTATACTAAATTTAAACAAGAAAAAGTATGTAAATTATTATAAAAAATATTACTTCAAACGAATTTGACAAATAATATTACCTTGGAAAAATTACTTACCATTTTATATTGTTATTATTTTTTACAAAATATGTTACAAAATTTGAATAGAATCCATTATTTTCTATTTTTGGTATATTCAATTACATAATTTTACAATAACAATAAATTCAATCTAATGTTAGTGACGAACAAATTTTAAATTTTTTTATGTCTGATTTAATTATAGGGAAATATTAAATTTTAACTAAAAAAATTCACTCACTCTTTTATGAATTATAACACAAAAGCTCATGAATTTTGATTATTGCAATAAAATCGTCATTACCGAAATCTGCGAAAAAAAGCAGATTAGCACATCGAGCAGAGGTTAATATGCCATGACAAATAAATATAAATATATCATCACGGCATATTACTCATTGCTGGGTGTGCCAATCTGTTTAGTACACCGATTTCGGTGTACAGAGCAGATTGGCATCAAATACCGTGATGATATATTTATTTAATTTATTTATGACATGTTCGTACCTCACGGGCACTCAGAGCTGGCGTGAAGGGCACCACAGGGGTCACTTTTGAGCCATTTAAAATTCAAAATGTCGGGATCGACCCCAAGTCCCCATACTCGAAACAAACCACTCAGGTACACGACAGGTTCGAGACCCAATATAATACGCCATGATATATTTATAAAAATTTAATGGAAGATATTTTTTTAAAAATATTCTCATATATAGAAAATAATCTTGAGATTACTCGTTATAATACAGTATTTCATGCGGAAATATATAATAGACCTTATTGCAAGAATATGCTTTTTAACTACTAAATTTATATCTATTAGATATTTTATGTTTAATAATTATGGGCAATGAGTGTCTGGTCGCGAATCTGGTGTCCCGGATTCGATCTCAACCGACGCCAAAATTGTTTCGAATTTGAAATGGCACAGAAATGAACCCTGTGGCGCACTTTCCTTCCACCCCGCAATGAGTGCAATGTTGTGACACCTATCTGCACATAAAGCAGATTGGCACATGTTTTTTTTAAAAAAAATTATTGAAATTTGTGTAATATTTTTTTAAAGTGCTTGCTTATAAATATAAGTACATACTTCTGCCAAATAAGTATTTTTTATAGCATCAGCTTTTACTGACACCTTCACCTTATTCGTACGGATATAAGTACTTACTTAAAAAGCTGGCAGTATAAGCATTTACTTATTTTTATTAATACCACCCATTTATTTTGCCTTGTCAAAGTTGAGTTTTACTTGTCAAACAGACTTGCCAAGTGGGCCGTGTAAATGAATGAAGCCATACTTGCCATCAAATAAGTATGAACTGGAAATTTCTACACTGTTGCCATTTAATACGGGCAATGTTGAAAATGCTAAGTTATGAAGAAGTGGCAACACCGCAGGGCAAGGAACAGAGTGCGGAACGGGGAAAAAGTTGAGCATCAGTTCATACTCATTTGACGGCGAGTATAGCAAATTACAACAGAAGACGGCAATACAATTCGTAGTTTCAAACAAATTTGTGGATCAAAATTAATCTAATTAAATATAATTCGAGAGTTCGTTAAATTAGAAAATAATTTTCCAGTTTCTTTCTCAAACTTGTTGCGATTTGGCAACACGTTTTCGAGAGATCTTTCTAATTTCACTTTGAATTTATAAGATAATGTCTCGTTATTAAATAAAACTGATTTTTGGACTTCCATTATCTTTACTTAACAAAAACACAAATTTTCACAACGTTTCGGTAGCTAATATCTGCGGCCGTCATCAGGTGTACTGATAATACTATTATCTGATGACGGCAGCAGATATTAGCTACCGAAACGTTGTGAAAATTTGTGTTTTTGTTAAATAAAGATAATGGAAGTCCAAAAATCAGTATTATTTAATATCTTTCTAATTATTTTCAATTATTCTCACTCTCTTGTTATATTATTACTGAAAAATATTTCATAAACTTTCCAAATTTTTAGCGGACTTGAAATATTCTATTAATCGTTCTCTTCTGAAAATCTAGTCAATGTCAATATGGACTTTTACTGTTTTTTACCTGTACCCTTCATATTTTAATTTCTTTGTTTTCAGATTCTCGCTGACAAAATCTTCCGTGATAAGCAAGAAGGTGGTGGCGAGGGAGAAGGTGAAGAAGAACCCCCTC
Organism: Harpalus rubripes; assembly: GCA_963082715.1. Lineage (NCBI taxonomy): Eukaryota > Metazoa > Arthropoda > Insecta > Coleoptera > Carabidae > Harpalus > Harpalus rubripes. Next base: position 13,649,895 of record OY720456.1, on the reverse strand, counting down.
CTGTTCTCGCAGACGTAGCTGCTTACGTTCCGCCAAAACAACACTACCAAATCATCGGCACGGCTCGCTGCAAACGTTACCATCCCACGGAAGATGTGCTGTGTCTCCTATATGAAGATGAAGACGACTTCATCAAAGAAATCATGAAATGTGGATACATTGTGTATGATATCACGTATGACGAGGAGGAGATACCAAAGGCTTTAAACACGCTAAAAGGTAAGATTAAAAGTCTGTTTGAATGTAAAATTTCAGAGGAGATCTTTATGTAATTTACCTTGCCTTGAAAACAACAACAACAACTGAATGTATGTTGGGGTCTCTATTAATACGTTCACTTCGTTAGGGGTAAATTTGTCCCTTTTTGCACGAGAGGGTATTGCGAATTGATAAGTTTTTAGCGAAGTTTTTAGCCTCAACCATTGGCGGTTCCTCCATTAGGTCATTTGGTCAATGACCTCCCAAATTTATTAAAGCAGAAAATAAAAAGCGAATGAATACAATAATAAAGTTAGTTCATCGAACGAAGAACGAAGACGGCCGAGCATAGGGCGGCGAAGCCATCCAAACTTTTTATAGAAAAAAAAAAATATTTAAGAATTTTAAAGGTATAACCAATTTATAAAATAAACATATTAATAAAACATTATTCTTTTAAATACTTAGTTTGGATGAGTGGTAACATATCTATCCGAATAGGTACATAGTTGATTTTATTAAAAGACTGAGTATACTTATGATGTCAATCAGTGGCGTAACTATACTGGTTTAAGATTGCAGTGGTGCGAAGATATCAGCAGTTTGATCTTGTTTTCTGATTGGATAATATCGGGGTATTAAACAAAAAGATCAAACTGCAGGGGTGTTGTGACCGGTCCGGTCCGGATACCTGGCTTTCACCCAGGAGGCTCGGGTTCGATTCCCGGTACCGGAACCAGAACGACGCAGATACGGCACAGCATTCCTAAGAGTACTCCATCAACTTCACAAGACCGGGGTGGGTTACAAACCACACAAAGTAAGAGAGAGAGGTTCCGGATCGAGTGTTGTCAACTCGGAGAGGAGCGTGAGCAGCAGATTGCGAGGAGCACTCGTCATCGTGGTGTCGCCGTCCCAGCCAGCAACCATCGACCATAGATCTTATAGTGTTATACATACTAGATGTAAGCACAGGGGAACGCTTAGGATTGAGAGAGATAGAGATAATAAGACCAGAACTACGGCGCATCGCCGCTGCGCAAGTCTAGCTGGAATTACCGACGTTTGAATGATTTCCAATTTGAATCACCTTTGAATTAATAGATATCGTCAGTTATATGCCAAAGGAACGAATATGCAAATTTTAAGTTTTATACACGAATATGTTGCTTGGTTTGTATTTTTTTATATGCCAAATGCACGAATGTATAAGTTGAACCTTGAAATTTATAAAATCTTAATCACAAATGTATGTAGTCCTAAAATGTACTACCAAAAACACGAATGTATCTACCACATTCGCGTTATTTTAGAATGAAACTCTAGCAAATAAATTCGCTGTGATGCACGAATGTGGCCAAATTAATTTTATGTAACCTTGCCTGAACAGATCTATTATAACCGTCTAAATATTAAAACGCATTTTACTCAAAACTAGCAAAATACATTTTCGTTCATTTGACGTATAAATAAATAAATATATCATCACTGGGTGTGCCAATCTGCTTTGTACGCAGATATTAGTAATGAATGATGACATATTTGTACCGTGCGGGCGTTTACCAGGCACTCATTGCTGGCGTGAAGAGTGCATATATTTAATGATATTGTGGTAAGGATATTGGGAATTAAATATGCACAATGTGTTATAAAATATTTTATTCATTCCTAAATTGAACAGTTTTTTTTTGCATTTTTGCCGAATTCTAGTTTTGCAAATAACATTTTTACTTATATGGTGCATCCTAACGTCTACATATACATTAACCACAAACAAACTCACGAACTTGTTTCAAAGACGCAAAGCAAAATGGCTGTTGCCGGGACGCGGGCGAGATAAGCTCCTCAAGTCTCCCCGCTCCGGCCATGCGCAAGCTATATGCGCAGTAGTTCCGGTCTTATTAGCTTTATCTTCGTTCCTCTTACGATGTCATATATTTCTTTCTTGCTTAATCCTAAGCGTTCCCTTCGCTTGCACGTAAAAGCATATGCTTGCTTACATCTAGTATGTATAACACTATAAGATCTATGCCATCGACGTGGTCGCCATTTTCCGCTTCAGTGGCCCTACTTGTGCCAGTTACATGTGAACTTTTATTAGCATTAAAATTTACGTAAGTTAATGTTGTTTATTTTTGTAAAACTTGAATTATTGAATTATATAAAGTGTGCTATAATTGTATTGTCATTATTACCAACTATCACGGAACCCCCTCCACTGCTCTGAGTGGCAGGTTACAGTGTGAAAATAGTTTCACACCCCTGCAATCTTAAACCAGATACAGTATATAGAAAACATGCGCCCCTATGAGAAAATTTTCTGGGCCGCTTTGATTTACAACACAAAAAAATTTAAAAGCAAAAAAAAGTATTATCAATTTTTTACGTAATTATTAATTAAACTTTTTCATTATTATCAGATTTTCAAGTTTTTCTTTGTTGTAATCAAAACTTTTAAAAAAAAATCCTAAGGAATATAATCATAGGAACATATTTTCATTATATTACCCCACTCTTGATACACATACGCATCAAAATGCGGGCCATAGGCGTTTAACATTGGAAATCAGTTTTCCTTTGCGTAAAAGTTCACAATTAATTTTAGACAAAAATGTTTCAAATAAAGCTTAGATTATTAAATTCTACGTCTAATTCACTAAACTTGTTTATTAACATAGTATTATGTAATGATTTTATTTCTAATTCATTGGGTGCTATTGTTTAGAATTATGCTCTGTTGCATTTAAGCCATTTAGCAGATGGTGCTCGCATCAGCGCCAGTTTTAAGTAAAATTGTCTCTTGTCTCCAATTTCAGCCAATCAGAGAGGTCAAAACTAAACCCTATTCTCTGCAATATGAATGGCTTAAATAGCTGAAATAATAAAATGGGGTGGGGGCATTTAATATAAGAAAAAAGGCGGCTAATAGGTTAGGATCGGCCCTGTGTATACGACACCAATCAAGCAACACAGCTAAAGGCGCGAGTGCGTGCGCCGCTTGGGCCTTGGGTCAAACCAAAGTTGTGATCATGTTGTGTTTTATGCTGCAATATATAAGCCCTTGCGTCAGACAAAGATAAACGAATTGTAACTTTGTTTGCGTTAGACGGAGACATCCACCATCCTATTCACTTACATACAGTCAATGACCAAGGCATCAACACACAACACATAGTGACAGCATAAAGCAGGGAACCCACTTGTAACACGCCACACCACGCCACGCTACACCACGCTACGCGACGAAAGTGTAAACATAAATTTGACACTGGTTTCAATGCAATGCGTACACACCAATCCCATGCTATCCCACAACACACGACGCGACGTGGGACGACGTCGGCTCGATCCAACCGTCCAGACATTTTGGTGCGCGTGTTACAGCGTGTTGTCCCCTCCCTTCCCCTTTTATCACCGCACTAGACATTATTTTCACTGCAAACTGCAAGTGTGCGTGTACCAACAGTTATCAAAATTTTATTTTTTCAATTATATTCAATTCTTTATCCAATGATATTCAATTCTTTATCCAATGTATGAAACGCGCCATATTTTTCTCGCTGCCTATTTACGCTGTGTACCCAGCACTTTCTTTTTCCTTTATTTATAATCATGGCGGCAACACACTTCAATTCTAATTCCCACTCGTCGTCAGATGAAGAACTATCACACTCCATGTCGTTCAAAAAACTGTGGACACTAATGTTTAAAGCGATACTTCCGGCCCAAGACGTAACATAACGTGTTACTAGTGTGCACATTCATTCGGAAATGTAAACCCCCGTCGATCGACGTTGCGTAGTGTGGCGTGGCGTGGCGTGTTACAAGTGGGTTCCCTGCTTAAGTTCTCCAATAACCTTGGAGGTCGGAGGAACTTATGTATAGTATCGATAAATGTAAAAAGAATAAAGCAGCCGGAATGGATAGTCTTAATTATAATTTCTGTAAAAACTTAATCCCCAATTGGACGCCCTACGTATTAAATATGTTTAACACTATTTTTACAAACGAAATAGTACCTAAAAATTGGTGTAAAGTTAAACTATTCATGATGCACAAGAAAGGAGATAAAAATGGCCCATTAAATTACACATGTAAACTATTATCCACGAAAGATGACTATTCAAGGTCATTTGTAGGCCGTCTGATATAATATTAATTGCAGATAATTTCATTGCATTTCGTATGCATAGGAGTGCAACATGAAATATTTATAGACACATTTTAACTGAAAAAATAAGAGTAATTTATTTGAAAATTATGTTTCTTTCTAAATAATGCCTGCAGTGTAGTAGATAATTAGGTATCTGTAATTCTGTCATTATTATTTATAGTGTGATAGAAAGTAATGCCACTATTTACGTATATCTAAGCTACTGGTGTAAAGTGATCTGTATTCTTTCTTCGAACAAAAGACCTTAAATAGTCATCTTTCGTGTCACTCTGTCAAATTCAACTCAGACTCGAAAATAATAAAACGAAATACAAATAGACTATTTATTCATTTAAAATAAATGACCTCAGTTTTAATGCATTTGCTATAAAATAGTATTTTTTGTGCCTGACTTTTATTTTCTATATTGAAATGTAAGAAATAAGGTTCACTAATAGCCAGGTTTCTCTTAAATGGGCATAAACTGGATAAGTACACAATATGTGTTTTAGGTCTTCCATTTCGTACTTATTACATAGGCTATTCTGATCTACATATTATGTATCATGTATCTATATCAAAATTTAATATACAGCACTAATACTACTTTAATTAACTATAACATATTCAGTTTTACAGGCTTATTCTTTAAAAATATCGTTATATAACAACTATCGTTATTTATAAATGTAACGATGTGATCCTGAACGACAATTTGTAAAAATCGTATTCACTAAGTAATATCGTTATAAACGTCCTCATACCGTTTGTCACGACTAGCCATTTTTTTTAGAAAAGTTAGTAACTATTATTGTAAATTAGATTTCATTGTAATGTCATTTTGCAAAAAAATATTGACATTATTATTTTAATTATTATTATTATTATCTCATAAAAGACTTTCACGACCACAAACATTTTTTTTTAATTTGAATATGGTTGTTAATTATATATTTGATGCATGAATAAATGTTTTGTTACCTATTTTCCATTTCTTCCTGCACAAATATAAATAATAAATTAATTAACCCTTCCATTTGCTAACATTTGACATTTACGGATTGAATAACGACAAGTAAATCCTTATCGTTCATGAACTACTTAAAATAACGACAATACGATTTCAATATAACGACATTGGTTTTACAGAATACGCTTTTTGAAAATTATCGTTATTTAACAACTTTTTCATCATAACGATACGTTATGGTATAACGACATTCTTACTGATAAGCCAGTTAATCACATATAAATCTAGAAATTATATTTCGCAATATTGACCTATTCATTTTATAACAAATTCATATTTATAAATAGAAACGCATTCGTTTTTCCATAAATTATATAACAAAGAATTTACTGTTTTATTTTGAATAGACGTCTACTTTAATATGAAGTCTTTTCGTACAAAATGGTATTCTTACAATTAAAAAGCGTGAAAAATCGTTTATTTTGAATTCTTCTTTTTACTTTAAACCCGCTGAATACGTACTCACAAATTTTAAATGAGTCTTCCGGTCTTTCATGCTGTCACAATGTCAGTTTTTCTGAAACTTGAAGTTGGAATTCAACATCCAGATCATTTTACAAAACCTAAGTAGAATAAAAGTGATAAAGTGTAACAAAATTCATTTTGTGTCATCCTCTTAAGAGAAAAATTTACAAAGAGATTAATCAAAAATACATACTCCAAAATGTTACTTTTTAATAAGTAATTAAATACCTAAATCGGTTTCATTATTGAATTTAAACTAAATTACCCATTATTACAATTGATATAATTACCTAATCCGTAAATATTTCGCAAATTATGTAATAATCATATAATTATTTTCTAATTCTAATATTAAATTAATGTCATATATGAAACAATTAAATATAATACAATAGAGAAATATTAATTGTAATTAAATAAAAGTAAATTCTATTTTGAAAATCAATTGTCAAAAACGGATATTGTGCACAAATTGCATGTGACCAAATACCATATTTCATATACAAAATTATCATAATCTTCCTTTATACGCATATTAATATTAATCAAGTTATTGAAAATTTATATATTCCCCATATTTCATTGGGGTGTATTCTGTAAAAAAAATGTTAATTTTAACATGCCTTTAAAAAATTATATTTTAACATGCCTGTTAACAATAAATTCATTTTTTGGTATTCTCTACGCGAAAATTTGACAATGCTTTTAAAATCATAAATTTTAACATGTCTGTTAAACACCAGAATGAAGTGATCAACAAGACAGAAAAAAGGCACGTCTTTACTAAAGTACTGTAGTTAGTAACCATAACACAAATAAATAAACATGATAAAAAGAGTGAACAACTGTCAGTTTATGTGTCACTTTGAAATTTTAGAAAACTAATTTGTCATTTTGAAATTTTAGAAAAACGAATGGAAATAATGCTTCGGAAAATAAATAAAAATCTGCTGCATAATCATGTTTCATTTTTAGGTTCCATATTAAAAATGAATTACATTGAAATTGTAAATTATTAAGTTATCATTATGTATGTAAAATTTCTTCTTCTTGATCCTTAGAATTAACAATCCAAAATGTTAAGTTACGTTGGTTTGACGAACAAGACAGGAATAAGCGATTTTAACTGCATTTAATACCTACATTATAATAAAGAACTATGTTTTACGATACATCTAAATCGTGCTCTCGGTATACCATTCAAAGTTCAGTCTTTCTCGAATTATGTTAATTAAATATTCCTACTGGCAATACGCTGTGATGCAAAAAGACAGACGATGGAATGGGTGACCGTAATTAAATAAAATACTTCGTAAAACAGTATATTTTATTAAATGACACCTAGATGTTTTTTATATTCATCCATGGCATTTTTCTTTCCTTTTCTATTTCATTTTCATTAATTAGAAGTGCAACATATTCAAATGCTGTGATAATTTTATTGTATAAAAGGATGTTAAAATTTTAAAGGCATCGATTTGAATGACGTTAAAATATACAGTTTTAACACATAATTTTAACACGGGTGTTAAAATTTTAACAGAATTGATAGTTACAGAATAGAAAATATATCTTAACAGCAAGTTTATTTTTAACATACTATTTAAAATTAACAGTTTCCTTACAGAATATACCCCATTAAGTATGCACATTATACGAATGTACATATTACTCCATTTTATGTGAAATTAATTATAATGAAAGTTTTACTGAATCGTATGTTATTCTTTATCATTGGCATTATCGAAAACTATTACTGTCAGCGATCATATTCAAATAGTTATTTATGCTACAAGAGATGTAGGTACCATTTACTAATCGAGGACGATAGCGAGGGCTAGCAAATAAGTTCGAGAGTAGTCTAATGTACCTACATCTCATGTTGCATATAAGATTTTTTCCACTCCCGATGATTTATTTTTTACCTGTTCATTTTCACTGCCAGATATGTCAAGGCAAGAAGAAAAACGCTGTCATCTGTCACATTTGTCACGTCAATGGTAACTTTTGAATGGAAATATTTATGAAATGAGGACAATTTGATAGAAATTAAATTCAAAATTATAAAAATGAATAAATATTTGACACAAGTTTAAAATATCTAATTGTTGGTATTTGACAAAGAGGAAGGTAAGTTCAGCTGTAGGGAAGTAAGGACAATCCTTACTTCCCGTCGCTAATAGAAACCGATATATTGACAGTAAAATAAACATACATCCCTACAAACAATGTCCTAATTGCCTATTTAAGATATTGGAATTGGGAGTGGGAAATAGTTATTTATGTAACAAGTGTGTAAAGTAGTACTTTTTTGGTCGAGTGCGATGTTTTTGTAGCATGAGACAAAAAATACTATTTTACACACATGTTGCATACAACATTTTTTCTACAACCGAAATGGTATTGATGTTTCTCATAATACTGAGTGTACAGGCATCCAGCAGCTTCAAATACTGTTAGTACTGTTTCTCATAACACTGTACAAAATGTAACTTAAACACTTGGAAGAATCTCAGACAGACGATAATTAGTCTTTTATAATGTACAAATTGTACATTTAATATTAATATTAAAAATTAGGTTAGGTTAGAACACATGTCAAAAAAATGTTAATGTTCTTAAAAATTAGATTAGTACTCAATCTGTTAAAAAAATATTAGATTTGTTTCATTTTCATTGTATATTCATATTTCTTAATAAATTTTATTACTTTCATTATTATTTACCACCTAATTATATACTTGGCAGGTAAATTAACCGAATTTTAATGTTGCCTAGCAACGCTTATTTACTTTTCAAGAACTAGTGCGTGAAAAGTACTTTTCACGCACTAGTGCTTGAAAAGTGACATTTGACACACTGTTATGAGTGCGTGAAAAGTACTGTAATGTTATTTGAAGCTGCTGGATGCCTGTACACTCAGTATTATGAGAAACATCAATACCATTTCGGTTGTAGGAAAAATGTTGTATGCAACACGTGTGTAAAATAGTATTTTTTGTCTCGTGCTATAATTTCAGCATTCGCCGGGCCTCAAACATCGCACTCGACCAAAAAAGTACTACTTTACACACTTGTTACATAAATAACTATTGTGAAACAATGAGGTATGTGCGTATGTGGTATGTGACCAAAATCGAATTTCAATATATGTATAAGGAGCAGAGAAATTTTAAATTTACCCTTATTAACAGATCATACAGCTATGCCTACGAGCTACGAGTACTTTCTAATACATACATACAGGACTATATGCGTTTAAATTGTTTTTCAAAAATAATTAAAAATTATATTAAAACGATTTTAATTATATATATATATATATATATATATATATATATATATATATATATATATATATATATATATATATATGCAGGGTGTTAATTAAAAAGCGGGCCATAGGTCTTTAACATGGGAAATCAGTTTTTCCTTGCGCAAAAGTTCCCAATTAATTTTAGACAAAAGTGTTTCAAATAAAAGTTGTAGATAATTAAATTCTACGCCAGCATCACTAAACAGATTTTATTTTGCATGTTTAGTAACCTGTAAAATCCAATTTGAAATTTTATAAATATTGTTCATTTGTAGTGATAGCCATGAAATTTAAACAAAATTACAAAGAAACGCATATCGTTTAAATTGTCAGAATATCGATTTTGCAAGTTACAAAATAAAAATAAATAAAATCTAAGCAATAATTTAGATGTACATTATAAAAACAAAATATTTTCAAGTACTTAGGATAGAATATAATTATCAGTAATTATTATTTGAAAATTGAATTTCTGACAGTTCAAACGATTTGCATTTCTTTGTAATTTTGTCTAAATTCCATGGCTATCACTACAAATGGGCAATATTTATAGAATTTCAATTTGGATTTTACAGGTTACTAAACATGCAAAATAAAATCTGTTTAGTGATGCTGGCGTAGAATTTAATTATCTACAACTTTTATTTGAAACATTTTTGTCAAATTAATTGGAAACTTTTGCGCAAGGACAAACTGATTTCCCATGTTAAACGCCTATGGCCCGCTTTTTAATTAACACCCTGTATATATATATATATATATATATATACATACAATCAATAAAAGCGGCTGTATGGTAGAAGCATGTGTTATTTATTTTTATTAGTTTAATATTATTTTTCATTATTATCAAAAATAATAGGTAAAGAAATGAATGCTTGTCACGAAAGTAGTAATACCAATTAAAGAGGCTGAAGAAGAGTAAGAAAACGTTATAGAAAAACAATTCCCTATTCATTCGACACTTGAGAACAAAGTTCCCATTGGAAATTCCATTACTAAGTTCGTTGAAATTGCAGCAATCGCAAAGCTATTAGAAGAAATAAAAGAGGAGACGCCGAAGAAATTCGCCAACTTGCCGGAGCAGCGTGTGTTCGTGCTAATAAGCTCCATCATGACCTGGGCGAAGACGCGACCCGTAGACCCTGTCAGTCTAATACCTCTGGAGAGGAGATCTGTTACTGTTTCTTGTTACTATGTACAGTGTCGCGTCTTAATTCCAGGACGATCCCGAGGTGCCGTTTACCGAAACCGATTTCCGTAAACGAAAACCGCATCCTAATTACAAGGCGCACATCGATTTGGAGAAAGAAGTCATTGCAGTAGGAAAACTGGTAAGTTTTTTTACTTTTTAGTACCATACCGTAATCTGAAGAAAATCGTTGCTTAACAATTAAAAATGAATATTTATTCAAATTTATATTACTGGTTTTCTACTAAATGATACATTCTTTTTTTATAAAACTTTTTATACCGGGTCTCCGGTTAAGATCTAGGAAACTAATAGCCAGTTGCACGAGTATAGTTAAATTTTAACTGTTGGTTAAATTGACAATATCGTATCGAAACGAAATGTGAATGAATTGTTAAATATTACTGTAAATTTCGATATGCACTTTTTTTAACCTGTGGTTAGCCTTTGGGAGACCATCTTAGATTTACTGTTTTGTTTTGCCAAATATCTCGTAGGCTACTAGACAAGGACGTACCCGCAACTGATTTTGGTCCATATTTTCATTTTCAAATAACTTAAACTACCTATACTTATACGGGTGTCCCATAACTTCAGGTACATATTAGAAGGGCATATAGTTCTTAATGTCCTGATTACGGAACAAAAAGAATTTTTTCAAAATTCCTATAATTAAGGGTAGTTCACTTAAGAAGAACATTTTTTGTACCCCTGGATACTATAATATTTGGAATAGTGAAATTAGTTATAACTATTACATAAAATAATTTAACAATGAAATTAATTTATGCAATTACGTAAAGCTTTGTCACGCCAATTAAGTTTGGGAGATGTGTATGTAATGAAAAAAACACACAACCTATTCAACCAGTGTCCCAAAACTATTTCCTTCAAAAACCTCAAAAACTAATTTTTGAATTTTGAAAAAATTCTTTTTGTTCCTTAATCAGGACATTAAGAACTATATGCCCTTCTCATATGTACCTGAAGTTATGGGACATCCTGTATAGACAGAATACAAATTTATATTTCCCTTGAAAAAATACCCACTTATTATTCTTTCCATTGATATAAGGATTCTTAATTTATTCTTGTGGTTGAGGTAAAGTTAGCAAAACACTTTCGCCATATCGAAAATAAATCTTAAAAATGATGTAAATTTGGTGCTAATATGGTGTGAAAACCAATATTTTGTTGCCCGCATTTTAAAAAAATGCTTATACTTAACTTTTCAGGGACGGCAATAACTACACACCATATTAGCACCAAATTTACATCATTTTTGAAGATATTTTTTTTCGTTATGGCGAAAGTGTTTTGCTAACTTTACCTCACTAGTTTGTTTTACCCTTAAAATTTAAATTTTTCATTATTTGGAACAACCTGTAGAGATGTTCTATTTGTTAAAATCTAATAATATTTAGTATATTTATAATATAGTGTACTTTCTTGCCTTTTCAAATAAATTCTGTATTTCTATTTTGGTTGTTTAATTTGTATTTTATGAAATATATTTGGATGTCATGAAGTACTTCTTTATGACTTTCATAAAGTACATATTAAACAACCAAAATAGAAATTCCTAAAAATAAAATAACGTATATTTCTAAATATTTTTTGACAGACCAAAATAGAAAAAATACACGTTTCATAAGAAATTTTAGCGCACTTGTCCGCTAAGAAAAGTCGCGACAAGCCGCTCGTTTCTAACAAAGACTCGTGCGCTAAAATCATTTCTTCTGAAACTTGTAATTTTAATATACTATTATACCAACAATCATGAGGCATATTTTGAACCGAATAATTTTGTATTTATTTTTAGTTTTTACTTATTTTTTACTAAGCACAATGAATACTGTCGAATGATTATTTTAATTATAACATTTAATTTAAAAAGGCATATTTATGATTATAAAACACTTTTTCATGATTAAACGTTTTGAATGCTACTTTGTCCTGAAAAATTGTGTATTCTGTTTTGCGAAATAAATGTATATAAAAAGTTGCTACACTGAAAATATCCATGTAAAATGTAAACCGTATTTCAATTTACAAATTATTTCAACGTATTATTTTGAGGAAAATATAAAAAAGTACGTTCTAGATTCTAAAGAATAAAAAAGCTTATACAGGAATTAATTGTGGTTACAGTAAATTTTTGTTAAAAAATTACTAAAAATTTTACGAAAATCTTTACGCTTCTTAAAAATGCACATACAATTTCCATCATGTAGATTGTAGAGCACTAAAGAGCGAATGATATATTGACGTTTTCAGTTTCAAAAAAGTTTATACAGAAGTTGTTTAGAATTTAAATTTAATTTTAAACAAAAATTTTACAGGTAAACAAATTTGTGGACAACATTTAATGTAGGTATGAAAATATTCTGTATGCCACTTTTCACGTAATTTACTATATAATTCTGGCTATAAATATGGATGTTCTTCATAACATTATTATGTGCATTGCTTCTTGCTCACGAGACCTAGATAATTTAATAGTAGGTATTTTATTCAATTTAAAACTATATACAATAATCAACGACCATAATAATTATAAAAAATTCTACTGCTAATAATTGCCAGGGGCCTGTTTCTCAAAAAATACGGGACTAGTATTACTAGTCCCTACACTAGTAATACTAGTGAAGTTTACTAGTTTTTGTTTCTGAAATATACAAGTGTAAAATACTAGTTACAAGTTGGGAACTAGTATTTACTAGTGTATTTGACAAAAAATACTAGTATTTTGTTTCTCAAAATATTTGAGTTGTCTGTCAGACTAGTAATTTACTAGAGAAAAGCTACAAGTGTCAAAAGTCTTGTAAATTTTTAATATAAATTTTACTAGTCGTATTATTTGACAGTTCGTGTGTTTATTTTCTTTTACGTATATAATTCAATGGTTCTTTGTTAATGTTAATTCAGATTCATGCAGTGTCTGTCGTTGTTGTGTTAAAAGATTATTATAAATAATATAATAATGTGGTCTAGTGACTCTGAGTCTAGTGATGAAGAAGTAGTGCGACGTCAAAAACTAATTAAAGCAAGAATAAATTCTGTCCATGCAGAAACTCCATATGAGTGAGAGGTTACTCATGCCAAATAAGTTAGAAACATTAATTAATTAATTGGGACATTCTTCAGCTAGATATGAACAGAAACCATGTATTAACCAATAACTGTTTTAAGTTTGACCAAAATGTGACCCTGATGTATTATGTCTAGTCTTTGTCTTGTCTACTCAACCCGAAGCGTGACAAGTTTGACAGATTTTTATCCATTCATTGAATTTAACTGCTTTAGACAATTTATTTAGAGAATGTTCCAAACAGAATACCTTTAGCATTTCGAATCATTTCCAAAATAGTTAATTTCGCATCCAGTGTAGACATTTTTATTGAAAAATAATTTAATTTCAAATTAAAACACTTGAAAATGTCAACGTCAGTCAGAAAATAAAATCACTTGATTTAAAGAATATTGGTTTAAATACTAGTATTTATTAAAAAAACTACTAGACTATTGAAAATGTTTCAGAAACACTATTTTACTTGACTAATAAAATTTCACTTGTAACTATTAACTTGTGAACTAGTAACTTGTAAACTACGAGTAGTAAAATACTTTTCAGAAACACAATTTACTAGTACTATTAAAAATTTCACTTGTAACTAGTAACTTGTAACTTGTAAACTAGTATTTTTTGAGAAACAGGCCCCAGATGTTATAATACGAGCCCAACCCAAACTCATATTAGCTGGGCCGGTTAACATTTTCAACGAACAAATTATATAACCTACGCAAATGGTGAGAAATGTCTACAAATTTCTGTCGACTAGTTTAAAATATAGATTTTAAACTTCCAAAAACTGAATTTGTTATTCAAATATTCCGCCATTTAATATTGGGTCACCTTTATTTGTAATACCGGCTTTAATTCTATTAGGCATTGGATCCCTGAGTCCTGCACATTTTTCAGTGAGTATTGTCCCCTATGTCTTGCAAAGTGGGTTTTACTGTACGCACTGGATTTTTACGAAGTTGGGTTTCATTGTACCAAAATTACAGGATCTCGGTAGAAGCTAAATCTGGCCTAAAAGATGAACCTTAAAATACTGGTCGAATTATTATCACCAGTTGTTCGACCTGTACAGTTTTTTATGTTTTAAATCTATATTTAATGTAGCCGAAAGAATTTTGTAGAATTTTCTAACCATTGCTGTAGATCAGAGCTGAACAAAGTACCGGAAAGTAGTACTTGAAGTACAAGTACCAAGCATCTTGATGTTTCTAAATGTAATTGGAGTACAAGTACTTTTTTAGTTTCTAAAGTACTTGAAAGTACCAAATACTTGAAAAAGTATTTGTAAATTTGGGTGCAAGAACTTTTTCAGATAATTGATATTTTTCTGATTATATGGACCTTAAAAGATGATTATTGACAAAAATTTCAATATACGATATATATTTGGTTATTTAAAATAAGAGCGATCTCATGACGTAAAATTGACGTCATATGATCGCCAAGCGATACGAGAAGCTGTACCGAGATGGTAGAATGACGTTATTTTTACGTCATGCGTTCGCCCGGCGATATGGCAAAGTCCCAGCACTTTAGTTAGGTAATACAAACATTATGGTTCGTACCACGAGCACGGTTTTAACTAAAGCGCTGTTTTAAGAAATGTCAAATTCAAATTTCAATATTTAATTTTGCCCTTATGTATAAAGAACGATTTATAAAAAAAATATTTGTTTGATTATAAACCATGTTCTGCTTTAAAAACATATTTTGATAAATTTGTTATTATTTATTATAAATATTAAATAATGTAATTTGACATTTCTTAAAACAGCGTTTTAGTTAAAACTGTGCTCGTGGTATGAGTCTATATGTGTAGGTATGCAGTATGCAGATTAGACAATTTATTTATGCCAAAAAAATTCAAATATATCTTTACTTTCATATTATCGCTGAAAATATATTTATTAATGAAATTCACATGATTATGTAATACAGGAATAACACCACACCCCACTGCAAAAGAAACACTGACAGACAAACAATTCTCATAACATAACATTGTCAACTTTTAAATTAGTCATCGAACTTCAAGTATATTTAAAGTAATTCAAGTACATTTAAAGTAAATCAAGTACATTTAAAATACTTCAAGTACATTTAAAAATACTTCAAGTACCTTTAAAGTACTTAGTTTGTCAAGTACAAAGTACCATAAATAGAAAGTACTTCAAGTACAGTACATGAAGTACTGAAAATACTTGCAAGCATAATAAAATAATTTTCTTGCAAGTATTGCCTAGCTCTGGTGTAGATGCCCAACTAATATGAGTTTGGGCTCATACATAGCGCATATTATGTGCACTTTCTGTCCATAAAAAGAGATCTTTGTGGACAGAAAAAATACTTAATAGAAATTTTTGTATGCGACCATTTGTAAAATTCTGTTTATAATTATGTCCATCCATAATTCTGTGCATGTTCAGAATTATAGATCGTGACATACAGGCTTTAAGGGCAACTTTAAAAAAAATTGTTATTTATTTTTTAATTAGAACTTTAATTAATAAACTTTTCCATTATGTGGCATTCAAAATCAATTACAATGTATAATACTGTTGCAAATATGAACGACAACAATAAGTGACAATTTCCCAGTTTTCAATCTTCACAACAGATGTGTACTTTTCAAGTTAGCTTTCATGGTAGAAAAAGTTTGAGCAGTACATCTGACCTTTTGTTTGTAGAAAGATCAGATTGTGTACAATGTATAACAGCTGAGTCGTTTGATTAGATACCGCTCCGTATCCCAGTATTCGCTACGGTCGTGTATACATACAGTAGCTTCCAGAACAAATATCGAACATCTTTCCACTGCTAGATGGCGAGAATTCGCGGAGCGGGAGCCGCATCCGTTACACTACTTTCCTAACTATACTTTTTCAGCTGTTTACCCAAGGATACCACTAGATTTACTTCACTTTTTCATTGTAGTTGTGTGTTAGTTGTTACTTTCCTGTTTACTTTACTAATGTAACCTGGTCTTAAAGTTCCACAAAGTTCAAATATTTTTTCCCCTTTCTTACTAACACAGTAGAAAGTTTAATTTATCTTTGTAAGTATATAAATTTAGATTAATTCAGTAAAAGCGTAATACCACTGATTAAATAATCACCTCAATTGTTTTACAAAATTACAACTTGTAGCAACATTGCTATATCAAATAACCAATAATGGGCCCGTCCAACTTTTTTTGAATTTTTTATATTAAACGAAGAATTTAAAAATAGAAATTCTGTATTTTTTGTTTTCTTGAAATTACGCTTAATGCCTAAAATAATTATTAAAGTTTTGGCGAGAAAGTTCTGACGTTAGCGTCACTGCGTCATAAGTAGAGAGAACCGACATACGTTACCATTAATATGATCAAAAATCTTTAGACTAATGGCAATAAAGTAGTCAGATAATTATTATAGCATTTTAAAATATATATTTATTTGATTTACTTACATGAATACATACATAAAAATCAGGTAAGTAAAATTAATAATTTTTACTCGTTTTCATAATCAAGTTAATTATTCGCTTTAATGGACCTTTCCAATTTAAAGAGATAGAAGATATGCGCAATGGGGATCTGCGCATAGTAAGAACAACTGAGATCTATGACGTTTGATTATAAAACATTTAGACGTAAAATGTGAGAATATCTCGGATAACTTTAAAAAATCTTATCGAAATAAGTTACAAAAGCTTTTATTGAAGGTAAAATGTCTAACGATGCAAATTTTCACTGAGAATACAGGTATTTTAATGACTGCAATATTTTTGACGTTTCGTTTGACAGCCCAACTGGCAGTTGTTCGCGCCATTTTCTTACTATTTGCAGCGATAGAAAGAGATAGCCGTTAAATTGGAAAGGTCCATTAATGTGACTTTAAGACTTTATTTAATATAATATTGAAGTTTTCATACTCACCTAGTGCCATTATTATAATTAAAATAGTATTTAAACTATTTTCTGTTTATAATTAAATACAACAAAGACAGTATTGATTACAATAATCAAAGTATACTTTAGTTCATAATAAAAAGTAATCCAACATTTACATTACTATTTACTAAATGATTACAACAATGACAAGTATTGACAATAATGAAACATAAATTATAATATAAATTTATTTAATAAGTAAATTTTCATTTGATCTTAATGAAATATGTGTTTGTTAGAGTATGTGTACAGCCAATCGCGAATTTATGAGCAAAATATGTATGGTCCACTTTATAGTGACATTTTCACAGGGAAACTGGACTATTGTAATGACGCTGACGTCACAACATGGCGACCATTTTACGCTAAAATCTTTAATTACTTTATTATAGGTATAAAAATACAAAATATATAGCAATTTTTATTTCGTTTTCATTTGTTTATATACAAAATTCATATGCGACATGTAATTTTTAAAAAGTCGAAGACTGGGACGGGCCCTTTGCTTATTAAACAAAGTCATAAACATCATAATATTATAATACTCACCTCATTCCAGTGGCGGCTCCTCCATTAGGTCATTTGATCAATGACCCCACATTTATCAACGCATAAAAGAAGAAGCGAAATAATAAAAATAATAAAATATTTTGAATGGCCAAGGCATCCAGTCTAGTGAGTGTCTACTAGCGGATAGTGACAGAGTACGTTCGGTTGTATATTTTAACATGGCAGCTCAAATATTAAAAAACTAAAAAGCAATAATGCATTAGATTATGAAAATCATTTGGAAATAAAAACAAAAGTCCGTCCGAGGCCAGATCTGAAATTAAAACAGACTATAAAGGATGGACCTAGAGGAATGCAAATACTCGTATTTACCAAATTTGATCCACCAAATCTTCAACCCACGAGCCGCCACTGTTCAATTCTTTAACAAAATTACTAACTCTTAGCAATATTGCCATATCATATAAACAATAATAATTGCAAACTCAGAATAAAACATAAAAATAATGATAGGCTTTACATTTGTTTCTATTGGTTACAATTTGTAGTAAAGTTGCAAAGACTTATGGGTCGATTCTGTTCACATCTATGTCTTACAGACCTGTACATCTTTAAAATCCTGACAAAAACGCATCTATTTTTGTGGAGACCGATGATCGACTGGTAGCAGAATGGAGAATTGGGAAATAATCGGACACGCAGTCTAATGTAAATATTTCTATTTTTGTTGATTAATATAAAATTATACATAAGAGTGCAGGTTTCATTGCGATTTTGTTCATTATTTACAAATTTACAGATCTGTAAGATTTACAGATGTGAACAGAATCGACCCATTAGCAACTTTTTTACAGATTTTCATTGTAAATTATCATTATCCTGGCGCCCTGACAACAGCGCCATCTGTTCTATCTTAGTTTTCGTTAGCGCTAATTCAAAAGCTGGAACCAGTTTGCTGTCTTACATTGAGGTCTAAACAACAAATATTTATTTTGTGCGTAAAGTTTTGTTGTAAATTGTGTGTGAAAATATCAGCTTTAAATCATTCATTAATTAGTGACGTCAAACGTGAAACACTTGTGGCAAACGTAAAAGATACCTCGTTTGTGCTTTTGTTCACCTTGCCAGTTTTTGTGTTCCTTTGGAATCTATCTGCTATTACTGACAATTTTCAAGACTAAAATCACTTTTCAACTGTTATATTTCATTCATATGTTATATCATGTTGGCATTCTTTTACGTTTTACATTATAATTTCGCGCTGAAAGGTATTCCTAAAACATGGCCGCTAGTTAAATTTTACGACTGAAACATCAAAGAAGCCGACGCTAAGTGTCCCTAGTGTTTGTTTCTTATACTGTGCCTGGTTATTTTTCAAAGGATTAACGGTATTCTGCACTGTCACTTTGACAAGTGGGGCTCCAGCACATATGTTTTCAAGGACACTTAAAACAGCTGATGCCATACCCGTGCCCTTATTCCTGCGGACTTGACTGAAAGTAATTTTCTAGTAGTATTATTTTAAAATTACATTTACAATTTGATATATTTTTAAAAGATTTAAGTGATTTTGATAAGTGATTGAAAATCTAATCATGTTAGGTGAATGTTTGTTATAACTAGCTGTGTTCGATTTGCCACAAATCTCACTTAATCTTAGCTCACTACAGTTTGACAGTCTTTTTTGTCGTTCGATTTGACCGAGGATTACTGAGTCAAAGTGAAGTAACTCACTTCTCTCTTTGCCTATGCAACACAACCCATTTTGCTGGTGCTAGTGGAGATTTTGACTCGCTTGATGTGATGATTCAGACAAATATATATTGTTAACAAAACATGAATAAATACGCAGACATAATGACATTGTTTGTAGTGGTAGGTTTGTGAATGTCGTTAATTATTTCAAACAATTATTAAGTATCATTCACAACAAAAAAATTAACGTAGCGGTAGAATTAGTGGCAGTGGTAGTGGCCTGGGTAAAATATTGAATGCGTTATAGCAAGTGTATTCGTTCACATCCAAAAATTAAGAAAATTAGTAGTAGCGCAGTGGCAACGGCAGCGATAGTAGTTTGCAAACTCCAAACTTCTACGTTGCCACTACCGCTACCGCTTAATTTTTTTGACGGTTTTGACGTTTATTGACATCTGATCTCTGATTTCATCAGATAAAATGAGCAATAGAAAAATGATCATTTTGTGGTGTGCCTCAGAAGTTGCGCTATACAAACATACAGACTTATTAATAAACTTTGCACAATTAAAAGTGAACACGTAACTTACCATTTTCGCTTATTTCAAAGGCAATTTGTGCCCACGCATTTTCTTTTTTTTAAATAATTTTTAATTCCCTTATCTCATTGCTTATCTCACACAATAGAGTGCTTGTGGATAAGTGTGATTAATAAGTCATCATCGCAAAAATAAAATGACAGCTATAACTGTCAACCTTGCACCCTTGTAATTTATAATAAAAAAATCCTAGAAACTATAATTTCAATAATTTTTCATTGTGAACGGAAATAATTTTTACTACAAATTTCTTACGCCAGCGATGCCATTAATTCTCACACTACCGTTATTTTTTTTATTCAGAATGGGCCTTTACAAATAACATAATATTACTAGGACCTGTTTTTTCAGTACTAATAACACTCAGAAAGTATGTTAATTTTATATTTTGAGTCAGGGTTACTCCTATGATAAACCAAGATTTTGTTTAATCTCAAATGTAAACAACTGTAAACGTGTGCTTGTTACGATTTTTAAACCAATGAAATTCTGCCGTCTACACCACGTGATCTAGTTTAGCAGACATAAAACCCGTTTATTTGCTGGCAAATGGCCGCGCACTCACTTCAGTAAATTTCAACTCACGTCAAAACCAACTGAGGTGAATTTTTGCCAAATCGAACGCAACTTATGTTTAATGTAGAGTATATGAAAATATCTATTTCTGGTTCGCACGTAACCAAGTATTGATAATAAGATGAATATATTTTTGTTTATGAAAATATGTGTGAAGTATAAAAATAAATAAAATAAATATATCATCACAGCTTATTACCCATTGCTGAAGTATAAATTCTGATATTTCGCGTAAGTTTGTTTTTAGTTTCTGTCTATTTATGAATTTTGTAGTATTTTGAAATAAATGAAATTTAAAATGCTACATATGTGTTTAATTGAATAAATTCAAAATACAGAAACGAAGGTAATGTAGCAAAAAATCGAATTTTTCACCGATTGGCATTAAAAATGATTTTATTGCCTGTCAATAAAATCATTCAAATTTGTTCTACATAACACCCCTATGGAAAATTATAACAACAACCATAAAATATGCATAAGGTTGGCAACACTGCATTTATGGATTACTTTAGTGTCTCTAATGATGATTTTTTGTAGTTTAGTGATAATTTCAAACAATCATAATCTTTTCAAATATAATAATTTAAAATTATTGTTTTTCAAATTTGGATTAATTTTAATTCGGACCGGTCTGCCTCTATTTACCCGGGCCGGCATTACACCTGATAAAATTCTATTTATACTCTATCCATTTTAATTATAGAGTGGTGGATAATATCGGGATATTATCCAATCAAAAAACAAGATCAAACTGCAAACTGCACCTATCTTCCTAATACTCTATAGTTAAAATGAATAGAGTATAAAATAATTATAAAAATAATATTAATTCTAAACAATTGGCGAAATATAGTATGCTCTACACAGCTAAAATGTACATTTAATTCCGTAAGCTACATTCAAAGATTCTGCTTGTCCTCGTTCATGAAATACCGCCACGGCAGTGAATCTGCTACTTCTTGCATTGTTATAGCTATCAACATACCTAGGAATGTTATGTATCATAACTGCTGCAGATGTCTGTTTGAAATCCGAGCTCGTAGAGCGAGGATTTTAATACATCTAAGGCTTGTTATGATTCATAACATCCGTGGTTTGTTCAATAGTTTATTGGTTTCAGAAAATTATTTATAAATATCGTTTTGAAAATTCTCTCATTAATGCTACTTTCAGAATGCTGTGGTTAACAGAATAATTATTTTGACATATGTCAATGTGATAAATATTCAAATTATATGCTTTATTCCTCATATTTATTATTTTAGAATAAAGTAAACCGTATTTAGAACGATATACTAGCGTTATTAATGAAGAGCATTCTATTTTTATTTTATTTTATGTTCATTTTATAGACCGTTGTTGACAAGACAGTATGGTAATTATATTATCGTACAGATACAGTTTACTTAATTACCAGCCTACTTTGTATATGGAAACAATGGATTAATAGGGAGTTTTTGCATGACGTACGAGGAGATTCTATCAACGCTAACGTTACGTTTTTAATAACGGACGTGTAAAGTAACGGGTTTGCAAAAGTTTGGATTTTGCTTTACGTTTTAATCACACGTACGTTAGTTTTGACGTCCAAATGACAGTTGTTTAAATATCTGTCATTTTCATTGTATTTTGGTAAAGAAATTAAACACTAATGGAAGAACTATTTAATGTTTGCTAAATAGCTTTAAAAGGTGTTGTACATGTTCACTGACAGCTCTGAAAGAAAAAAAATCCTGTAGTCCATTCAGGATATTTTTAATGATGTTTCAACCACAAATGTTCATGAAGGTTCATCTCTGTTACATTTCTTAGCAATTTCAAATTATTGTCGATGGTAAATACTCTCAATTTTAAACATTTTATCCAATTTAAGGAATAACTAAGAAACTGTCGAATTTTTATGACAGTTCTGATTGCAAAACTAAAAGGTTCTAACGTTTTAAAATAAATGCTGGGCCTACTAGGTTATAGCAGAGGTACGTCAACTGGCTCGCCTTTTACCCCCGACGGACGTATTACGTCTTCAAATATCACGTACAAGTAACAGATATGACATTGCCTAGCAACCAAGACGTTAGCGTATACGTCTTTCGGGAAAACGCTAGGCAAAAACTCTCTAATATCCTGTCACCGGTAAAATAAATAACTACTTTATCACAATATGTACTTATGTGTGATTTGAAATGAATATTAGTTAGATACGCCACATTCGGAAATTTGTTAGACTTTAAGAGAATTTAAATTGTTCCGGTATCTTGTATTACATTGTATAATGTTATATTCAGTTATAAAAAAAATGTGTGCATGTTGTGCGCGAAATATGTTTAGTGCTTTCAGGGGCCTGTTTCTCAAAAAATACGGGACTAGTATTACTAGTCCCTACACTAGTAATACTAGTGAAGTTTACTAGTTTCTGTTTCTGAAATATACAAGTGTAAAATACTAGTTACAAGTTGGGAACTAGTATTTACTAGTGTATTTGACAAAAAATACTAATATTTTGTTTCTCAAAATATTTGAGTTGTGTGTCAGACTAGTAATTTACTAGAGAAAAGCTACATGTGTCAAAAGTCTTGTAAATTTTGAATATAAATTTTACTAGTCGTATTATTTGACAGTTCGTGTGTTTTTTCTTTTTCGTATGTAATTCAATAATTCTTTGTTAATATTAATTCAGATTCATGTAGTGTCTGTCGTTGTTTAGTGTTAATAGATTATTTTAAATAATATAATAATGTTGTCTAGTGACTCTGAGTCTAGTGATGAAGAAGTAGTGCGACGTCAAAAACTAATTAAAACAAGAATAAATTCTATCCATGTAGAAACCCCATATGAATGAGAGGTTACTATGGTAAATAAGTTAGAAACATGAATTAATTGATTGGGACTTATTCTTCAGCTGGATATGAACAGTCAGAAAATAAAATCACTTGATTTAAAAAATATTTGTTTAAAACTAGTATTTATTAAAAAAAAACTACTAGACTATTGAAAATGTTTCAGAAACACTATTTTACTTGACTAATAAAATTTCACTTGTAACTATTAGCTTGTGAACTAGTAACATGTAAACTACTAGTAGTAAAATACTTTACAGAAACACAATTTACTAGTACTATTAAAAATTTCACTTGTAACTAGTAACTTGTAACTTGTAAACTAGTATTTTTCGAGAAACAGGCCCCAGGTGTTTTTTTTTTAATGTCTTGTCAAAAAGCTTTCAGTCTTATGCATTAAACATACATTTTGGGCACTTGGTACACAAATAACTATTTATTTTCTATTACTATTATTAATTAACATTAATATATGTATATTAGTATAAGAGGTTTTATTATAAGTTACAATTTAATTTATTTATGCTGTTTCTTTTGAATATACACAAAACAATACATAAAACATGAACTACAGAATTTATTTGTTTACATTACCAGAGTTAATTTAATACTTTAATTAATTTCTTTGGAGGATACTATAAACGATAGTAACAAATCTTTACCAATTCTCATAGAAAATTGTAGTGAACCGAATAGAAATAGATAAATCTTATTATCAATCACACTGATACCGCGTTTATCCTAATGACAAATGGAAACTGTAGAAAATAAGTACAACAAATTAGTAATCAAAGTAGAAAAAGAAAGAAAGGAGAGAAAATGCTTGGCAATTTGTCTGGTGGAAGTTTTTATGATTAGGATAACTATTTAATATTCCCCACCCGTTTGACGCTGCTGCATTAATATCATCATCAGGATTCGGCCTCGGAAGGCAGGCAAGTCTAGTTACGATACGCCGTTACTGTAAAACAAAATACAAAACACATTCCCAGCAAAAAATATAAAATAACTCATCAGAAGTTTCTTGCACAGTAGCGTAGCTAACGGTTTTTGCCGGGCGCCAGCAGCGGAAATTGATGCTTCAAGTGTTTGCAACATGTTTCATTTAAAACGATCGGAAAGAATACACTACCCGTCGTGCTGTATTTAATTTCACTTAGGTATTCAAATGTATTCAAAGAATTTAATTACTCTGCTCTTCCTACAATTATAATTTGTTTTCAATTGTTATCTTTTTTATTCCTTAAATTACTCTCTATTGAAGAACTCGAATTTCGTAAAGAAATATTGAAAGAACGAGAAATAAATAACAATATAATAAATTAATAGAGCACAATGGGGTATGTGACCATAATTTTTGTTTTATGCAATTTCATGCTCTGTTCATTTTACCCCAAAATCTGTAAAGCATTAAAAGTTTCATATTAATCTGTTTTTGCATTTTTACCTCCCGTCATACCGTAGGTAAGAGATGTAATGTAATCATGCCAAAAATTCGATGGTGAGTTTTCAGTAAATAAGCACGAATTAGGGTCCCTACAACACGTTTTCACTATTTTTACTATGATGACTGTGTGCGTGTGACGATTTTTTTCGTCCACGATAACTCTTATAATAAACTTGCAAATATTTCTATATTCCGTATTTAAGCTTTCTGCATTCATATAAATAGTTGATTAGATTTTGAGTAAAATTGGATAACCGTAAGTGACTGTTTACTTGAAGCCCGTAACAGTTTTTAATGAAAAACTATATTAAAATATAATCCAAAACTTTTCAATTTTAGTATTTAAAACTTCTATATCAAGGGGAACAACATATTAAATTTTGGCTAAAATTGATAATCCGGAAATGATACTTTACTTGAAGCTCTCAACAGATTTTCGTGAAAAATATATTATGATATATTCCAAAACTTTTCAAATTTTGTATTTAAGATTTTTATATTAATGAGAGGAACATGTTAGATTTTTTTTAAATTGATACATCGGAAGTGATACTTTATTGGAAGCTCTCAACAGATTTTCGTGAAAAATATATATTAAGATATATTCCAAAACTTTTCAAATTTGGTATTTAATATTTTTATATTAATGAGAACGACATGTTAGATTTTTTCTAAAATTGATAAACCGGAAGTAATACTTTATTTGAAAATCTCAATAGATTTTCGTGAAAAATAAATTGATACAATCCAAAACTTATCAAATTTGATATTTAAGACTTTTATATTAATTAGAACGACATACTAGATGTTTTCTAAAATTGATAAACCGGAAATACTACTTTACATGAAGCTATAAACAGACATTCTTGAAAAAATATATTAAAACATTGATCAAAACTTCTCAAATTTGGTATTTAAAACTCGTGTATAATTTGAACAACGTTAGATTTTGACTATACCTATATGATAAACCGGAAGTGGTATTTAATTTGGAGCTCTTTACAGATTTTCGAGGAAAAACATAAAAAAATATAATCTAAAATTTGGTATTACAGACTTTTCTATTTATTGGAACAACAAATTAGATATTGTTTATAAACGATGAACTGGAAGTGATACTTTACTTAAAGCTCATTACTGTTTCAAACATGGAATTGACGGGAGGTCATGTGTTGGCCACATCATAATTTTTTTTATTTTGAGCTTGTCCGTTTCATCAAACTTGATATCTTGTGACTGAAATCCAACCGACAGTACGGCAGTGGTAAAACACTGCGGCTCGGAGAGTCCGGTTGGAAAATGGTAAACGGCGAAAAGTTGTATTTAAGTTTTGGATAAATAGATTCAAATTTAAATTCTTGGAAATACAGCCGGTTATTTCACGCCATTAAAATAATCTCATTTAAAATAAGTAAATTTACTTAATACAATACGAGTAAAAGGTGTTCCAGAGTTGTTAAGACCTCTGACATGGTTGACATGTTGATTAATCTTGACCAGGTATTCTGTTTAACTTGTCCTAATTAGTGCCCTACTAATGATGAGAACTAAGTTCTCGAAATACGTATTTAGTTTTTAGTTTTTATTAAAATTAATTTTAAGGTTCGAGGATAATTTTATTAGTTATTAATTAAATTTACAGGATTATGCTCAAATTGACCTTTTCAATTTAACAGCTAACTCTTTCTATCGCTGCAAATAGTAAGAAAATGGCGCGAACAACTGCCAGTTCGGCTGTCAAACGAAACGTGAAAAATATTGCAGTCATTAAAATACCTGTATTGTCAGTGAAAATTTGGATCGTTAGATATTCTCACATTTTTTTAGAAACAAATAGATCTCAGTTGTTCTTACTATGCGCAGATCTCCATTGCGCATATCTTCTATCTCTTTAAATTGAAATAGTCCATTACATTATCTCCCTTTTTTATTGACATATTATTAAAATGAAAAATAATTTAATTTTCGTTATTTTTCACAGGTATAATTTAATTCAAATATAAAAACAATTTTTATTGCATAAATATTTAATTTGAATATTTTCGCTTAGATTATTCCGTTTTTAGTTGTAAATTGCCGAATGTAGGTAAATATATATTTAATGCATTATATACAAATTTGTTAATTATGCAAATTAATTATTAATTTCTACATAGGTAGTAATTCCACATGAATACAAACATGTCATTAACATAAATACAATGACTTGCTAATTTTATATGGTTGCACAAAGCATTATAATTATAAAATCCTGTATCATTTATATAATTTTATTACGGGGTATCACTGAGCTTGTTTCCCTGAATTAAATATTGTATATTCTACCACTTTTCAACTGTAACGAAATAATTAATAATGGAATTAAATGTCGCTGTAATGCTTTGGTATTCTGTATAAATTATGACATTAATTATTGAAAAATGACACCACAAACCAATAATCCCACCTTTTTATATATGAGCCCCATCGCACATCAGTTGGCCCACCCGCTTTAATTTCATTTTATTGAGTTAATAATAATTATTTTAGTTACTGGTATTTTTTGACTATGTATGATAGAGGAAAAAATTATTGGAGATGCAGTCTTAATTTAATAATCCGACGTTTCGGTTCCTAATAAACCATCATCAGGGCTCTGGAATTCATTTTCTATTTACCTGTACGAAAAGTGAAGTTTTCCGAACTTATTTTCGGACGAAAAAAAATACATTTTTTTAAGGTTATCACTTTTTGTCCGCAACTTTTTTCGTCCGCATACCTTTTTCCTACGATAAGCCATCACTTTTCGTCCACAAAGCTTACTACGATTTTAAAATTAAATAATACTTTTTTTTACTAAAAATTAAAAAAAAACTAAAAGAAGTTAAACGAACATAAGTCGTATGATTGTACGGTTTATTAAATAAACTGTCTAAAAGAATTATGGTAGTATTTTATAATAAAATGCGATGTTACTTAATATTGATAAATAATAAAATATTAATTTAACGGTTTGTGTTACTCTTGAATCGTTAAATTTTTAATCTTTAGAATTTTAATTTAAAATTATGTTATAATATTGAAAAATCTTCATTTTAAATAAAAAGTAAAGATTTATTTAATTATTACTACTAATTATATTAGTTAAGTCATGTTAAATGAATTTTTAATAAACGAGCCAAATGATGTGAAGCGGAGCTCGTATATAATCTATAGAAATATGCCATCAACTTCCATTGTCTTATCATACACACGAATATTTCTAATATAGTTTATTTATCTGTTGTAGATGAAACCTCATCTTATGACTATTGTAATTGCAACTGGTTTAACCTATGGAGAAGACGAACAAGACTTACACTTTCTATTCAAAACAGCCTATCAAAATGAACTTGATTTACCTATAATACAGCCAGGAAATAATATAATTCCTCTGATAAATATCAAGGATTTGATATCGTACGTACAAAGTTTAATACAAAGCAATAAATAAATAATGTTTTTAAAATAAGAACGAGGCCCTTCAGCATTTTTCCTTTTTATAAAATTTTATTCGAATTAAGAGCGAAAAAAAAGTCTTATAACTGGTATTAAAGCTCATTTTGTTCTCAGACAGTGGAGTTCTATTAAATATTAACCGGTTAAATTATCTCTTAAATAAATTTTATAATTAATTGGAGTTAATTCATATATCTATTGTGTTTTGATATAGTCGTACATAATAAATTCTTAAACGGTTATAGCTATTAACATACCTAGGATTGTTTGATTGTTAAGAGTATTATAATTGTCGCAGATGTCGGTTTAGAAATCCGAGCTCTTAGTTAGAGCGAGGATTTTAAGACATCTAAGGCCTGTTGTGATTCGAAACATCCCTGGTTTGTTCAATAGTTTATCGGTTTCAGAAAATTAAGATGTTATTAATAAATATTTTCTGAAATTCTTTTATATATGCTACTTTTAGTCCAGTAAACAGAGGTCAAAAAAGGGGGTTACCTTACAAAAGGTCGGGTAGTTCTGAATTTTTGATATGTTGTATAGGATGGTTGGTTAATTTTTATCTGGTGAATTTCAGCGAAAAATAGTATATTTTGTTATTATGAGTAAAAGTGATACTTTCTGTGGCGAGCATAGAAGTTTGCACGACGAAAGAAGCGAGTCGGACAATTGCATGCGAGGCACACAAAGACACTTTTATTCCGAATGACACATTAAATTTTTTTTTCAAACGCACTGCTTTTCTATTTATTCGCTAATTCTATGTAGTTTCTATGGATATTTATTTATTCTATTTCTACCTTGTGAATCAAGTCACAAAAAATGCCATTTCTATGATGTTTGAAAAAAAAAGTTATTTGCCGACTTGTAGAGGATGAAATTTCCTAAAAATTTGATACTTGTATATATAATATACGGCAAATGACCTATGTCGAGTTAAGAGCACTATAAAAATCTCGCACGCAAGTTAAAGAAGTAAGTGCTGTTTTATAGCAATTTTTTCTAGTAGTCCCACAAGACTTCACTGACACATAATTACGTTTATTTTGCATCAATATAGGATATTCTGTTTGAAATAATAGTTGTATAATTAGAAATAATGAGCCAAAGACTGTTGCTGCACTATACTTGGAAAAAAACACACTTTTACGTTTTTTTGTAAATTTACCCCTACCCTGTTGCATTGGTCGTAAAAAGAAATTGATGTAGGTAAAGTGGAAAGAAACTCAAAATTTTGCTAAGTGCGCAATTGTTGCCTTTTTTGGGAGCTTCATAGCTCCGTTGCTATGAATCGTGGAAAAACACTTTTCGTATGAAATTTTTAGGAAATTTCAACATCTACAAATCGGCAAATACCTTTTTTCGCTAAAATTCAGCAGATAGAAGTAAACTATTATTCACGAAAGATGACTATTCAAGGTCATTTGTGAGCCGTCTGACTTGCAGACAACTTCATTGCATTTCATATGCATACGCGTGCAACATAAAATATTTATGAACACATGTTAACTGAAAAAATTAGAGTAATTTATTTGAAAATTATGTTTCTTTCTAAATAATGCCTTTCTGAAAGATTTATGTTCTTCACTTAAGGTTGTGAAAAATACAAAAACATTGACTTAACTTGTAAACCAAGGAATAATAATTTGATTTAAACGTCAACGCCTCTGGGTAAATATTAGCACAGAGGGCAGTGTAGTAGATAATTAAGTATCTGTAATGCTACGATGTACGTCATTATTATTTATAGTGTGTTAGAAAGTAATGCCACTATTTACGTATATCTGTCACACCATATAAATTAAATAGACATAGGTCAAATAATTTTTCTCTTTCTAATAAAAAATGTTGCTAAGCTACTGCTATAAAGTGATGTGTATTCTTTCTTCGAACAAATGACCTTGAATAGTCATCTTTCGTGAATAATAGTATATAGGCGAAAAACTGAAAAAGCGCCGGTTTATGATTTTTCAATAACCAACCATCCTATACAACATATTAAAAATTCAGAACTACCCGACCTTTTGTAGGGTAAAATCCTTCATTTACTGGACTATTTCAGAGTATTAAGATAATCAGAACAATTATTTTGACATAATGTCAATATGACAAATATTCAAATCATGTGCTTTATCCCTGTGTTTATCGGCGGGATCTTCTCCCGTTACCTTTCCAGATTGGGATACAATTAACTTGGCAACCACAAAGTTATCTGAAACCGGCTTGTGGTTGTAACAATGGCTTGCTTCGGGCGGGCAACACATATGGCATCTAAGTAAGCACCGTCGTGGCGAAATGTAAAAGTAAAATTAATAGATGTTGTGTGTTAAGCCAGCCTAGGTTGATAATCCCGAAATACAATACTCATGTTTATTATTTTAGAATAAAGTAAACCGTGTTAAGAACGATACACTAACGTTATTTGTATGTATCAACGACCAAATATAACTAGACAAAACATTCCCCATCCGTCCTCACTGAATGTTTTGATTTCAGCTAGCCAGACAGAGAAACTAGAAATAGAGATATGTCTTGTCTAGTTCGAGTATTTCTCACTGGAGGCCACGTAGAGTGTCAGTGTATAGTCTAGTGTTTAGTTTTAACGTTGCTCACTAGAGGCTACGTAAAAGCATATGTATTTTGTCTTTGTTTTGTAGTTGTAGTGGTTTTGTGAGTGATACATTGATTTTTCTTTAATATTAAACCTTATAAATTATTTAATGTTAACCTTAAATGTTAACCACGAAATTTTAACTAAAAACACTTGCGCCTCTAGTGAGCAACGTTCAAACTAAACACGTATACTCTACGTGGCCTCAGTAGTGACCTCTAGTGAGTAATACACGGACTAGACAAGACATATCTCTATCTCTAATTTCTCTGTCTGGCCAGCCGAAATCAAAACAAACCAAATGAAGTTTCGTCTAGTTATATTTGGACGTTGGTATGTATAATGAAAAGCATTATACTTTCATTTTATTTTATTTTCATTTTGTAGACTGTTGTTGACATGTCAGTATGGTAATACATATTACCGTACAGATATAGTTATTGTTACCAACCTACTTTTAAATATGTAAACAAAGTCTCAATAATCTGAAACCGGTAAATTAATTATCTATTTATAACTTGCGTAAAATATCGTGACCCAGACCCACAATACATTTATATGTAAAATATTTCAACACAGAAGCTCACGTAACAAAGAAGCTTAAACTTGCTTTTATGCACAAACTTTGTATTTTAGGATAATTTTTATTTTTTATTACGTATTAATTTTCAGTGTGCTGTATGGAGTTTTCGAAAACGTACCAAAAAAACCAAAATACATTGTAGCAGTGGAACAAACAACTTGTACACAAAGGCAAATTGTTAAAACTTTAGCCAGAGTGTTGGGAAATTCAAGAAGCAAAATGGTAACACAAGCTGAATCGTTTCTTTATCCTGAAATGACGGTATGAATATTTTTAATAAAAACTACGCGTATATTCCAACGTAATCAACATTATTACAAAATAATATTAAGTTTTGGTTTGCATTTCTTTAGCACACTTTTTTATTTTGTTTCAAACAACGATGCTCAAATTTTTACACTATTAAATTTTAAGTAAAAATGATTTCAATGAACGCCATAAAGCATAAATGGACGTTAAAAAAATTTTCAATGAGCGTTATTTAAAAAATAAATGTCATAAAAGACATACAACCAAAATCTTGTCTTAATAAAATAATATAAATTCGCATAATTTACTGTGTTGCATACATCAAAGACCTGTTAACCAATAATAGTATATTACGTAATGAGAGATGTAAGAAGCAGATTACGTACGAGTAAAATATTGACACAAGAGACGCGTAGCGTCGCGTTTGTAATTTTACGAGTGAAAAATTGCTTAACATCTCGAATTATGTACTATACTTTTTCTACGATCAATTATTATTATTTCTAAGTTAAAAGAAAATTCAGATACGTTAATTACTGTAATTTTGATTGATTATTTATTGTTGTCATAATATAATAATATATTAACCCAACAATCAGTCCTGCCAACCTAAATTTCCTTGTCATTACGTAACAGTGTTATGTAATGAAAGTTCATTATGTAACATTATTCATAATCACGAACTTACATTGTTAGTAGTCTGTTCTGTAATGACCTACTTACAGTTTAATGGTAGTAGAAAAAAATTTGTAACCTAAACTAAAAATGATATTTCTATTTAATAAAACCATCTCGGAAACCAGTAACAACCGAAATTAATTAAAAACAGTTTATGAAACTATTTCTAGAAAGGAAGAAAATGTGCACTTTTTCCTTTCCTTTTTTAATAGACATGGAGAAAATAATTTATATAAATTTTTTTGTTTTTATTTAAAAATCTTGAACACGAGGGGGTGGATCTGGATGATGACTACTACTGCTAATACTTCTTACTCCTGATTACTCCTTTTTTCTTACTGTTTACTTCAGCGATGACACATTATCTGGTGGACGCTCGGATGGCTGGCGTCCACGACTTCGTGACAAGGAAGAACACACATACACTTTACTTACACTTTATGAACACTACGGACATGGACACTACTTGGTTTTTTAATAACTAAACTTTATTTACATGATTATTATAACTTATTATTAACTATGGATTAAACTAAACATAACTAACACAACTAAGCAAGTACTAAACTGTTACATTCTGTAACCCAGCGGGCGGGCGTCGCCTCAAAACTAAAAGACACTACATGTCCAAAAACAAGACACGTCTGCCCGACGCGACAAACTAAATTCGACTCTTCCATGTTTATCCCATGACTATCTAAACTCGACTATCCTTAAAAACAAAACGCTATCTTCAGGACAGAATTATCTTAGAGGTACGGGGTGCATAGGTTAGGGCATTCAAAGTCACGCACGTATACATAATAATTTCTAGACTAAGATCAACAAATAAATGTCGTGACTATCATAATACGAAAAGAATTTCTAAGCTGAATTTTGACATTTATAACTTAAACAGATAAACAGAGTTAAAATATGATTATCGAAACTATAATTTAGAAGAGTTTATAAAAAGTTATTTATCTGTTATTGCGCTTACCCTCGTCTTATTACAATCTGGAAAGTAAATAGTATCAGTTTTTGAATAAAAATTGAAAAAATAACTATTTCGGTTAACCATTAACTGTTATTTTTCTTTTCGAATTCATGCCCATGCCCTGCTCTCACTAATGCCCAGTTGCACCGCTGGCACTTAAATTTTAAGGGGGTGTATTCTGTAAGGAAACTGTTAATTTTAAACAGTATGTTAAAAATAAACTTGCTGTTAAATTATATTTTCTATTCTATAACTATCAATTCTGTTAAAATGTTAACACCCGTGTTAAAATTAGGTGTTAAAACTGTATATTTTAACGTCATTCAAATCGATGCCTTTAAAATTTTAACATCTGTTTATACAATAAAATTATCACAGAATTTGAATATGTTGCACTTCTAATTAATGAAAATGAAATAGAAAACAAAAGAAAAATACCATGGATGAATATAAAAAATATCTAGGTGTTATTTAATAAAATATACTCTTTTACGAAGTATTTTATTTAATTACGGTCACCCATTTCATCGTGTCTTTGTTTATCACAGCGTGTTGCCAGTAGGAATTTTTAATTATCATAATTCGAGAAAACCTGAACTTAGAATGGTATACCGAGAGCACGATTTAGATGTATCGTAAAACATAGTTTTTATTATAATGTAGGTATTAAATGCAGTTAAAATTGCTTACTCCTGTCTTGTTCGTCCAACCAACGTAACTTAACATTTTGGATTGTTAATTCCGAGGATCAAAAAGAAGAAATTTTACATACCTAATGATAACTTAATAATTTACAATTTCAATGTAATTCATTTTTAATATGAAACCTGAAAATGATACATGATTATGCAGCAGATTTTGATTTATTTTCCGGAGCATTATTTCCATTCGTTTTTCTAAAATTTCAAAATGACAGATTAGTTTTTTAAATTTTAAAGTGACACATAAACTGACAGTTGTTCACTCTTTTTATCATGTTTATTTATTTGTGTTATGGTTAACAACTACATTACTTTAGTAAAGACGTGCCTTTTTTCTGTCTTGTTGATCACTTCATTCTAGTGTTTAACAGACATGTTAAAATTTATGATTTTAACAGCACTGTCAAATTTTCGCGTAGAGAATACCAAAAAATGAATTTATTGTTAACAGTCATGTTAAAACATAATTTTTTAAAGGCATGTTAAAATTAACAATTTTTTTACAGAATACACCCCAAGATAGCCTTAAACAAAAAAATGCAAATCGATATTTTGACAGCAATAATCCATTACTTATTTGACATTTCGTTTCGACACGATAATTCAGTTTAAGAAAAACTTAAAATTTAAGCGACAGTGGTACAACCGGGCATTGACGGTCTACAATTTTTATTTAATTTGATAAGCCACTTCTACGTTATAGTTCTCTAGATCTATATCACTATCCGGGACACAATGATGTGTCGTTCATGAACGAGTCGTTCATTTTGAACGACTCACTTTAATGAGCTATGAACGAACGACTCTAGTCGCACAGGACGGCACACGGCTCACCAATTCACACTATCTTTGCGTTCGTTCTCGCTCTGTGCCATCGTTCACATGCTGTGCTCTATGGTTAGGTCATCGTTCATTAAACAGTACACTAGCACAGATGACTCACTAATTAGTAAATAGCACAGTAGCATAGAATAGAGCTGAGCTAATGCTATGTGTACGCTACGAGTCGTTCAAAACATCCGAGTACACCAGTCATAACACATGTGAAGAGCGCTTGTGCGTTTGAAAAGAGTCGTTCACTTTATGGGGCGGAGCAAAACGAACTGACATCACTAAAATAGGGGATTCCACCTTTTTTATAATTTCATCAGAAAGTATAAGTAAAACTAATGCCTCGATTATGGTCATGTATTATAGCCCTATAGCGCTTTAACACTTTAAAATTTAAGAGTTAAAGTTGAAAACAATTGTGGTCATAACTTTAAATATTTACGCTTTAACTCTTTAGAATTCAAGAGTTAAAGTTTGAAAACCAATTATGGTCATGGCTTTATATATTTAGTAACTAAATATTTCTATAAATTTTACAGTGACAAAAACATGGCTATAAAATTTAAGTTAACATATTATTATTAGTTGTAATCAAAAACCTAAGCAAAATATGGACAATATTCCAATTTTTGTGGTTTTATTGTTAAATGAAGATGGTGTAAGGTAAAAAATACATATTTTTATAATCGTGCAAGTTATATTAATAATTTTTTATTATTTAGGAATGAAATGAGAATTGAAAGAAGAATATTAAGGGTTACTATGAATCCTTTCGAATTTCCCAAAAATAAATTTATTAAAGACTATTTTCCAGATCAAGTGTCGTGTCGATATCACTGTTAAAGTCTGCTCCAATTTCTGATACTAACGAAGATCCCTCAACCACAATTCTTCCCCAAACGCTCAGTGCTCTTTATATTTAAGTGACCATAATCATTATTCGTTAAATTATTTAAGAATCTCTTTAAGACAACTCTTTAAGCTTAAATTCTATAATTCTTAAAGAGAAGACCATAATCGAGGCATGACTATTGGTGAAAATCCGGTGAAAAAATTTGAAAATATGTATGTGACGTCACGAATATAAGTTTTTATATAAAACTGTTTTCTTCGTGGATCTAAAATGTTCTTGAAATGTATGCTATTTATAAATTATATTTATAACAAACAAATTAATATTGTAATACTGTATAAGTCTACATGCTTTATAATTGCAAGTGTATTAAAATTATTGACTCGTACCACGAGCACTATTTTAACTAAAATGCTGTTTTAAGAAATGTCAAATTTTATTATTTAATATTAATAATAAATAATATCAAATTTATCAAAATATGATTTTAAAACAGAACATGGTTTCTATTCAAACAAATATTTTTTTCAAAAATCGTTCTTTAAACATAAGGGCAAAATTAAATATTGAAATTTGAATTTGACATTTCTTAAAACAGCGTTTTAGTTAAAATCGTGCTCGTGGTACGAGCCAAAAAGTTTAATGCAAGAAATTTATATTCAAATAAAAACTGTTTGAGAATTGCAGTACTGGACTGGTAGCCACGTTTCCGCTATTTGAATTTGTCTATTTCCATTGGTAGTAGACTCCTCCCCTTAACTCGGTATTCGTTATATATTTATAGGTGGTTTTTGACTCGCCAATCAAAATAATATATATGGAATTCATATGAGTGACGAACTGCTAAAACAAAAAACCCCTTATTTCCGAAGTATTTCAATTATATCATTTTATTTCTTTATTAATATTCTTTATTAAGTATATACTTTCACTATTTTTTACTAATTTCTCTTAATTCGATTGAGCTGTAATCCCCTATTCACACTATCTTTACGTTCGTTCTCGCTCTGTGCCATTGTTCACGTGCTGTGCTCTATAGTTCGGTCATCGTTCATTAAACAGCACACTAGCACAGATTATTCAGCGCTCAGTAAATAGCACAGTAGCACAGCTACACGAAATACAGCACAGAGCGGAGAATAGAGCTGAGCTAATGCTACGTGTACAGTAGGTACGAGTCGTTCAAAACATCCGACCAATGGACCTACTACGTCCATGCATCCGACACTCGGGCACTTGGGCAAGTGAGTACAGCAGTCAATCAGTCACAGCACATGTGAAGAGTGTTTGTACGTTTGAAAAGAGTCGTTCAAATGAACGACTCACTTTAGGGAGCGGAGCAAAACGAACTGACTCACTAAAATTGAACGAAGACCCATGGGACACTCTAAATTTTAATAAATAGTCTAATAAATATAAAATTAACAGGAACAAAAAAAGATTGTTTACCACTGATAGTCCGAGATACTATAATTAAATAACAAAAATTCTGAATTTTTTAAATTATATCTTGTTCCATTTAAGCCATTCAGTATTGCGGAGCATAGGGAATAGTTTTGACCTCTCTGATTGATTGAAATTAGAGACAAGAGACAAGTTTACCCAATGTAATTTCGGCTACTTCAGATTTACGTTGTTGCCAGTGCCATCTACTGAATGGCTTAAATGGAACAAAGCATATGATCAAAATTCACAATTTATTTCAAATATACAAACTGTTAACTCAGTGTTAATATTATGATCAAAAACTGAAACTTGTACTATACAATGTACACTCGTATGTATTGATATTTCATTGAAAATATTCTGAATATATAATATTGAACTTTCTATGCAGTTACTGAAAATTATTATTTGTAATTAAAAAGCAGTGCATTACATTACAAACTTTTCCAATTATTTCCTTATTAAACCTGAAAGTTCAGTGAAATATTTTTTTAATTAAATTCTATTTCAGCAAACTACTCATGACCGATTAACTGTGAATTTAAGAATGGAACCAAATTACATACTTAATGATTTAGAAATTCCATGGGTAACAGATTTAAATTTCGTCGAAAATATTTACAAAATAGTTAAAGAGTATAAGCAAGCAAGAAAACTGTATCCAATAAATGTCATTGTTCACGGTCCGCCAGCCGTTGGAAAAACTACAATAGCAAAGAAAATCGCTGAATATTACGGCTTGCACTACATTTCCATCGCCACCTTAATTAAAGAAAACCTCGCCTCTCTGGTAAGAACTATAGAGAACGAATGTTAAATTTCTGTTGCAATTAATTATCGAATTAATTAAACTTCACGCAGATGCATGTTGATTTATACCTGTTTAATTAATTATTTATTTTGATTTACAGCGATCTAACATCGAATATGCAAAGGAACAAGTGAAACTCAAGACGGAAAAAGATGCAGCACCAGAACCAGACGAAGAAGAAGCTGATGAAGAAGAAGATGAAGAAGAAGATTGGGAGGGCAAGATAGAAGAATATACTGAAAGATTGAAAGAAACAGAAAGGGGGCTAGATGAAAGCGAAAATGGAAAATTACCTGACCATATCATAATACCGTAAGTAAAATATTACGTATACCTATGTATTATATTTGTTAAATTTTTCCGCACTGTGCCAACAGATGTTTACAGACAAAAGTTTTTGAAATAAAAGTGATAATTAATCTTCCACTTCATCACGACTGATCTGACACGATTACAGGTTCTGTGATCTAAATAATCTAATTTTATGCATTGAAATTTATTAAAAGTTTTACTTTATTAAAATAATATACTTCATTTCACGTAAGAAAATAGTAGTGGGAAGATAGATGCAGTTTGATTTTGTCTTTTGATTGGATAATTCTCTGATATAAAACAGCCAGTTAAATTTACTTTGACAATAAATTTAATGAATCGTTTTTGACAGCATTGATTTTAGTTTTGCCATATAAATTGATTCGAATTTGTTCAATGAAATAAATTTATTTTGAAAGTAAATATATTGGACGTTTATAAAACAGGCCCTAAAAAACAGATATTTATACTCTATTCCGATCAATAATTTATTATGTTATCTTAACTTTGTGGTTTACATATTTTAGTTATATTTCTACAAGTATCAAGTATTATTAAATTTTGCTAATAAGTAGGTATATTGATACTGTAACGTTTTTATTTATTTGGGTGAACTGTACAAATCAATGATTTATTGTTTATTAAAATTAAATTAGTCCTTAGATTGGTGTAAAACACACCTGGACAGTTACCATTTTAAAATATTTTTTTATATTCAGCATAGTTTATTGTAGTCATCCAGGACAATTTTTTATTATTTGACGATTTTCACTCTGTGATCTGTGGTTTTTGACTATTTATTTATTTATATTTTTTTAAATGTCCGACTTGTATGTATCTACGCTTATCCACACGTGTGCTTTTTCCTTCAACTGGACCATTCTAGCCCTGAAGAAGACTATTGTATAGTCGAAACGTCGGCGTGAATAAATTGTAATATTGACTGCTAGTCCGAAACTTTATTTATTCCATCCCCAACACAGTCGAACATCATTTTTTGAATTAAAATTAAAGTTTATTAAATGATAAACAAATATTAAAAAGATAATAAATATGACTAATTACTATGCTTAAACAAATATTAAATACTAAGAATATTATAGAACACTTAAACACTAAGATTTTTTATTTAAACAATATTTATTTCACTATTTACTTATATCACTACATTTATTTATGTTCACCGCTTGTCGACTATCTGTTTATATCACCAACTATTCATTTCACGACGCTCGTACGCTGCCTTCCTTGACGAGGTTTATATACTCCAGCGACTTCTAGAACATTCTTCGCTATAAAAATATCGAATAAAGTAGGTGTGTTCGTTACGCTACCTTGCGTCTACGGTTTACTGCCGCGCCCATATACTTTGTATGGAGGCGGCAGTAAACCGTAAACGCAAAGTAATGAAACGAACAGACCTATTAGATCACGTCACCGAAGTAATTAAACAAATCTGAACATATTTGTTAACGTCGTCATCGTCAAGTTGCCCGCGGTGATTGCGTCACGGAGGCGCTGCGGCGAAGACGGCGCGGCTGCGAGGGAGGTGCGGCGGCGACGGCAACGTCCGTTGTCCGTTACAATACATTATAAAATAGTACAGGTTGAAACAAATTCGAGTTCCTTGTATGAAAAACTTTATAGTTCTTCATGGATAAACTTTTTGAAACAAATTCAATGATTTACCTAAATATGTTACAAGTACCTATTTTCATTTTTGTTTTTGAGTTACGAACAAAAAAACGTAAATTTGATAATTAACTTTTGTTTATAATTTTTATCTGTGTGGAAATTTTTAAGTGTTTCAAATATTTTTTAATGAGATGATTTTTTTCTGTAATGGTATTCTAGTTAGGGCATTTATTAAAAAATAATGCCATTAGATAGAGTATTTTTTACCTTTTCATATGTAACATTTATTAATATTACTATTTTACGTTCATGCGACCCTTTAGTAGTACGAATGAACGAATGATGCTTTTAGTTTTATTGCTGTTTGCATTTGATGAACTTTTAAAATGCGGAATAAATGTTAAAATTTTCGTAGAATGTATGCAATTTTATTAATATATTACAAGAGGTGGATCCCTGTACTGCGACCTGTAGATCTATTTTACACTCCAGATTTACTCGTATTCTAGGAGTCCTATTTGTTTAATAAACTCCAGGGTTTTCTTCAGATCTACATCTTTTAGCATATCCTGCTGTATCTTTTCTGCCCCCAGGATATTATATCTGCTGCTCGTAAAGGCTTCACAGTGGCATATAAGGTGCTGAGGGGTTTCTTCCTCTTCACCACACTCCCTGCTTGTCGGTTCTTGTGTTAGTCCCATCGTGTGTAGGTGTTTGTTTAGTAGACAGTGTCTTGTTAGGAGTCCTATTATTAATCTAATGTCTTGTTTGTTCATTAGGAGTAAAAGTTCCGTTCTTTTCTTGGTTGGTTCATTTAGGAAGAGCTTTGAGTGTCTCTGCCCTGGTGACTCCAACCAGTGATTCTTGTGCCATTGATTCAGAAATGTTTTTATTTCTAGCTTAACTGTCTCCGCTGAGATTCCGAAAGCCGGTTCTGGTCCTGTGAAATGAAAACTTGTCCCCTTCTTAGTCAGACTATCTGCTACCTAGTTTCCTTCGATCTCTGAATGCCCGGGTACCCATATTAATTTCAATTTGTTCCTCGCTCCTAGTGCATTTAATCTGTGGATGCACTCTAGAACAAGTCCAGATTCTGTCTCACAGGATTCTAGTGCTTTTAGTGCGGCTTGGCTGTCTGTTACTATGGAGATTCTTCTGTTCTAAAGTGGCTATGTAGTAGTAATTTGGCGCAGGTTAAAATTGCGTACAGTTCTGCATGGAATACTGTCGTATAAGTCCCAAGTCCAATCGACTGATTGTGCTTCAATCCTTTAGCTCCATGTATTCCTGCTCAGGTTCCATTTGTATGCAATGGTATTATTTAATCGTTATACACAAAGAATTTGTATAGCCCTCAACAAAAAATATTTCCACACCTCTGGACTAATGTCCGTTAATAATCACTTTCATCACGATTAAATATTTTATCACAAAAAGCAAAATAATTCACATTCACTGTCAATATCAGTAACAAATCAAAGCGTCATTTTAATTCAGTTCAATGAGTTAGGTATAAAACGAGTGAATTTAAATTCATCATTCATTTTATTTGAATAGTTACTAGATATTTCCATAAAACTTCATTATTTATAGAACTGTGTAAATATTATCATTTAAAATCCATTAATTATTATTAAACAGAAAACAATAAATTTTAAACTCTATAAAAGTGACAACGAAGTTCAATTACTCAATAATATTTGAATACGTTAATTGGTTTTTGATTTATAACGACAATATTAAAAATGAAAATCAATTATCATTTTGCTTCATTGTTGATAATGTTAACAGAATGCTGCGAGAAACACTCCAAAACAACTTGTGCCAGAACCAGGGATATGTCCTGGATGGTTACCCAAAAACCATCGAACAAACTAGAGAATTATTTGAAATAGGAGAAGGTGATCAAGAAGAAGCCGACGAGGAGGAAGAAGAAGAGGAAGAAGAAGAAGGTGACGAGGAACCGAAAAAACATATTTTTCCTCATCATGTCATCACACTGGAGGCATCAGATGAATTTTTATGCAATCGTATTATGCATTTACCCGAACTTGAGGTAACCGAGAAAATATTTTAGCAAATATGTAAAAGCGCACCATGCGTTCATGCAAAAAAAGTATAAATTTAAAAATTATTAATATTAAACCAATCAATTTCATAAATGTACTACTATTTACATAAAACCTGCATTTTGAATCTGCAATCCAAAATTCAATTCTTAATTATTAATAGAAGCTGAGATCTAACACTTTTTTAAATTGTTATAGATTGTTTAAGATATAAATAAATCGTAAAAAATGAACGTTTAAATTATTCACAAAGCGTATGGTTACAACATATAAAAAAATATATTTTTTCCCTCTATATATAGGCTGTCCGGATTTCGAAGGCTACCATTGGGATCTCGGAAACTATAAGAGATACGACTTCGGTTAAATAGAACATGTGGTGCATCTTTGGGGGAGCCATCTTAAATGTGCTTTTGTTTTGTCAAAAATTCTCATAGGTTACCAGAAAATGGCGAAAAACTGAATTTGTTCGATATTTTCATTTTGAAATTACTTCCAAAAATGTTTCAAATACAAAAGTTTGATATTTTCTATTGTCTATCCAGTGGCGTATAAAAATAATTTTTCTATCGGTAAATTTTAGATTTACAATACAAACTTACATTTTTTAAACGGAACCCATATTTAATTTTTGCTTCAAAAAAATGCTTATTGTTTTCTCTTTCGAATGGTGGAAGGGTTTTAAATAATTTTTTTAATTTACCCGGTATATCTACTTATGTGAATTGGAAAATATATAGTTACAATTAAATTATGAAACAAGGTAGTTATGAAATAAGTTATTTATGTAAAATAAAATAGTATTTTAAAAAACTAATGAAATTACTGACAGAAAATAAGAATTTTTACCATGAAAAATAATAATAAAAAATCTAAGATTTGGAAATAAAACAAATTTAAAACACAATAACTCTTACACCAATCGAAATAGAAATAAATAGTATGTTTTAGTATATAAATCAAATATGGATTCCATTAAAAAAAATGTAAGTTTGTTACATTTCGAAAATTTACCGATAGAAATATTATTTTCACTGGATAGATAATAAAAATATATAACTTTTTTATTTGAAACATTTTTCTTGATTACTGATAGTTTACAAGTAATTTTAAATAGAAAATATCGAACGAATTCAGTTTTGCGCCATTTTCTAGTAACCTATGTGAAGTTTTGTAAAAATTAAAGCAGATCTAAAATGGCCCCCCAAAGGCGCATCACATTTCCCACTTATCCGAAGTCGTATCTCTTATAGATGCCGAAAATCCAATGGTGGCATTTGAAATCCGGATATCGTATATATGTATATTGATTAGACATCAATGAAGTTGAGAATTTTTTCAAACGCATTAAAAATGGGGATCATTTTTTATATACAGTATGTTCCACGACTCGACAAACAAACTTATACCATATATTCCGCGGGTCATTACGATCAAAAAATGTTATATGACCTATAGATGAATTCCTCTTTGTTTCGGAGATATCAAAGGAATTAACAAAAAAAGATAATTGAATTAGCCTTGACGAATGAACGTATGTTTAACAAATGAATGATTTTTGTGCTGTGTTATTAATTTCAGCCATTATACCGCATTTTACTTAGGCAGGATATGCTGATATGGTTTTCGTGTATGGTTTTTGAAATGGAAGTGAACGGGCTGCAGCTGCGGAGTACCTCCGGCGATACCCAGATCGCATTATTCCTCACCACACAACATTTTCAGTAATTGGCAGTAATTAACTTGCAATATTCTATGACTCGAAGGATAGCTGTATGTTTAGAAAATGGCGGTACTCATTTTGAACAGTTGCTGTAATTTTATGTTAATTAAGTACCCATTGATATTTGAATGAATAATTTTTTTATCACTTTTTTAAATTCCTTCGATATCTCCGAAACAAAGAGGAATTCTCCTATAGGTCATATAACATTTTTTGATCGCAATGACCCCCGGAATATATGGTATAAGTTTGTCGGTTAAATCGCGGAACATTCTGTACATTTATTGTCATTATTTCTATATTACTTAATTTAAAAATATGAAATTTAGTATTCGCAATCGTAGATAAAAAATTCCCTCTAGTGGCGCAAATCAGTATTACGAAAAGCAATCGTACAAGCGTTATATTAAATAAGTGACAGCTGAGTTTATAGTGTAGTAATTAATAATTAAATATTTTAACTTATCGCCTTTATATAAATAAGTTTTTAAACTCGGTTTGTATACACAGTCAACGAAACACAGTGAACAATGTGAACTGTCATATGTCAAACCCATCGTATGGCGGCCATCTTGTTTCAAAAATCAACGCCTCTATCGTTAATTTCGATTGCGAATAATCACGTAGAAATGTATAGTCCATAACTGAAAGTGTCTTTCATAATTATTAATTTTTTTAATCAAGTTATTGAGTTGTACAAAATAATAATCCTAAACTCAAAGTGACAAGTCCCATTTAAAACATTTAATTGAAGCTATAGTTAGTATAGTTTTCAAAACCCCC
The DNA here is from genome assembly GCA_963082715.1 of Harpalus rubripes. Taxonomy (NCBI): domain Eukaryota; kingdom Metazoa; phylum Arthropoda; class Insecta; order Coleoptera; family Carabidae; genus Harpalus; species Harpalus rubripes. The sequence goes on along the minus strand of OY720456.1, from coordinate 13,605,117 downwards.
AGTTGTAGTACTTGAAAATGGGATATACTATTTATCAAGGGTGCCTTATGACATATTCATTGCAATACTTTTATTACGTTGCGTTTCACATGAATACATTTGAATTAATAAATATTCTTATTTTTATTACAGTTGCAAGATACGCACTATACCGAAGAACATATGATTCGACGCCTTGGAGAATTTCGTCTCAACAACACTGACGAAAATACTATGCTCAATATATTTGACGAAAGAGAAATTCATCCATACTCCATCGATGCAGAAACTGACGATGTGGACGCTATTTTTGAATTAGTGCGCGGCAAAATTGGTCCGAAATATGGTTATCCATTATCAGATTATGAACTAGAACAATTAAGACTCGAGGAAGAAGATGAATTGCATAGACAAATGGAAGCAGCTAGGAGAGCTAGAGAAGGTAAATTTCAATAACTAAAGGCCTGTGTCCACGATGTTAGAAATCGTTCCAAGTTCTCGATCACATTTTTTGATCATAAACATTGAACTTGTATGACTACAGATGTCAGGTTGGTCGAATTTATGAAGTTAGTTTTAGCCATTTCTACCAAAACTAAAAACTAATAAAAATAAAAAATAAAAATTATCCCGGCTGAAGTAAATTTAATTTTTACTTACCTTATCATTTTCATGCTTATCAAACGTCAAGATTTTAAATTGGTAACAGTTAAATGAAATTAGCAACTTATGCGAAAAAATGGGACAATGCATTTTTCCATTCTAGTTTTCTATTCAATTTTTGCGTCCGAATTGGTAGTGTCCACGATCCGAGATATCGAATTGCGAACTATATCCGAGAACTCGGATCGATTTCTAGGATCATGTAGATAGAATATAAGACATTTAATATTATTTCATACATACATACGTACATAAAAAGAATCCGACCTTCAGCTGGGAAAAAAATATTGCGTACCTGACGGGATTTGGGACCCAAATCTCTTTAAAAGTAGGCCCCTTGTGCCTCCACACATTTAGCCCACCGATCCTTCCACTGCTGGAGACACCTCTGGAAGCCTTCTTTATTTGTGTTCCTCCCATGGTATTGTCTCCAAACACCTGACGAATCTTACGAATTGATCCACTTTGAGAGTCGCCAAGCTTTTGACAAAACTTGAGGCAAAGTATTTGCTCAACACGTTCAGTAGTTTTAAACGAATTAAAAATCCGCCGAATATTTTGAACAACACCTCACACAACAGCTACCAAGCAGCGAATGACGCACCAGGTGGCGAAGCGAAAATTCAGGCGTGCGTATGAAGGTATCCCCCTCCACTGTGAAAAGTGGCGCCGCCCTGCCGTCATTATTTTCCGCGGGAAAATTGAAGGTCGGATTCTTTCTATTCTCATAAACCATTGATTCTTTAGCGTAACTAATAATAACGATCCACTTAGGTACATAACGCATTACCTAATAATCAGAGAGAAGTTGTAAAACAACCTGTATAACAGATAAATTAAATATTAATGCATAATGGTCACTATCCAAATACTAATGTGCAGAGAAATCGATATACGCATGGTGACACGCCCATTGGCTACAATTAATTATGTTTGTATACAAATCCTTACAGGTGTTTATAGATTATAGATAAGCACACATTAATCAGATTGATATAATAATATACATACATCTGGAAATTTAGTTGAAAAGCGGATTGAAATTAGTAACTCAATAGGTTCGCTAAAACCATGCGTAAAAGCGATAATTATTAGACCTGAGGTGGTTTTAGCGTAATTCGGTTCGGCTATTACTAAAAGCATTTACGGTGCAATGATTCATCAAATTCGCAAATAATGTGAGATTTCTCAACTTTATTGTTTCCCGAAACGTGTTCGGTCTACTTACAATCAACTAATGGTCGTTAAACTTACGTTATAACACAGAGAAATGGATAAGTGCATAGACATTACGTATAACTGAAAGGCTTTAATACTTCAAATAAAATTTAAAATTGAATAATAACTGTAACAAATTTTAATATTAATAAAACTAAAATTTATCGTAATATCTTTTAACTACTGAAATATTCGTATTGTGAATTATTTCCAATATACTTATACAATTCTCTAACTGGTAATAAAAATTTTATTTTCATTAAAAAACTAATATAAAGTGTTATTACATATTTTCTTTTGAGTAGTGGCTACAAATAAAAAATCCCTTAGAGATTATTTTTCAATTAATTTTGTGCGAAATACCATTAAGAAAACTAGAAAAGTTTTTATAGCATTTGTTGTTTTACTACTTAACGTTATATGAATTACCTTCTTTCTATCGAAGAATATTTCAGCTATTTGAGTCTATAAAAATTTCTCGTTCAAAAGATGTAACTGTATCTTCATAACTTTTCCACATGTTCAAGAAAAGCGTACTAAACAGTCATAAAATGTAGATTTTTCCATCAAAATATGATAATAAAAATAAGAGGTGAACTGAAAAATGTTGTTGTATACTGTATATTGTACGTATTTTAGTAAAGGCAAGAATTGTTATGTATCACAATACTATATGAAGGAAAAAATATTCATATCTGAAAAAAATATTCTAATTAATTAATAAATGAACTAATTTTTTCTTACTGAAAAGTAGGTAATCATAATTTTGACCATAATATTTAATTTCTCTGTGGAACTCGCATACTCTACCTAGAAGCAAACGCTGAACAAAAGGCCCATTGAATGACAATTGCTGCGCTGTTCGCGCATGTTCGTGTCGAACCGAACATGGCCGAATAATCGTAGAATCGTATACTCTCCCTAACAAGGCGCGAGCCGAGACGTGACTTTGACAAGTGCTTGTAGGGCCCCACAAGGTTGCCAAGTATACAGCTTGTATAACTTGCCTGTGTTGCCAAATCAATTTAAGCGTAAAATTAATATATACAATTGTAAAAGTAGTTATTATTAATTAATAATATGTTGTTTTATTTTCTGACACATAAACTTAATTTTTAAAATATTTTATATAAAAATAGTGAGATTAGTGCTGCCATCTACGATTCAATGATTTCTTGGCGCGCTAAATTTGAGGAAACCATCAGTTCATGTTGAACGCTCTATTTTTATAAAATATAGTATTTCCATATGCACCTACCTACTTACGACATTAAGGGCCAGTTTTATAAAGAAATGTAATCTTCACTTAAAAATTAGTTGTCAAGTAAATTTAATGAAATGAACAAATTCGAATCAGTTTCTCTGTTCTTATGACATTTAAATCATTACTGTCAAAAAATCGTGTTGCATTTTTTCTTTTCATTAAATTTACTATGGAAGTAAATTTTAAGTGAAGATTCAATTTCTTTATAAAACCGGCCCTAAATAATTTTAATAATATTCATTATATGAAACATATTAAATATTTTGTAATTTATTTCACAAAACAATTTTAAATATGACGTTCAACAATAGTCATGTCACAAAATTTTAGTTCAATAATGTGGATTTCAAAAGTTTCTCCAAACGAAAACAAAGCGTGTTCGGCTATCGTCGTTTTGGGACTTTTGAGACTTATGAGTTATGTTATGTACTGCACTAAACACGAATTGGCCCGATGTTTGCCGATTCGCTCAGCAGCCGGCATTCAATAAGCCATCACTATCATTGTACGTACTGGTATGCGCGTTCCAGTCATTGATATACATATTTCAGTAATTGTCACTTTAAGGAACACTTAAAATTTGAATATCCACGAATCTATTTATAAATATGAATTCTGTACCGTAATTCTTTTTCTTTATTATTTCTCTTTTTTCAGAGCAAGAACGCCGGGCTCGAGAAGAACACGAACGCAACATGGAACTGTGGTCAGATCTTCTTCTTCAATTGCAACACGAAGAACAACAACAACTTACTGCACAATGCAAACCTCTCCGTGAATACCTAGTTCGCTTCGTGTTCCCTACGTTAACCCGCGGACTCCAGGAAACTGCTCGAATCAAACCTGCAGATCCTGTAGATTTTCTTGCAGAATATCTCTTCAAAGAAAATCCCGAAGGAAGAATGTTCGATCCTGCTTATGTATCAGCGGCAGATGACCTTTTTAAGACGATTGAAGCGTTCAGAAGGAGGCTTGGAAATTAAATGAAGACAAATTTATTTTCAATAAAAAGAATTTTATTAAATACTTTGAATAATATATATGCATAAGGCTTGATTTACATTAGCGGTACAATGACGGTACGGATACTTCTTGCCCCAATGTATTTTAATGGACCCATTTACATCTATGTTTACGGTACGATGACGTCCTTTTGATATTTACTGATTTACAACCGTCACCGTACCGTTATTGTACCGTCATTGTACCGATAATGTAAATCAAGCGTAACGTAGTAATATCTATACATGGGGAGGCTACCATAATTTATCTACATATTTGAATACACAAATAATTATTTATTCAACAAATGTAAGTTTTGTCTTATTTGCTAATTCTAGTAGAAAAATTTATATATATTTTTTCTTCAGTTAATACGTTCAAACATTTTTTCGCAATTTATATTATTCTATAAACTGGATAAAATATCTTGTGGTACACATGTATTCATTATAAATCACGTGTACTAAGCGAAATTGTATCCAACAGTTTCATAAATGGGTTAAAGAATACCACAAACTAATAATTATTTAATAGGCAGACCTTTGGCTGGTCTGAGAGATCAAGAAACTTGGAGTATTTGGATGCAGCTTTCAAGCTTTCGATTTCAACACTGCAGATCTTCTACAGCACTTTTTCTGAAGGATACCTGAGCTTCAGATAAATCTTCTACGGCGTAGACAACCATCGATGGATGAACACGTAAGAAATTCCTTTTTTACCTTCCGTCACCTTTAGGTAAGGAAGGTATTGTCTTTGGTCAAAAAATTCGGTGGTGAGTTTTTAATGAATAAGCACGTTTTAAGGTCCCTAGAATACGATTTTACTATTTTTACGATGATGTCTGTATGTGTGTGTGTGTGTGTGTGTGTGTGTGTGTGTGTGTGTGTGTGTGTGTGTGTATGTATGTGTGTCCGTGTGTGTGTATGTAACAAAATTTTCGTCTGCGATAACTCTAATACTACAATTCCAAAAATTATAATTCTTTCGTATTCCTCTTCGTTGCATCCATATGAAGAGCTGATTAGATTTTGGTTATAATTGGTCAACCGGAAGTGCTCTCATTTGAAGATTTTAACAGTTTTTCTTGAAAAAACGATGTTAAATATCATTTTTTCACATTTAATGTTATTATAAATATTAAAGAACATTGTATTCTCTATTCGATTTGACTGCATTTTATACTTCATATTAAATGGATATAGAGTTATAAAATTATAAATAAATTAAACTTCATAAATTAGCCAGCTATGCTAGAAACAGATACTATATTAAGAAAATTCTGATTGAAAGATGTCAGTGTCAAGTGCAATTGACATATTCGTAGTATATTTGTGTTAGGATCATTTTGCTCGAAATTATCTGTATGGAATTAGTATAAAATACATACAACTGTCGAAAGGTAATGTACATACAAGATATTTAGAATCTTTTGTAAGGAACTTTCTGTATGGATTTTATAGAAAATATATACGCATTTACGAAAATTCTACCGGTAGATACCGCATCTACCGACTGTGTTCGAAAGTATGAGTGGTAAAATGTTACCGTGTTCGAAAATTGTTCAATATCTACCAGATCCATCTACCGGAAAAAGTGGAAATGTGTTCAAAGTAGGGCTCTGCTCAGTTTGTTAACTACGTCAAATTTCCAACCTGTTTTAAATTTTCCGATTTTTTCATGGGTTATGGATCTACCCTGTTTACCAGTTGCGTTCTTAAAATATCGATTCCGGTAGCTATAACCTGATAAAAAGCTGTTTACTGGTAACAGTTCGCCGGTAGAATTTTCGTAAATACGTCATATAACTGACGGAAGGTAATGTGCTGGCTACATCAGATTTTTTTCTAAAATATTTTGTTCTTAACCATAAGTATTTATAATCAAAAGAATACGACTTATAATATATTATTTTGTACTCAAATTCGATTTTGAGTACAAAATCTTGAAAAAACAATGGTAAATATCATTTTTTCACATTTAATGTTATTATAAATATTAAAGAACATTGTATTCTCTATACGATTTGACTGCATTTTATACTTCATTAAATGGATATAGAGTTATAAAATTATAAACAAATTAAATTTCATAAATTAGCTAGCTATACTACAAACAGCTACTATATTAAGAAAATTCTGATTGAAAGATGTCAGTGTCAATTAAGATATTCGTAGTATATTTGTGTTATAATTTTACTCGAAATATAGGGTCTTTTTGCTCGAAACTTTCTGTATGGAATTTGTATAAAATACATACAACTGTCGAAAGGTAATGTACGTACAAGAAATTTAGAATCTTTTGTAAGGAACTTTCTGTATAGATTTTATAGAAAATACATAGGCATTTACGAAAATTCTACCGGTAGATACCGCATCTACCGACTGTGTTCGAAAACACGAGTGGTAAAAAGTTACCGAGTTCGAAAATTGTACAATATCTACCAGATCCATTTACCGGATTCATGAAAAATCTAATCTCAAAAAAAGGTAGTGATACAAAGCGAAGCGCACGCGTTAAAAGTGGGAATGTGTTCAAAGTAGGACTCTGCTCAGTTTGTTAACTGCATCAAATTTCTAACTTGTTTCAAATTTTCAATTTTTTTATAGGTTATGGATTTACCCTGTTTTCCACTTGCGTTCTTAAAATATCGATTCCGGTAGCTATAATCTGATAAACAGCTGTTTACCGGTAAAAGTTCACCGGTAGAATTTTCGTAAATGACTCATATAACTGACGGAAGGTAATATGCTGGCCACATCCGATTTTTTTAATTAATTCCTAAACTAACAAAGTTAAAAATTTGAAATTTTATACCCAAGGTAACTATTTAACTCTGCATTCATATAAAAATTACCAAATCTCTGAAGTGTACAGAAGGGGTACTTTACTTGAAAAAAAGAGTTAAAAATTTGAAATTTTATATCCAAGGTGATTATTTAACATTGCATTCAAAATAAATCAACTTTCTTAAAATATTTTCTAAATAGACTTAAAAATTTGAAAAGTAAATTATTTAAAAATGTATTCATATGAAAATTGCGGGTAACATTCATGACAGGCGATTTATAACAAACACGAATTACGTAAGATCTAAGCGTCAAATCTCAATTTGGATGCTGGATTCGAAATCCTTGGGGTCGAATTAAGGGGATGCCATGTCTAACTCAAAAAATTTTTTCCCAATGGGAATTGAAAAAGGTGGTGTTTTCTTGGCAAAAAAAAACTTTTTGACTCCAATTGTTTCAAATTTCGTATACGTTAACTAGGGATAAAGGACTAATGGATAGCCAAATCTGAGCCCCTAATTAAGGAAGTTATTGAAGTCTGAAATGGGTTTTTGGAAATAACTGTCTAATAATATTTTTCTGTGTGATTACAGGATCAACAGCGGACCAAGGACCACTTAAGGACATCTCAGGATACATTATTAAATAATTAATTTAATTATAAAATTTAGTTAGTGTAGGACATATTCAAAAAAATATTTTTTTCAAATAAAGTACGCCTTACCTTCACCCATGAATTCCTTTTAGCTTATAATACAAATAAAATGTTTGGAATTGTTCTAATTGTGATTGTTATTTATTGTGTAGAGGGTGTACTATTATTAATTTTGTAACAATAATGTACTTGTAATTGTTGCAATAAATATTTATTTTTATTTTAATAAATGTTTTATTTATTCTTTTACTTATAGGTATTTGTTCAAAACGTCATTGGCCCCTAAACTTTGTTAATTTTTAAATACATACCTACTTATATTTCGACACGTTTCTAAAACTTATATCCTTTAAAAAACTTTAAATTCCGAGTGCTCTTTTCATTTCTGTTATCCTGTAACACCAGAAATTTTCAACAAAATTTTAGCGTGTTTAGATGCTACCTGAAAGTAGTATCTATGTACGATTAAAAATTTTTTAACGTGCATAGACGCTACCTGAAAGTAGCGTCTACGCACGATTCAATTTTTTTTAGCGTGCATAGATACTACCTGAAAGTAGCATCTATACGCAACTAAACATTTTTTAGCGTGCACGATTTTTTAGTTAAAAATCTGATGTGGCCAACACATAACCTCTCGCCAGATATTTTACCTGGTTGTACGCATAAAACGAAAAATATTTTTAATACAAATACATATATTCATGTCTCACTACAAAATAATTCTCACATATATTTACAAAATCTATGGGATATTTTAAAATAAATTGTGTACAATACTTACATTTTCTTTATATTCAATATCCTGAAATTTTCTTTTTCTACTTTCCTTTTCTTTTTCTTTATATTCGTCATTTTTTCGCAAATTCCTTTTATATTCTTTTTTACGTATATCTTTTGCGTTGTTGACTTTTTTTTATTTTCATAATCTTCATAATAATATACAAATATTTTTGACAGAGGCATACAAATATTTTTGACAGTGACATTTATATGTCAATTAGAAACATTTGAATTTCTTGCCTTGTAGTAGTTTGATCTGAGATTTTTTACATCAAATTATTTTATATACCTTTCTTTATCTCTAAATCTATAGAAGATATAATAATGAATTTATATTTATCGAATAAAGAATTTAACGTTCTTTAATATAAGTATTTACATAAATTTTCGATAAATAATATTTAGACGATTTTTTTCTTGTAACTACTACTTCCGGTTGTCCAATTGTTACCAAAACTGACTGGACTCTTCCCATTATTGTTAGATTGAGGAATCCGTAGTTAAAAATGTCTTAAGTCTCATAGTATTTGAGATATAGTGAATCCAACATCCACACACACACACACACACACACACACATCCCCACACACACACACACACACACACACACACACACACACACACACACACACACACACACACACACACACACACACACACACACACACACACACACACACACACACACATACACATACGGACATCATCGTAAAAATGTTATAATCGGATACTAGGGACCTTAAAACGTGCTTATTCATTAAAATCTGGATATGCGATTTTTAGCATGAATACAATACCTCTCTTAGCGAGAGGTAAAAAAGAAGCATCCATGCACGATTTTTTAGTTAAAAAAGAAGCATCCATGCACGATTCAGTGAGTTTAAAAGGAAGCATCCATGCATGATTCACTGAGATTAAATTCCCAATAGGTATATTAAAAGAAGCATCTATGCACAATTCACTGATTTTAAATTTCCAGTAGGTATACACCCCATATTAAAAGTAGCACAGTAGCACTATGCACTATTCACTGGATTTAAATTCCCAGAACGTATACGCTCCATATTAAAAGTAGCATCTATGCACTGAGTTTAAATTCCAAATAGGTATACGCTCAGTTTTTATTAGATAAATGCAAGCATATACGTTTTACTGAATTTTCTTTACTGTCTGACAAGTGCTGACCTCTGGCTGTCGTTTTAAGAACTATATATATAACAAAATTCAACCCCTGGGAAAAAACGACAAATTATATTTTAATTTATATTTTATTGTATAAAATATTGTACATTAAGCGCAAATGCATGAAATACAACAATGTAAAGTACAAATAAACAATAAACACAAGTAAAGTTTATACAAACTATTATTTAAACATCCTTATTTCTAATTTTTCAGGACAAGGGTAAGTGTATTTATTTATAAAATATAAAATAAATACAATTAAAGCTGTGAACATAATAAAATCGATAATATATTACAATTAGGAAAAAGTACTTTCAACTTCATTTTATTTAACTTTATCTTACATAACAATAATAAATAAAAATAATTTTATAATACAATAGTATCGAAGTAAACATAAGCAAAAGGCAATATTTAATTAAAGCTTGAAATCTATGTATTATAACTATGTAATGTGTAGACGAAGGTGCAGTGTTTATAAATAATTAGTAGTTAAGTTAAGAATCATAGAGAGAAAGGAGACGAAAAAGAGGAAGAGAAAGGAAATAAACAAAACGCAGCTGCTTCTTTATACATAATATTTTGATGATGTAAATGTTTCCACCTCTATGCTACAAGTTACAAGTACATATTGTTGTTCAATATATATTATTATATAAATAACTAATAACGCCTGCCACAGCGGAGTGTTTTGTCTTGGACACCGCTGGACAGCACTTTTGTCTTATTACAAACATATATCACTTATCACCTTATAGGCTATCATCGATCAACTTGAAACTAAATACCTGTACACTTACGACCAAATCCGGCGGTGTCTTCATAATACAAATCAGTTTGAGCAAATTAAAGCGATTAGAAATCTTCAAATATATATCATATTTATACATTTATAATAATTAATAATATACTTTATATAATATTTATATATTTATCAATATTAAATTTAATATTGGGCTACTTATCAAATGGAACTTGTCGATAATTAATCATTTAAACTAGCTTATTACCTAGAGCAAAAAGACAAGTACAATGCTACTTGTAATAGACATCTTATATGCACAGAGCCTCTTGAAACCTAATATCATTCGTTCACGATTTCTTTGTTTGTTTCTATGTAAAATAAGCCACGGTTGCCCGCACGCAAATCACGATTGCAGATAGGGCTTTCACCCTACCCATTCTTTAGCTCTACGCTTTACGTTCAGCTTTATCATTACAGCTTTTAACGTGTAACGCTTAGTAAGAATGTAATAATACTACAGCAAAAATTTTATTTTGGAAGAAATGCTATAACAAAGTGTTATTTTTATTTTTAAAATTTCTCATCTGTGTGACTTCAACTATGGTTTACGATAAAAAAAAAAATTGAAAGCATCATAAAAATATGCCGAGGACAAATTGTGAATGATAGGTCCCAGAATGTAAATGTTTGGATATGACTAATCACAGTTAAATTAACTACATACAATTTATACAATATGTAAGAATAATAAAATGCATAAATCCTACAAGTACTAAGCAACATATGTGTGCTTTATATTTAAAATTGGACGTAACAAAATATCTAAATAAGTAGGAGCAGAAGTGACGGCAATAAATTGTGCTAGTTGGAAGAGTAGCTAGGCCTGCACGGTCCAACGCACTTCTCCAGCAAACGAGATTTCATTAACAAACTCAACAATTTCAATGTACATTTACAAAGGCAAATTTATAGTCATCGCATTGGACCGAGCAAGAACCGGCTGTTGCCATATGTATATATTCCAGGAGCTTTGGTTAAAAGGTCACGAGCAATTCGAGCATGAGCGCAAAGGTACAACACCGCAATCGTTCGAATACAGGGGAACTACACTATAGTTTACAGTACACGTCCAAGGTTATTGCTAAATTAGGTACAGGCTGCAAAGTTAACTAATTAAGTAGGAGTTTGTTAAAAACGAAAACTCTAACACGGACACGGCAAATGATGAATGTGCGTGAGAATATTGCGTGCGTGATTAACTTGAAGGACAAATGATACTGGACTATACTACTGACACGACAGTAAGCAACAGATTTAACATTGAGAAAGAGATAGAGAAAGAGAGAAAGATAACGATAGTGGAGGTGATTGTGATTGAATTAAAAGGCCGCTACACATCACGGTCACGGTCCGGGGTCGGGAATTGAAGTGATGTCAGTGAAGGAATTTATGACTTGAGGAGTTTGCCGGTGCGCTGGTTTGCCACGGCGATACGTGTTTCGTTGCTGTCACCCTAACGCAATAACAAAAACAGCAAATGACAATGAAATTCACACCTTATGCGAGAGTAGGCGCAGAGTATGTTGATGTAGTAGCGGCGAGTAGTAGTGCTTGTTGTTGATTTGAGTGGTAGTATGCAACACAACGGATAGCAGGGTGGCCCTGTATGTTAGTGTGTGTAGATGTTGATGTTGTTGTTGCTCCGCACCCCCAGTGCCCACTTGCCCAGTTTACTTGAGCAGGTCGTGTGCTCTCTGGTTGGCCACCGCTATCCGAGTCTCGTTAGATTCTCCCTGTCGTCCCACACAAAAACAATGTCAATCACACCACACACTAGTGTGTGTGCAGTGGGAAGGGCGAGGGGGCTACTAGGATGTGTCTCCACTACTATGCTATTCACTACCATCAATATGTAACTATTGTTCGCACAATCGATATGCAAATTACAGTCATTAACAATACAACCAATAGCAAAACCAATACACGCTGTACGTTGCTTTCAACACAATCAATCAATGAAATGACACATTTTAAATTTTTATGGAAATTTCGATTTACATTGTAAAAAACAAACAAAAAATCTGTTCAATATAAGAAAATATCTGGACAACGATGAATTCGGTTTTTTAATGTACAAAATAAAATAGGCTAATGATATATTCTACTTTAAAAAATTCTGAAACTGAGTCTTGATTGGAATCAAAAATATTAAATTTTAAGGTTTTTTCCATTTCATTTAAGCGAGATATAAATTATTATAAATTTCAAATTTTGTGGTTGTCAGTGTCAGGTTTAATTATTCCAAATTTATAAAAATATCAATAGATAAGTAACACTTCTGCTTCCATTTTACAGTATAGTCATGTACAAAATTTATAAGAAACTTTTGAAGGGAAATATATGTCACGCGTTAAACTATATTAAACAAAATAATATTAAAGTTGGTATTTGAAAAATTTGCGAAAATAATCTACCGATAATAGTTATTTATTTAACTAGGCTCTAAAATACTATATTTACAGCAGAGGCTGCCGTTTCATTGTCGTGGCGAAGCCGAGGTAATGAATGCTGCCGAAGCTTTAAATCTGTGTTTAGTGCAGTGTTGAACACATTATTTTTTTGCCGATTGAAAATTAATACTAATTTAGTGATTATTTTTAATACATATTTTGAAAGTTACCGCCATAAAATTATGTTGCTATGCGTTTCTGAATGGTTGTTATGCCTTTGTATAGCGGCCAGTAAAAATATTTTTACAGCCTAGGCAGTAAAAATGTCATTTTAAAGACAGCTGTCAAAAAATCGCACTTTTATTCATAAATGAAAACTTTCCCACGAAATAATATCAGTGATATTTTGATATCAATTCAAATGACTATTGGTGCCGGGAATTCTCTAACTTTACATTAAATAAAATAATTTTGAATATTTTTTGTATTAGACTATCCCTTTTTAAATTTAATAATCCAGAATATTAATTACATATTTTTCTTGAATTCTGAAGCAGCAATAGTTACATATTGAGAGAAACATCATCCACAACAAGGAACAAATATGTGTAGGTGTAAGGTGTTTTGGCAGGATGGGGCTCGTATACGCACCTTGAGATTGATACGGTCAATCTGTCTGTTCTGGTTTTCAAGCTCAGAGCCCATGTCAATGGCCATGTTACGCAAGTTACCTATCATGGTATTGACTTGTCCCATGTTATCTTCCATCTCTACTTCGCGGTCGTCGTTCGTTATCCTGGCGATGTAGCCTCCCTGCGGCCCCAACCCGTTGCGGTCGTCCATCACTCGCTGCGGCTGGTTGTTCACTACCTTGCCGTCGTCGTTGCCCTTCCACGTTCCTTCATCTTCCTTGAATGATGCTCCCCTACATTGTAAATTAATACATCATTACAGTAATGTTCGGTTATAACGAACTCCACGGGACCAGCAAAAATGGTTCGTTATAAATGATGAGTTGGGCAGTGTTCTTATACAGTTCGCACTTTGAAATTAGATCGCTATAACCAGGTTCGTAATAAGCAGACATTACTGTACTTTGTACTTGAATCATTTGAAGTATAGCTTCTTGAATTCTGGTAAATACAACATTTTAGAAGAATTTAAAAGAGTAGATGTGTATAATACGAGGATGGTTTGATAACTATGATAATTTTCTGAGTTGGGGGTCTTGTGGCTGCGTGCCTAAGTGTCTGGTCGCGAATCTTGGGAACCGGGTTCGATCCCGACGAACGCCAAATATTTCAAATTTTAAATGCCACAAAAATTGACCCCTGTGGTGCACTCTCCACGCCAACAATGAGTGCCCGTGAGGTGACGCCTGGTAAACGCCCGCACGGTACAAATATGTCATCATTATTACCAATATCTGCATACAAAGCGGATTGGCACACCCGGCAATGGGTAATATGCCGTGATGATATATTTATTTATTTTATATATGTAGTTGGCGCCGCATAATTTTTGGAATAGGGTAGTTATCGCCTACTGTTCCGACATGCTGCTTATAGTGTTATACTCCATTCGCTAAGACGAAAGAATATGGAACTAATTCTTGAACAGATATGTCATTCTATTAATTTAGCTCCAAAATTACCCTCTTTTGACCAATAGAATTAGTGCCCGACCGAAGATTCGTTTTCGGTTTAATTTCAGTTCCGGCAGCAAACCGGCTGCAACTACGAGCAAAACTTCCTTCGTCAGTTGTCGGCAGTGATCGGCAAAGAGGAAACCGTATCCGTCCTTCATAATAAAACTGTTTTAATTTTTTTTTTTCTATGTAAATTATATACCTCACCTACAGTAGAAAATTTGTAATACTTTTGTTTGTTGACTTTTTAAGGGCAATAAAAATCCGTTTATCGAATAAGGGCACTTGCAACTTGCTAAAATTAACAGAAACATAGGCTCAAATTTAAAAAATTCAATAAAGGATTACCATAAAAGGAAATTTCGGTCGAAACTGAAATTCGGTTTCGATGGTAAAAACTATTTTCGGTCGGACATTAAACAGAATGATGTCTCTGTTCAAGAATTAATTCCACATTCTTTTGTCTCAGCGGATGAGTGTATGACAAAAATACAAATCCTTTTTGCTGTGTTTGTCATTCGGGATAAGGGGAACTTGTTTGGTTCATAAATATTTTTATTTTCAGATATAAACTCTCATTTCGCATCCAATTGAAGTAAAACAACGATACTAGCGCTATTTGCAGCTTTTACTAAGCAAACGTTACGTCACGGCGTAGACGTCGATTTAAATCATATTATTATTATTATTTAAATATTTACATAACAAATGACTTATGTCTCACATATTGCAAACAAATAAGAATTTAAAATTCAGCATATAGTAACTACCCCATTCGCAAGGACTGATCCTGGTCGACTATTTGGAGGAGGAAATTTCTCACAAATACTATTTAAACAATAAAAGAGGTGTCGGAATTGCTTTTTTACCATAGTTATGAAAGCACCCTCGTAAATTAGAAATGAGTACCCACTTTTGACAAGGCAGCACGCATAGGCCGCAGCATTTTTCCATTCCAGTGAGATTCTTCTCAGCTTCCCGCATGTCGGCATTGATCTGGTCCATGCCCTCCTCGATGCGGTCCAGTTGCTCTGCAGAAGTAGCAAATGAGTTACGTTAAGCGATCTACAACCGCGCAAAGGCGTACGCAAGCTCATGAGTGTGCACTGTTTATTGTAAACATGTAAAGTTATGGACGTGTACCCAGGATCACAAGTTTGTAATGGTTGATTATTTGGTATATTTAAGCAACTGCTGATACTTAGTACAGTTATGTTAAAGTGAACGGTTAGTTGTTGTTAGAGTGTGGGAAGTATCAGTGTCTACAATCATACACTAAAATACGAGAGATTTCATGCGCATGCAAGGTGGATAGGCGCATTAGAAAACAAAAAAGAAAGCGCACGCCTGCGACTGTTTCAGTGTTTAGATAGAGTGTAGAGTAGGGTGGGCTGGGTGCGAGGATGGGTTAGTTACTGGTAAATGGTTTACACGTTAAACGATTACACGATAGACGGTTACAAGTTAGTAGATTAGTCGGTGGTAGAGTGGTGACTTACGTTTGCCCCTGTCGTGTGTGGTATGACTGTACGAGGAGGATTTATACATAAATATAGAATACGTAATTGATCAAATTGCTAGAATTCATTATATAGAGATAGAAACATGTATATAAGTTGTAGTAGGTTACTCCTCGTCAACAATGTGATGTGTGTGTGGCACACAATAATGCAATATGAAAATATTATTGATTAATATTATTGATATGTTGGTTGAGAGAGGGATTTGATTGCTAAAAGGAAATGCTTACCGCCCTGTTCATCCAGCATGACCAGGGTTTTCATCCCCACCTCGTGGCTCTACAAACACACCAAGAGAGATCGCATCAACGAAACAGAACCCCAAACGCCACGTGCACCCGTCATCACTGTGTGTTAGAGAGACAGATAGAGAGAATGCTACTGTAAATCAACCCATCAATCAAAAAATCAGTAGTTAGTAGCGGTAGTAGTAGTAGTAGCAGTAGTGATCTGGAGAGATTATACGTTTACGATAATAAAACACATGACAATGTGATGCGACACACAACACCAGACACCGGAGCAGAGAGGTGTTGTGCACTCGGTGGAGCCTTACCGCGTTGGTTGTCGAGCAGCTTCAGCGTCGTCGTTCCGCATTCCTCGCTCTAGATGGGAACAATAACACACAACTTGAGAACATACAAACGCGCGCTCTAATACAGCGACGGTGACATCACAACACAAACTAACAACAGCATAAGCAAAGCTCACAACAACGAGATGGCTAATGACAAGAGAGCGATTAAACGTGTAATGAACGTGATCGCTATAGCATTATGTCACAAACAACATACAAGCAAGGTGTGCTCGTGTTTTACGTGTCACTCTGTATGGTAGATATTGTACCCGCTTGAGAGTGTCAGCTTGTTCTTGTTGTGTTATTTGTACCAGTGTATCATGTGATGTAATTGTAATGTATGTGGGTGTGAACTCACCTCCCTGGTCGTCTAACGCGACCAGAGTTCGGATCCCAGCCTCCTTGCTCTAACGCAGCGCAAACAGAACAAGTGTCCCACATAATCATATAAATGATGTCACAGTCCATAGTAACATGATTGTATTTAGTAGTAGAGGTGGGTATATCAGGTATTTCTTTATTTATATATACAGAATGCGTGCAAAGACCGATACAGCTTTCAACTTTGCAGCATCGTTCGGTGCACACATAGTGACTAGTTACAATTTGATTTGAATTGATCTGAATATCGAGATTGTAAGTTAAGTTCAGTATTCGGTATTAATTTGATGTATTCTTTGGTAATATTTGGTCGGTCAAGAGTGATATCTGTGGAGTGGTTTGAACACGGCAC
The DNA here is from genome assembly GCA_963082715.1 of Harpalus rubripes. NCBI lineage: Eukaryota > Metazoa > Arthropoda > Insecta > Coleoptera > Carabidae > Harpalus > Harpalus rubripes. The sequence goes on along the minus strand of OY720456.1, from coordinate 13,587,909 downwards.
ACAGACCAGCCAGAGTATAGAGAATGTGTGAGAGAATAGATAGACATACATGTATGTCGGTAGGTACCGTGGTGGCACAGATACATGCACAGCAACAGACAGTATATAATATTTATAAGTATATATATAGCGACACTGACTGCTAGTAGTAGTAGAGTTGTTGCACTCGATGGGTGGCACGACGACAAGGAGAGGAAATAAAGAAAACAGAAAAGGTCTTCCCGATTATTAAAAACACTCATTTTGTCTCGCTCCAGTCCATAGATATCACAAAGAAATCCCCGTTATCAGATACCAAATTGCTTACAACTAGTCAAGAGTAAATACATTACCTCCTCGCATAATGCCAGCATACGACGAGTACTGTCCAACGACTATAACAAACAAAATCCATTAGTATCACGCGAAACATCAATAAGCAAGTGTTTGGTATGCAAATGTAAAGGGAAATGTAATGTGAACCTCTCATGTTTAAATCATCTTACTTCATCTGTAACTTGTCCGGCTTTGAGCTGCAGCTCCTGTAGTTCGGTGCGAGGTGCCCCATTTTCGGCGGCCGGTGCTGCGGGTGCGGGCATTCTGCAAAAATTACAAACTTCCGCTCAGTACACACCCAATTCACAAGAAAGTATAAAAATGACGTTTATTGCGATGTAATTTAATATTAATTACTCTATCACGGTTGTACAAGGCACTGTGCAGATTTTACACTGAATGTACCGGGCCTTGCCTCCACCTTCAATGTTGCACAGGAAAATCAATACTTGAAATCCCTGTACAAAAAGATGTGTAATAAATGTCTAGTTTATTTAATCTATATAAATAGAATCTACTATGAATCATTCTTGTAATTAGTATCTCACGATAATTATATTATCTCAACAAGGAAAAACACGAAATTCAGGAAATATGAACTCAAACATCATATGTAAAATTACTACGTAATATTAAACTATACTACCAAAAGAATAGAATAATAATAAAGTAACATACTTGACGCTGTTGTTTTCACTAACACTTGTTGAAAAGGATTTATAAAATCAGAGAAATTATTTTTAGAAATTACAGTAACATCACAGGCCTTTTGACAATCACTTACACTACCTAGTTCACATGTACCGTTGTAGAGGCGTAGTTATCGACCAACCTGGGAAGTCGTTATTATCTATATCCAGCGCGTATTTTAAACTAAAGTTAGCTTAAAAGAAGATATACGAGCCTAAAATCATAATAATTCGGCCGGTTTCCATTTTCAAAAATTATTAGATTGGTTAAAAATTTCTACAAAAATCTTTCGGCTACTTTAAACTTTAAAAAACTGTAGGCCAAATGACTGGTGAAAATCGTTCGACCGGCATTTTAAGGGTCATTTTCTAATCCAGATTTAGCATACCAAGACCCTTTACTTTTGGCACAATGAAATACAACTTCGTAAAAATCCAGTGCGTACAGTAAAATCTATTTTGCAAAACATATGGGACAGTACTCACAGAAAAATGTACAGGGCTAAGGGATGCAATATGCCTAAAGCCTATGTCACACCGATCTGACGTACAGCACGGTATGCAACGGAAAACAAGAAGTAATATTTTGTGTTTTGGCTCGTACATAGACCGGTAAAAAATAAAAAACAGACCACCTTCAATATTATTAAACGTATTACGTATTGCCAATGAGTTGAATTTGTTCCATATAGCAAAACCGTTTACACATTCCTTATAGCTAAACTCTGAAATATCGAAAGAATTTTTGACAGATAGATTCTTAGTCATTCTATTGGTTCGGCTACAAAATTATCCTCTTTTGACCAATAAAATTACTTGTATCACAAGAATCTATTTGTCAAAAATTCTTTCGATGTTTCAAACAGAATTTAGTTACACCGACAAGGCTTAAATTAAGCTAGGTTTAAACAAAAAAATGCAAATCGAAATTTCGACAGCCATATCTTATCTTTCATTTGACATTTTATTTCGATGCAATATTGTCAATTTAAGCCAAGTTTAATATTTAAGTTACGTTGTGCAACTGGCCATTAGTCAATTTTTTGAGACAAAATTGATAGTCGCCATATATATTTTTAATTGTCTTTTGTTTTTGAGTTACAGCCTAAAACTTGTTTTAGTTCATTTTGAAAATACCTCGTATAGTATTATTCACGAAAGATGACTATTCAAGGTCATTTATGAGTCGTCTGATATATTACTTGCAGATAACTTCACTGCATTTCGTACCCATAGGCGTGCAACGTTAAATATTTATGGGTACATTTTTTATAAAAAAATATATGAACTTTATTTGAAAATTTTATTTTTAAATAATGCTTTTGTCAAGGTTTTATCTTCTTCGCCCACATTTTTGCATAAAACAAAAATATAGACTTGACGTAAAATCATAAAATAATAATTTGATTTACATGTCAATGTCACTATTTTAGTGTGTTAGAAAGTAATGGTACTATTTACGTATATCTGTCACCACATAAATTAAATAGATATACGTCAAATAATTTTTCTTTTTCTAATAAAAATGTTGCTAAGCTGCTGCTATGACGTGCTGTGTATTATTTCTTCAAACAAATGATCTTAAATAGTCATCTTTTGTGAATAATAGTTCATCTAGCTCATTATGAGACATACGAAAAAAAAAAAAAACCTTAAAACAATTTTTATTCGGTATCTTATGTTGATGGTACCATTTGGGTTGTATTATGTATGTACATATATGAAACATTAATTTCTAAGTCCTAAGAATTTCTATAGTTAAATAAAAACTGTAATTTCATATATGAAATCCCACTTCAGGTTGTTAACAAATCAGACAATTCGTAGTTTCATTTAGTTTCCACATATCTAATATCTCAAATTTAAAGATATGTTGAAGTGGCCCGTTTTTTATTGAAATAATAAAGTAAAAAACTTAATACTGAATGTAAATGAAATTTACATGAAATATTTTTTTATTATTTTTACTTTAAATACACCATCAGAGAAATAGGTACATAATTTTACAACACAATGCAGCAATGCTAGTACAAATATGATAGTAACAATGCAAGATATTCCTAAACAAGAGAAGTGTAGGGGAGGAGGAAACGGCGACCATCAGTTGGAAAGACGCCGCAACTTACTAATGAATAAATAACGTATTTTTGGCACAACACTGTTGTCATATCAAAGCATCGTTGGTTGGTATGGTAGATAGCTTGTGGCTAGATTTGGTATGGATCGTTGGTTGCAGGTGGTTGTAATAAATCGGTTTGATTTGGATGTAGTCAGTATTTTACAGAAAGGTACATTGTGCTGTGCGGTGACGATCTCCATAAGCAGATGAGCGTCCGTCAGTCAGTATTGCTAGTTTTAACGTTACATTTTCAACGCACAACATTTAAGTAATTTTCGTTTATATTATTTATCATTTACTTAACACGGTACTTGTAGTAAGATAATAAGTATGTTTCTTTGTTAATTATTTATGTAGCATTCGTGCCTACACACATCGACCTAAATACATAGAACATCAGCACATTAATTTTCATATACAGTTCATTTTGTTTGTACTACAGCCTAAGCCCACATTAATTAATTCAATTTTTCTAATAAAATGTATTTATATGTATATATTTATATATGTATATATATATGTATAGTTTATATATCTTCATCACATACATTCGCTTAACACGTGTCACTTAAGTTTTCGGAAAAATTTGAATGGACGATACAAAGTATATTGAATCTGCTTATTATTAAAACAATCAACACAACTTTAGCTTTAACAATCATATTTAATATAGAGCTAGTTGTATATAGTCTACACGACGAAGTTTAATTCTGACTTGCCAATGAGCCTTTTGCAAGATTTAACGTTTATTTCGCGTACCTTGTAAAACATTCTGCGGATTGTTCTTTTTGGGGCTCCTACACATTACCGTACCTTTCTTGAACGCCCAAAAAACTTCAACAGCTCTCGCCCGAATATGTTTGGAGTATTGTTGCTTCCAAGTACTGCGTTTTTGTTCGGGCATAGTGGCAAGAAGCTGGGGCAGACCAAAACTAAATCTCTTCGTTCATATGATGTACATTGATGAAATCAACTACCTTCGGCCGGCAATTTTGGCGACGCCTACTTCCGAAATTGAATTGAAAATTTTGCCATCCCCTTGAATTTTATATCAAAACTTTTTTGGACTTATATACAAGAACGATGTACAACAATGTATAGGAGCCCCAATATGAAAATAATTATTAAGGATTTTTCAAAAGGTACGTGAAATAAACTTTGAATCTTACCAAATACTCCTGGCCCAAGTATAGACCGTTAGCTCTATTGGCGACTGAAATGTCCTATAGAGGCGCTGCGTATATTTAAGATGGCCGACATAGTTGGTAATTTTCTGAGGTGTGATTGGCTGCCATTACCAATTCGGAGAGTTCGCAAGCATGCCGCTTGGTGGTTACGGGTTAATTTAAGTCGCAAATATTAAAAATGAATATTACAGCTTAAGCTATGTTAATTGTTGTAATAATAATCACATTCAAGATGCTTTCTTTAAACCACAATATCGTCCATTAAAAAATTTACCGAAAACTCATACGACACATGTTACATGGCGTAAACATTGTGCATGCACATGGCTTGTCATATCGATAAAATACAAGTCTTGCGCCTAAACGACGTTTACGTTAAGTAATTTATAATTTAATAAGTTCTTTCAACAATATATTAGGGTGGACCTTAAAAGGGGTCAAGTCGAATTTTATCCGGGCCGCCCCCTAAAGTGGTCCCAAATAAATAAAAAAATGTTTATGTAATGGTTCCGCTTAATATTAATATTTGACCGTGCCTAAATGCACTTAATTTTTCCCCATTTAAATAACATTGGGTTTTGACACATTTTGGAACTGTATTTTTGTCAAGGGCAATAAGAAGTTTAAAAAATCCGCTCCATATTGGAATATATACTAGTGACCCGGGAATATGTGGACAAAATTTGAAGTCCCAAACAATATTTTTAAGGCAATTGTAGATAGCTTTTTGGACTTTTGTGCAATAGTATAACCATTTATAATTATCTTAAGAATAATGATTGGGATTTCAAATTTTGTCCACATATTCTCGGGTCATTCTAGTATATATTCCAATATTGAGTGGATTTCTCAAACCTCATATTGGCAAAGAAAAAATAACGTTCCAAAATGTGTCAAAACCCATTGTTATTTAAATAGAAAAAATCAAGTGCATTTAGGCACGGTCAAATTTTAATATTAAGCGGAATTGTTGTCAGCATAATTTTTATTTATTTATTTGGAACAACTCTAGGGGGCGGGCCGGTTAAAATTCGACTTGCCCCCTTTTCAGGTCCACCCTAATGTATATATACTATATATACATACATCTCTGGGGAAATATACCTTACCGACTAAACATTTCAGACAGAAACAATACAAACGAAATAATGATCGAGTGTCAAAATGGAAACAACCATTCAATAAATATATATATTTATAATATTTATAATAATGAATCGAATATATTTAACTCTAGGAATACTTGAAACATCTCTTGTTGTAAACAAGTGTATATATAATATATAACTCTGGACTTGTAACACCTAAATATAAGTTAAGTACCTGTTTGATCATCATCAATATCATCGTCAATCGTTATCGAGATCATGATTGTGATGATGGGAACGAAACATAAAAAGCATTGCTTGTTTGTCGATTGGTAAAAGTGTCCCCGCGACTGGAACCAAGTGCATGCAGCGCGCGTAGCGGTATAAGGCCCATTTCTTAAATGAAGCACTGAACACATGGTCCATTATGTACACCACTGGAGCCCCCCTATAGGCCAGAGACGGACTTGCCAGCATTGAGTATGACTAGAGAGATCAACTCTACGAGTGAGTGAAGCGGACGTGCCATGTTTAAACCCGGACAAGTGGATATGGCGATGGCGCTCTAAATTCAATAATTCTGTGTATGTGTTTGTTTCACTTGTCACTTTCTTTCAAACATCATTTCATAACAAGTAGTAAATCATCATTTATATTATATTATATATGTATACTTTATATTATATTACGTCATTTAGTTTTATTTACAACTACAGACATCTACCCGACTTGAAATCCACAATCGAAAAGGAAGAATCACAGAAAGAACTACGTTTGGCGGCTGCTGTTGTTTGAGTTTTATTATTTAAGTACGTGACGGCGACGGGCCCGCGCTATACACCGCGAATGTGCAAGTGTCGGTATGTCTGTGTACAGTACAGGTATCAGTATGAGGCCAAGTGTTGTGATGTGAATGTGTAGTGTGGCTACTGGTGCATGCAAACCCACTCGAGAAACATATGGCACAAAACAACACAACAAGTTGCGCTGTAACAACGCGATATGACGACACATTTAGGTGGCCGCTTTGTCCAATGTGAACCGCGCCGGGTTGAAGTCACGGTTCACGAACGAGAAGCCCTTGAACTCCTCTTGGTTGATCGAGCGTACCACGTCCATGTTTACGGGCGTCAGCACTGGCTCTTCTTTGGTAAATTCCGCATCGAAGTTCAATGCGTCTTTCTTACTCTTCTAGACAAAAATACACACACTACTAGTGCACTTCAACAACATGCACCATAGTCAAATTTCTCTACAAATGACATTCCAATGTGATGACGTCATTTAGGTAATTTATATGAGCTAGGTAGTAAGCCGACTGATCCAGTCGATGGAGGTGTCACCTATTGTCAAAATTATGGACTCTCGAACAATTTTTTTACTAAACTTATAAAATGTAATGAAATACAATTGATTATACTTCGTTTCACGTAAGAAAATAGTAATGGGAAGATAGTTGCAGTTTGAAATTGTTGTTTGATTGGATAATATCGGGACGTTCTCCAATCAAAAACCAAAATCAAACTGCACCTATCTTCCCATCACTATTTTCTTACGTGAAACAAAGTATAGAACAATTAATGCATGAACTGAATACAACAGTTAATACAGTAATTGATTACAACAATTAATATATAATATCAGATTTTAATGCTTAACGCAGAAATCATTTTTGAATTTATTTATGAAATAGACTAGAAATTGCTTATAAAAGAGCCTTAAAGAGCAATTTATTTTCAATATAGCCTACAAGTAAATATTAGGTACGTCGAATTGCAGACAGAGTAATACTGTCAATGTTTCACAGTCATTTTTGACGGATCACTAATTTTTTTAGAGACGAAATAAATCCACGTTTAAATTCATTTTTGATATTCTTTCATATCATATGTGACTCATCCAATGCAGTACAAGTCTCTAAAATCTAAGAATATTCAGAAAAAAGTACATAGGATTGGAACCGTCATTTGATAACCAAAAATACATTAATTACATCTTCTACAGACGAGAATGGAATAATTAAGGGAACATTTATACGCCTCTCTTCCTCAAAGTATGCAAAAGCATTAAAAATAATTTCTTTACACCGTTTCGATCATTTCTACCGCTCAATTTTTGATTATCACACATGTAAACATAAAAATTATTCATATAGCTCGTTACGATATATGGAAACAAACGCTGCTTAAAAATAAAACATTGGAGACAAACACGTTGCTAAAAGTATATGTGATTTCTCTATTCATACTCGGCAATCACGTGATCGAAATCACATTGGAATGCCATTAGAAAAATTTGACTATAACTAAGATTCCCATATAAATATGGTTATTAAATATAGACAAATTTCTCGTCTATGGTGCAGGTTAGGTGTTAACAATAGGGGTTTCTATTTTTTAAATATGCTAATCTGTACATAAAAATATTAGACCCGTAGTTTTAATTTCACCGAAAAATTTGTAATACGAAAAAAAAATTATAAAAGGTTCAATAAATGATGACCGAGAAAATCGACGGCGCTTGTGACATCATCTACACCGAGAACATACGTTTCTAGAGTTGAGCATGGCGGAGGCGTGGCTTGCGCATTCGAACAGCCATTAGCCAATAGCATTTGCCAGTGTCCATCACGTCACAAACATGGCTGATACTGATTTAAATTAATGTTTCGTTTTGATATTAGGGTAATAAAAATCAGAAAATTAACGATTATTTTCACCTTAATATTACTTATACATGATGAACATTGTTATGTAATAAGTTTTTTTTTTTAAACCGTAGACTTGGATACCCCACCTCTATTCAGACATTTATTCTTACTGACGTTTCGGTACACATATTTTCGCTAGTACGCTCCCAATAGAATGAGGTCTTACACTAATTCTCATTTTTAACTTTAATCTAAGTAATGAAAAATAATAGACCCGAATTTTTTATTTTCCCTCAAATCGATGTTTAATAATGAAAAAATAGTAATTAAAAATGATATTGTTCAAAAAGCAGCTGATTTTCCCCGCTTCGCTCCTCTGCCCAGTGACCTAAGAGATTCATCAAGTCATTTTGATTTTCATACATAGGTTCTAATCGTCAAAAGATATTTAAATATAACCTGAAATTTTTGAAAGTAAACATATCGGTGACTTACCAAAATAAAGAATAAAAGAATATTCTACAATATATATGTCTCGCGTGCGTTTATATAGATAAACAAACTTGTAGCCTCTAATATCAAATATTTACAGCTGTGTCGCGTGAACAACCTCAGGCCAAATGAAAATTATATTTATAAAAATGAATATATTAATTTTTATAGAGGTTGTTTCAAAAATTTAAATATTCAATTCTCAATTTATACTCTATATATTTTGTCTTTTAGAAATGAGTCTGAAATTGCAGTTCTGAACCTCTGACGTCACAACATGGCTAGTTTTTGCAACTTTCTAAATATAAGGTACTTTAAAAGAAACAAGAAATGTAAATAAAAATAATTTAGTCATACAGAAAGATAAATTAGACTCTGCTTATTTGAATAAAACAAGAGAAAGGAACAAATGTTTAAACGATTTATTTTTAAGAATCTGTAAGATCAAGATCATACTCTGAAGAAGGTGTAAGTGTATACGGAAACTTTGGTTTTGTAAGAAAAAATGATGTATGAAGTATTATTAAAAAAATATTGTTTAATTATTAATTCGTTCGGAAACTTCAAGCGTGATGCAATTTAATTGGTTGTCGGACTATAAAAACAAAACGCGCGCTTGACCATTGGTGAGGACATGAAACGTCACACACAAATTTCATAACTTGAAAAATTTATATCTCGCTTATTACGTAAAATTTCTAAGTCGCGTTGTCAATTTTTCCTGTTTTTGCAGAAGAAAATTGGTATCGAAATCTCAGTCATAAAGAGAGAGCACACAGATGTGTATTTTTGGCGATGAATTGAATATTTACATTTAAACAGATGTACCTAGTTATGTGTACATGAATTTGTAAGATCTTACTTACCCTGACGAACGTAAGTATACGTCAAAACATCGGTTTGTAAAAATAAATGCTGTATTGACTAAGATTTCGAATAATTGTTAACACCTAATAGTTATTAATATTATATAAAATAAAAAAAATAAAACTTACAATCTTTGGTTTGAAGGGAGGTTTAACTCGACGAGCTTCAAGCGCAGCCCAGTCTATTTCTTTGAAGAAGGGATGAACGCGAATTTGCGCCTCTGTGTTGTGGGCGACCACACAACCCAACCTCTTGCTTGGATTTTTTGTCATAAAGCCTTTTAGAATAGATACAGCATCTTTGGAGAGCCACACCGGATATAGTACGTCATCATGAAGAATTGATTCGAATAGATCGTCTTCGTTGTCGGCTTCAAATGGCGGTTGTCCAGCCATCATTTCGTACATGAGGACTCCCAACGCCCACCAATCCACACTTGCGCCTAGTTATTACAAATTTATTAAGATAACACTAATAGCGTACTAAGTATTTTAATAGAACAATTCTGTATACACTCTTAACACTAGTTATATCAGCAAAAGGCGCAAATCACTACGATCCTGACAAATATCGTAAAAAAAGAGAACTTAAAAAACGTTCCGATTTTTTGCAAATATTTACTCTCTTCTAATTTGTCTGTAAGACTTATAAACATTAGTTATGTGGATGTACTCGTTACATATTAATTAAAAATGGTTAATATTTAACAAAATATAGGATTTTTTTTTTCAGAGGAACAATTTTTTTGTGTAATTTGCTTACAATATTTTCTTTCTTGCGGCATAGATGTGCGTAGGAATTTAATAGCGATACAATGACGATAGGATAACGATACGGTTAAGTGGAAGGCTGCGTTTGCGTTCCAGTATATTTTGTTGCAACCAAAATAACAGTTTTCATTTTAAAATGTCACTGAAAGAAGTAGACAAAAGGAGCTAGGAATGAGATATAAATTAAACATTATAGTTCTCTGATTATGACAACGAAAAATGCACACTACAGACAGACCATCAGAGTAAGTACTTAACAAAAAAATGTTATGTCTAATAATGTAAGTGCCCCATATTGTTTTCGTTTCGTCATCTTATCGCTAATGTAAATTAAGCCAACTCTTCGCAACGTAATCCAACGCACGAATGGGAATTCGGATGTGTAATGGACCTTTTATATCAAAAGAGACAGACAAAAATGACATGTATGTAGTGCGCAGTAGGTTGTTTGCGCATTGAGGAGACAGACCCAGAAAAGTGTAACAGTCAAATTTAGGCGCCAAATTCAAACCCAGTTCATAACGCTGAGAACATAATTTTAATCCCCGTGTATTTTTTACCAAGGAAATTTTTGCTCAACTTTAAAGATCGAGAAATCTCATAAAAATAAATCTCTTGTGCAAAGCATTACATGTAGCACCCAGACCGATCCTTTATCTGCAGATTCGTATAATAATATTCACATGAACTGTGCCCAGTTTATAATTATTTAAATATTAATACAACACTACAAAATTCAATGAACGTATGTCTCGATTGCTCCTACAACTTCGGTATGCAGCATAGCTTTTATTGCACTTTACCTATTTATGGGCGGGTGAGGGTCTATCAACGACTTACGGCATTTTAACTTATACGTAGCATATTAATTTTTAATAATTTTCTTACTCTACCTTATAAAGGGTTTTAAACTATTGCAATGTATTCTGAATAAACGAACTATCGAATTCTTAACAATATTTCTTTTACAATTTTTTTTTTGTCAGTAAAATCATACTTTCATAAGTAACCTATACTGGGGTCTCGTGGCCGCGTGCCTAAGTGTCAGGTCGCGAATCTGGGGAACCAAGTTCGATCCCGACCGACGCCAAATATTTCGAATTTTAAATGGCACAAAATTGACCCCTGTGGTGCACTCTCCACGCCAGCAATGTGTGCCCGTGAGGTGACGCCTGGTAAGCGCCCGCACGGTGCAAATATTTCATCATTACCGATATCTGTGTACAAAGCAGATTGGCACACCCAGCAATGGGTAATAAGCCATGATATATTTATTTATTTTTATTTACAAACAAGAATTTTTTTTTCTTTACGTATATATATTTTTTTCATTATTAATAATTTCTTCATAACTAAAGACAAAATTATCTAAGTTTTTGTGTTGTTTAAATATCTTTTTATCGAAAATAAATGCTTGTCCTTTTAATCATTTTACTTGACAACATGGTGCCTCCTCATCTCTAGTTCATAAAAATTTCACTACGTGGTGTATTGAAAAATGAAGTTAGGATGCAATAAAAATGTAAAAGGTCCATAAGATTTCGAAATCTTTACCACGCCACCTAGTTAAAGTAACGTTAACTATAGTTGCACGCGACATAAAATAGCCTAAGTACGGGTTTACAAAAATAAATGAAGAAAAATGTGAATGACAAAAAACTGTCTTAGGTAAAATTGTTTATTTTTAGTTCTTCTCAGTAAATTAAATGCTTTGAAATCTGCTTCAATAATGTTATACAGCAAGGGAGAATTACTCGTACATGTATTAGATATAATTTATTTTATTGTTTAATAATTATAAAAACAATAAAAAAAATTGTATATTAATAATTTCGTTTTTTGTCGCAATAATTGTTATGATACACTTGTAACTACTAAACTTACAGATTCAAGGTCAGAATTGCATTTTTTGTAAATATGTAACTTGATCCGTTTCGAGTCAATAGGTATCTACGTCTTTACGAGTTACAATAGATAGCACAGAATCGCAGCATAATATATACCTATATAAAAAATAAATAAATAAAATAAAAGTTGTTGTACTTACCGTAATCAAGTTCTTGCAAAATTTCAGGAGCTATATAATCAGGAGTTCCACAAAACGTAGTTGTAGTAACACCATCCAGAATACCTTCCTTACACATTCCAAAGTCAGCTAATTTACAATGTCCTTCTGAATCTAACAATATATTATCAAGTTTCAAATCCCTGTAAACAACACCGTGTTTATGTAAAAACTGCAGAGCTAATGTAACTTCAGCAGCGTAAAATCTAGCTCGTGGTTCGTCAAACTTGCGCGCCCTTTGAATTTGGAACATGAGATCACCGCCGTTTACATATTCCATCACGAAAAACAAGCGATCTTTCGTTTGGAAACAAGAGTGGAGAGCGGTCAGAAAGGGATGCTTCGCAGCCAGGGCTAAGATTCTCTTTTCAGTCATTGTGCAGTCTACGTCGTCATCCTGAATAATTACATCTTTCTTTAAGACTTTTACTGCATACACTTCTTCAGTATCTTTCTTCTCGGCTAGCATAACTTTACCAAAACTTCCTTTGCCGAGTACTTTGATAAAATTGAAATCGTCCAATCCCATCCTTGATTTTGTACTACGATCGCCGCTACGTTCGCAGCTAATTTCTTGTCCACCACCAGAATCTGATAAAAAAAAATTATTACAAATTGGCGTAAATATAATTCTACATAATAATATTAGTTATCCGAAATACAGAATGGATCAAAGTGAAGTCAATACTTTCAATCATTTAAAAAAATTAAAGTGGAATTTTTCTGATTATTCAAATAATTAAAAATGAATAAATGAAAACAAGAAATTTTTCCTAATTCAATTTGGAAAAGTTTTATTTCAATAATAATATGTGTTAGGAAAAGTACTTTATATACCTTTTGTAAACACGTACGCAAAATATTTCCGTTCCGTACGCGGCTTGTTCTTAATAGGGTTTTCAGCGATTTTTTTAAAAAAAATTTGTTAATGTAGAGGTAAAAATTCAAAAGAATTTTATAATTTGCCAATACGTCTTTTCGTGACGTCACAACCCTAGCAAGACCTTGGCCAGCCCCAGCAAGAGAGAACGCTTGATGAACTAGAAGTGGTGCGTTCGGCTTGCTAACGCTTTTCACTCTTTTGACTCCAAGTGTTCCTATAACCGTTCGGGTATGTACGATGGAGTAAATAGATCTCACTCCTTGATCGTTCGGGTAAACGGAGTGGAGTTAAAAGAGTTAACTCCATTTACTCTACCTCTTAGCATGGGACTCAAGGAGTGCACATGCGTATTAGGTTATTTTTTGACGGCTAATAGAAAGTTTGAGTTTTAATTTTTACAGGGTTCTGTGCTAATCGTGATGTGTCTTAGAGCCTCGTTGGTTTAGCTATTTTTCTTAGCGGTATTGTGGTTGTAAGTATTTTAAAAAAAAATAGGTACTCTGTATTCATGCTGAGAAAATAGGGAAGAGTGATTTATTATTTTTAATTTTTATATTTAATTCATATGTTATCTGGATTATAAAATAAATAAATAGGTAATTATTAAATATTTTATTATTTAAATGCAGTACCTACAAATCTTTTTTTGTAAATTTAAAATGACAGCTGACAGTTAATTTACCACACTCCTATGCAAGCCGAACGCTTACTATATGCTCCGAAAGATTTAAGGTCACGTGACAACGCTCCGTACTCCACTCCAACTCCATTAGAGTTAACAAGCCGAACGCACCAAAGATAGAAACAGTTGTGTCAAGTGAATTTAGCTACAAAAAATTAGCGCGGGAAAATTAACTGGGCGGTTACTGATTCAGCACGTGTGTGCTTTTTATTTGTGTGTATTTTTAATTATTAACCTCTGAACGTCAACAAAAATAATTCGCGGTAAAAGCTAGACATGCGCACAAACACCATCAAATGAAATAATTTCGTTGTGTGATCTGGTTAGGGTTGTGGCGTCATTTGGCGACATATTTTCAAATTTAAAAATTCATTTATAAATACTATATACTTTATCATTATTTTTATTTTATATTAATATACTTTATACTAAAAAATGTGTTCAACTTAATTTGTTACACAACTAATTGGAGCGCTTGTGCGATAAAACTGCATTACATTTTGTGGTAACAGATTTGGAAAATATTTTGATTAATAAATGTTCGTTTTAAACAAAGTTTAAATATGGTTTAAATGTTAATACTTGTTTTTCATCAATATCTTGACAACGAAATAAAATCAGAAAATTTTTCCGTATTAATTTTTGAATTATTTTATCTCGCCTGCATCAATTCCTAAAAAACACAAGCGTCACTTTTGAGACAATTTGTATACTAACCATTTTTGGACAAATATATTAATTACATCAATATTTACTAATTAAAAATAATATATTTTTTTATCTCGTGGATATTTTGTGCGAAGAATATCACGTATTTGAAAAATAAAAATTATTCGTACCACAATGAATCCGTAAACCAAACATTTTTCTTTTTGCGCGTTTAATCGTTGCAAGTTTATACCTCGTAGTGTGTCTCCGTTTCCGTTTCTTTTTCCATATTCCTTAAATGGTTTACAAATTTATAACATGCAAGAATACATCAAGAGAACATACCGTTGTCTTGCATCTTATCTTCCATGACCTTTTGCGCAGCAAGGCGCATACTGATCTCCTCGGCGCCTTCGTCGCCATTGTCTCCACCGACGCTGCTGCCCCCGCCGCTGCCGCCTCCGGAAGTATCTGATCCACTGAAGGTGCTCAGTCCATCTCCGCTCGAGCCAGTCGAGCAGCTTTGGTTTAAGTACTTGGAGCGCCGAGGGGTGTGTTTGTCCGGTGAAATGCCCATTTGATTTAGAATTTCTGCCATTTGTTTTGTATTTATTCCGCAGTTGTTCGCGACATTTTTCTGGCATCTTTTGTGAACGTTCATGTTGCATACCTGAACCAAAATAAATTCGTTATACAAATCTGCAAATATCCGGTTTAAAACACGTGTTAAAGTATATAAATAATGTAACATTAAATCATTTAAGATATTTTAAAATATTTTCTGAATGGAAATATTAATTACACGTTTCATGTATTCTCTCTTATGGTACAGTTTTTTACAAACTTCTTTAACAATTTTTAAAAACGGAACTTGATCAATGATTGGGTAGATATACACTGAATTTACGAGACCCATAACATTCACACATTGAATGATGATTTTTGTAATACGCCACACAATAAAACATGAAGAAAATTTGACATGATGACAGAAACATCGAAAACAAAAATATTTTTACGTTAGTATCTATGATCGAAATTATTTTAAAGAATAAATTACCTCGCATTGTAGACCCTGTTTGATCAACCCATATAGTAAAGATCCACAATGATCGCAAAATGTGAAACGTTTGTAGTTATGAACTACAAATCGATGAGGAACATTGACACTGAATCTTTGGCCTGGTTGACTGGATTGATTCGTCTGTACAGACAATAAAGGCTAATTTAATTTAAATTAAATCTGAAAAATAGTTCATACGAGGGGTTACCCAAAAATAACGAGAATTATTTCTGGTGAGTGATAATAGTTTTGACTTCACCCGCTAGATATCTTTACTAGACACCTTTTGGTTCTGTTGCCCAAGCGGATAAAATCACACTGACCACTTAGTTGGTTCCCCCAAAGATGACGCAAGGCAACAGATCAAAAGGATGTCTAGTGAAGATATCAAGTAGGAGAAGTCGGAACCAGAATCCTACAACCCGCCAGAAAATAATTCTCGTTATTTTTGGGTCCCCCTCGTAAGTAATTTTACCTCATCTTTCATGCCAGGACATTTGGTGACTACTGAGAGATGGCATCTTTTGTGTACAACACAAGTGCAAACTGCAACATTAGTAGTTCGTTAATTAGTAAATTCAATCGTCCCTAGTTTACAATCCTCCCACAACCACCAACCACCGATAGCAGAAGATTGTAAACTAGGTTATTTCCAACACCGTATGTACATCATGAAAATTAAAGTTTTCTATACAGTTATGTATGTACAAAAAACATTAATTTGTAAATTAAAAAAGAAAATGCAAATAAACTTACATATACATTGTTAAAAAAGCAATCAGGCAACCATGCGTTTCTGGAGGAGCTGCAAATCAAAGGGATAAAATGAAATAAAAATTCGCAGATGATTGAACGTTTTCAAATCATCATAAGCTTGGCAAAATAAAAGCAGAACAACGAAATTAATTATTATAATTAATAACTGCGGGTTCTTCTTGACTGGATTGTTAATAAGGATAGAAAATAATTCCTGGATGTTCAGTCAAATCTTTGTTTTCGGCTTCGACCGGTTTCGGCACCAACTATGCCTTCATCTGGAGGTATTTTTTTTTATTACAGAGTTATGGAATTACATTTACTGATGAAGACATAGTTGGTGCCGAAACCAGTCGAGGCCGAAAATAAAGATTATTTGATTGAACATTCAGGAATTATTTTCTACCCTTATTATAATTTATAATTAATAATTCGTATAATGTAATTTGAAGTCCTGCTATCCTTAGTTTCTGTGAAGAGTTTTGTTTTTTAACGTAACCAAGTTTATATTATTATTATACATACATAGTTTTTTTGGAGTGAAAATATTTGAATATTTGATGCCTCTGCTAAATGTTGAAAAATGAAAGTGGTACTGTTGATTGTCTATTGTAACTGTACACAACATCAATAAATAATATGTACACGCACGCAAAAAGATAAGAAAAAAATTAGCAAAGTGAAGGAAAACCATTTAAACAACGCATGCCGTACGGCGTCAATTAACCGCCTACCTTGACATTGATAGCCTTGCTTCCCCAATCCCCTGAAACCAAGACACACCGTTACACAATGTTAGTTCAATGACACCTCTCTGATTAAATGAACAATTCATCATGCAACGAGAAACAAAACCCCAACAAACAAACACCCTCGAAGACTGGGTATCCTCACCATATAAATTCCCGGCAGTGTGAACAGAAGGTTGGTTGCCTCAAGAACGTCGCCATGAACTTGTGCCCGTTCACTTGGTGCACACGGCGCCTCATAGCGCCCCGGCGTCTGTTGAAGCCTTGTCGTTCTTTGAATTCCCGCGGTTTGCCACTTTGCATCTCTGCATTCATATAAAACATTATCATTTCATCTATTTTTTTTATAACAAAGAATATCGAAAAATCAAATCTTTAATGATTTGTAAACACCGTTACATTTGAGGTTTGATAAGAAACAAGGAAGGAAACTATCTTATGTAAAATGAATCACATTTATATTTCCTTGTTCATTCAAATTTTATCCTTATTTCAAATTTGTACTAATAAACTTATAACAAACTTGTTAGCTAATCTAATGTACTAATTAAATGACAATAGATTTAATGCTAAAGCCTAAAGCTCACCGTTTTTCTGAGTCCATTTTAAATCTATCCGAATGTGCAGTTTTCCTTGTGGTTCGAGATCAACCTACATAATGATAAACAGTTAAAATTAAATGTCATGACCTAAAACCGTTAGCATTAATTATGACATTAGGTATTAAGTTAATTAACAAATATATAATACAAATAATTATTAACAAAAACTAATTCATTGTTTCATAACTGAATAAAAGATCAAACAAATGCATATTAAACAAATGAAATATTTTTTAACAATTGAACGTAAAAATTTAATAATAGAAACAAATAACAATAATAAAGCATAGATGTTTTTGTAAAATGTGTAATAAGAAAACACAACAGGCAACAAACGGAGCCAGTAGGAAAAGAAAGGTCGACGGCGGCGCCTGAGTTCGCCGGCGCCGAGTGTCCCAATTCCGCAACAGCTGAGCTGCAGGTGCGGCGGATAGACATGCAAGATTCAATGAATATTTTTATCAATACACTTACCCAAAAATCAGCAGCATCCTTCTCGCGACCAAGCAATTCCTCGAAAGAAATGCTACAATTCGCTACGAAATCGTCAGGAGGTATGGCGGCATCATGAAACACTGTCAGACCGAGTGTCATCGCGTTTTGGACGTCATGGACGAAATATTCGTTCCATACGGGGTCAAAGGTTTTGGGTTTCGTTGATGACCGGTCCAAATGGTTCTCGTCCACATCGATGGATACGTAAGGATCGATGGGCTGGTCGTCAGGTTTTCCGAACGTCATGTTGTGGCGTTTTTGAAAATCTGTGGGCCTCAACCCGCAAGCCTCGCATATTTTCACGCGAACGGTTCCAGTAAACATTGGAAACTGATGTAACGGGCACTCAAACAACACAAAGATCAACACCGCACTAATTTGTTTTTAACTACATAAGGAAATACTTGAATTTACATCGAAAAATAGAACTCGCTTGACAGCCATGAAGGTCGCCTTCTGATATTATTGCGAGTTCTATTCTAATTACTGACTCCCAACATTCATTGCGTGCCACTACTGAGTTCCACGACTCGCCGAGGCATGGCGCTATTTACCTTTTATTGATCCCATATGTGGTTTAGTCGGTTTCTCCTCCACTTCGGCAGCATGCTTTTTAATGGGGGGAAATCTGTAGCATATAGTATGCTTCTTGCTCACTAGATGTCTATGACAATACTTATATTCTGTTCCATTTAAGCCATTCAGCAGATGACGCTGACATCAGCGCGTTTTAAGTAACCGAAATTACATTGGGCAAACTTGTTTCTCGTCTCCAATTTCAGCCAATCCCCTATTCTCTACAATATTGAATGGCTTAATTGGAATAAGGTATACTCAACACTTTTGTAGCGTGCGCGCAGCCGATGTCACTGAGTGTAGAGACGCCACTGGTCGGACAGGTCTAGACAATTACAGCGCGTGCAACTAAGAAAACAGATAGAGAGATAAGTTTAATTACTCGCGCTCGCTTGATCCTGTTATATTCGAAGATTCCCGAAAGTTCGAGATGAATGAGTGCGGGTATAATAAAGTGGTAAACAGCTCTGCGAGAGTTAGTTGAAGTTAGACAGTTGAAAGATGTGAAATAAATGGTGATATAAATAAATAGTCTACAAGTTAGTCGACGAGTTTACACGCTTAGTTAAATAAATGTTTAGTGATATAAATAAAAATAAAATAAATAGTGAAATAAATATTGTTTATATTATTCTAGTCTTTAATTAGTATTTATTCATAGTGTTCGTTATTTTTATTATATTTTTTTCTTAAATTATCGTTTAATAAACATTTATTTATCCCGACCGACACCAAATATTTCCAATTTTAAATGGCACAAAATTGACCCCTGTGGTGCACTCTCCACGGCAGCAATGAGCGCCCGCACGGTGCAAATATTTCATCATTACCGTTATCTGTATACAATCAGATTGGCACACCCAGCAATGGGTAATAAGCCGTGATGATATATTTATTTATTTTTATTTAATAATATTTCTCTGATTTTTACACTTCATCCAAATAAATAAACGTTACACTATCATTCTGTCATCACTTCCGCATTCTTCATATACTCATATGATGAATTAAATTTTACCTTCATGCCCTAGATTATATATACTATCGTATCGTATCGTTTGTATGTTTGATCTATGTTCATGCGTTGTTTCATTTTAAATCAATTTCTTAAAATAAGAGGATTGTGGATAGTTTGGGTGAGGAAATTCATGTTAATATTTCCTATAAACTACAATACACTGACCGTGTTTAACGTATCAATATATGTATTGGAATTTTAATGATTTTTCTCAATTAAAATATTGTTTACAAATGAGAATGTAATTCTCTACCTCAAAACCTAAAAATAACAAAACATAATACAACTTGTACTTCGAAACCTATAATATAATATCAATCGGTGCATGGATCATCGATGATTATAGGGGAACAAAACATTCATGGCATCAAATGAGCTCAGCACAAACACACATAGATTTAATCTCAATCTTTATATTCCCATTGGACATACTTGAGTCACAAAGTCTCAACAGAACGAAATTCTAGTAGACAATAAAAATAATAATTGTACAAAAAGTATTTTAACAAGAGAGCATATTACAGTTTCTTACAATAATAATAAAACTACAAGAAATTAGTTCTATTGAAACTTGAGATGATAAAAGACAATAATTATTCACGTAACAAAATATAGTTGCTATCCAATCATTGAAAGTCCATAGTAGCAATGAAATTGGAAAGAGTTGATATCGGGCCGTTGTAATAAAATAACTATACGCGCGAAAGTCTTGAACAGTGTATAAAAGTTTATATACCATAGCCACTGCCAGTTTAGGGTTCGGCACACTGGGCGCTGGTACAGGCACAACGCACACGCGCACTCGCACACACGCGGACACGGTCACTTCTTGTCCTCAAGCTTGGTTTTGTCTAGCGCTGACGATGACGTGACGACCATGGGTTGTGAATGTCCACCAGCTCCAGCCGCCGTGCCCATCTGGATTTTGTCCAAGTGCTTGAGCGACTCGCTGAGGAAGTTTTGGATGGCGGTGAGTGCTGCCACGATGGCCGGGCTGCCGAAACCGTGGCTGATGAGGGAGAAATGTGTTAGGTGGCGCTGGATTGATGGGTCCAGGAGGATCTGCGGCCGTGTATTGCACAGAGGAGATCGGTCCTGGTTCAGCAGGTCCATCAGCTCTTTGGTTATCTGCTTCGTTGCCTGAAATATCGAAAATATTATTAATAATAATATTATTCACGAAATATGACTATTCAAGGTCATTCTTTCGAAGAAAGAATACACATCATTTTACCGCAGTAGCTTAGCAACATTTTGTATTAGAAAGAGAAAGATTATTTGACTTATGTCTATTTAATTTATGTGGTGTGATAGATATACGTAAATAATGGCATTACTTTCTAACACACTATAAATAATAATGACGTAAGTCGTAGAATTACAGATACCTAATTATATACTACACTGCCCTCTGTGCTAATATTTACCCAGTGGCGTTGCCGTTTAAATCAAATTACTATTCCTTTGTTTGTAAGATAAATCTATGGTTTTGTAGTTTGCAAAAACATAAATCTGTCAGAAAGACATTTAGAAAGAAAGACAATTTTCAAATAAATTAGTCTTATTTTTCTGTTAAAATGTGTCCATAAATATTTCATGTTGCACGCCTATGCACACAAAATGCAATGAAGTTATCTGCAAGTAATATTATATCAGACGGCTCACAAATGACCTTGAATAGTCATCTTTCGTGAATAATAGTTTACACAATTTTGGCTGCTATATAATTTTTATTAAAAATAGAAAAAAAAAACGCCCGAGCAGGGACTTGAACCCTGGACCCTTGGATTAAAAGTCCAATGCTCTACCGACTGAGCTACCCGGGCTCGTTGCAGATGTTTTTCAAAGATACATAGTCGTCGGGCGCGTTCAGCATCTCCCAAATAAACGATGTTCTTATGCATGTTTCGAACGGTACGCTGTTGTTACCATAGCAACAAATTCAAACAAATCTGAGAGTTGTACAAATATTTCTGAAGCTTAGTTCATTTTATAAAACTCCGAAATGTTTTTGAAATATTTTTTGGAGTGATTTTCTAAAGTATCACTCAAACTTATTAAATTATTATATTTGTATCATACAATCTTATGATTTGGTACAATTATTTTGAGACCTGATGTTGATAGTACGCTGCCAGCGGTTGTATAAACTTTGAACTCGTATAAAATAAAAAGGTGCTGCTAGTTATTGCATTAAAGACAATGACAAACAATGATCAAATTCCTGAACGCGTACTGTTTTAGTCCATTATATTAATATAAACTTTTCTACGGTTCATTCCAGCTAACCAAACAAGTCCTCGATAGTATAGTGGTCAGTATCCCCGCCTGTCACGCGGGAGACCGGGGTTCGATTCCCCGTCGGGGAGATTTTTTTTATTTTTTCAATCATTTCGATTTGAGGATCAAATTTCTTTTTTAACAATTACCACAAATAAATTTAAAGGAGCAAAAAATATCCATTTTATTCTTTAGTAACTACAGAAAATTATTCTTTATTATTTTATTTATAGTTTTGTCATCAGGTAATTAATAGTGAATTATTAAACATAAAAAAAACCTATTTTTTTTCAAACGTCGTAGAAATGGCATTTTTTGTGACTTGATTCACATGGTAGAAATAAAATAAATATATATCCATAGAAACTACATAGAATTAGCGAATAAGAAGAAAAGTAGTGCGTTTGAAAAAAAATTTAATGTGTTATTTGGAATAAAAATGTCTTTGTGTGCCTCGCATGCAATTGTGCGACTCGCTTCGCTCGTCGTGCAAACTTCCACACAAAGTATCACTTTTACTCCTAATAACACAATATACTATTTTCCATTACCGTGCTTGAAAAGTAAATAGGCGTTGCTAGGCAACATTAAAATTCGGCTAAATTACCTGTCAAGTAGATAATTAGATAGTAAATAATAATGAAAGTAATAAAATACATTAAGAAATATTAATAAACACTGTAAATGAAGCAAATGCAATAATTTTTTAACAGATTCAGTACTAATCTAATTTTTAAGAACATTAACATTTTTTTTGACATGTATTTACCTAATTTTTAATATTAATATTAAATGTACAATTATAGAAGACTAATCCACTTTTGTCTGAGATTTTTCCAAGTTTTTAACTTACATTTTGTACAGTATTATGAGAAAGAGCACTAACAATATTTGAAGATGCTGGATGACTGTACACTCAGTATTATGAGAAACATCACTAACATTTCGGTTGTAGGAAAAATGTTGTATGCAACATGTGTGTAAAATAGTATTTTTTTGCACACTTGTTGCATAAATAACTATTATTTCAATATTCATATGAGTTAGGAAAAATATGTATCAGTTCAAAAAGTAGATTATTATTTTTTATTTTAACAAATATGTAGCTTTATTTATTGTAATTTGAAAATTTTTGTATTTATTCCAAATGGTAGTAGAAAAATCTTATATGTATGCTCTGTTCCATTTAAGCCATTCAGTAGATGGCACTGGCAACAGCGCTAATTTGAAGTAGCCGAAATTCCATTGGGTAAACTTGTCTCTTGTCTCTAATTTCAGCCAATCAGAGAAGTCAAAACTATTCCCTATGCTCCGTAATACTGAATGGCTTAAATGGAACAAGGTATAATCTTGCAACTGGTTGCACAAAAAATTATTTTACTATTTATAATTCTATTTAAAGGACAATCTTTTGTTTCTCATGTTGGATATAGAACGTGAAAAAATTGAAGATGTTATTTGTATTGAAATTAAAATTACGTATACATACATATATTTAGAACAAATGTATGTAAATTTAATTATTTTTAGATATTCGTGATAGGTCATAGTAATAAAATTACGAACCTTTTCTGAATGATTCAATTTTCTTATACATATTTTGTAAACCGGATTGCAAATTATGTTGCGTATTCTACAATAGGTTATATTTATTAAAGATTTGTAGAGTAGGTTCCATTTTATTTATTTGTTTATCAGTCTAAATTTGTAAGTGAATTAAATGGGACAAAAATTAATGAAACGATTTATTCTCACCTGAAGCAGTTCCTTCCGTCGGTAAGTCTCATGAGGTTCACTATGTTGCCTACTAAGGTACTCCGCAACTTGTCTCGCCGGGAATTCAGTCTCACAGACATATCCGAAATCTCTCGCCAGGTGTATCGCTTCTCCTTCCACCAAGCTGGTGAGGAGGGTGACGTTGGCAGCCTTTCGTCGTCCAGCGGGTAGGTTGAGCCCTATTTTCTCCAGCTTCTCGCGCAGCAGTCGACCACCGTTCTTGCTCTTGGCCCGTCGGAGCACACCGCCGAGGAGAGAGGCATTCAGGCACTCGGGAGGAGATAACCGGCGTTGCACTTCGCCCACTGTTACCTTGTACTTGCTGGTGGAGCTTAAAAGGGAGAGGCGACCAGGGACGGAGCAGAAGACGTCGGAGGGTGAGGCGATGCCGCCGACGCCGTGGTCTTTACCTTTCATACCTGCAAACAATCATTTTTTTAAAAATATTTCCTAATTAAATTAGTTGTAAGTAAAATTCTCACAGGGTGTAAATCTAAAAGCGAAACAGGGGTTTAATATGAGTATTCAGTTTTTCTTTGCGCAAACGTTGCCTAATTATTTTATGCAAAAATACTTCAAATAAAAGTTATAGAGATTTAAATTCTGCATCTAAATCATGTGAACGATTATTTTAGCTCTTCATATAAACGTAAAAATTAATTATAAAGTTTAGTTTTTATGAGCTTTTTGTCTGGCAGCCATAGATTTATGACAAAAAATAAATAAATAAATGTATTGGCCCGTACCACGATCACGGTTTTAACTAAAACACTGTTTTAAGAAATATCAAATTCAAATATCAATATTTCCTTTCGTTGAAAGAACGATTTTTTTAAAAAATATTTGTTTGAATACAAACTATGTTTTGCTTTAAAATCATATTTTGATAAATTTTATATTATTTATTAGGTCTGTTCGTTTCGCTACTTTGCGTCTACGGTTTACTGCCGCCTCCATACAAAGTATATGGGTGCGGCAGTAAACCGTAGACGCAAGGTAGCGAAACGAACAAACCTATTATTATTATTATTAAATAATGAAATTTGAAATTTCTTAAAACAGCGTTCTAGTTAAAACCGTGATCGTGGTACGAGCCTGTTTAAGAGACAATTAGAACAAAATTTAGATTACAGTAGTAAATTAACACAAATCACAATTAAAAACAACGTATTTGTTTTTTTTTTGTCGTAAATCTACGGCTGCCTAGACAAAAAGCTCCTAAAAACTAACTTAATAATTATTTTTTTTAGTTTATTTGAAGAGTAAAACTAATCGTTTCACATAATTTAGATGCAAAATTAAATTTCTATAACTTTTAATTTGAAGTATTATTGCATAAAATAATTAGATAACATTTGCACAAAGAAAAACTGATTTCCCATATTAATCGCCTGTTTCGTTTTTCGATTTACACCTGTACATAAAAGCTGAACATACACCGGACACCACAAATCTTAAATATACGCTCGTAAAATCTATAAAATAAACTTCTGTTATCAACATTTGTTCAAAACATTGTTGCCATAACACAAATTGTGCGACTGCTCTGGAGGCGGTCTTGACCAAAGGATGATGTGCTGATAACAAATGAAGAGCCAGGGAAAAAGATGAATGTCACAAAATTGTTTTTTTTTCAGTAAGCGAATTTTAAAGTTTGTAACACCATGGAAGATTTTGATGTGATATAGCGTATTTAATCTTTGTCCGAAATTAAGGTTGGTCATTTCTTAACATTAACACATAAGTTTCTACTCATGTCGGACCTAAATAATAGGGTTTTACCAGTCTGACTACTGAATCTACTAGGCAAAAATGATGGTCTTTAACTCACATATTTTTGAAAATCAACGTTATGTTAGTTTTAGTAAGAAAAAAACAATTCAGCTCCAAAAACCTATTATGTTAAAATTAAATTTAAGAATTCAATGATACAGAGAAGTGATTATTTAAAAAAAATTAATATGGAGTACTAATGATGGAAAGTAAACTTGAACTTCATCGTCGAATTTCGAAAGTTTTTAAATTCGCACATAAGTTGTTTCCAAATCGGTTTGAAAACGTTGATAGAACATTTTAAATGTTCACAGGCACAATCGTCACCAGTTTCATAGCTTTACACATATCTAATAAATAGATATTATCATCAGGTAGTCAGAGATACTGCTCTCTTAATCTCATACTGAACAGAAATAATCTGACCAAGCTATTGCTTGCGCATATCGATGTACGAATGGACATTCATCATTTTATTCCCTGGGCGCTTGGACTCTCATCCTTTTTTGCTCCTGTATTGCTATTTCTAAGGCTTGTATCTTATTTTGTTATTAATTTAACAAAACAATGAAACAAATTTTAAGACGTACAAATTTTCAATGAAATATTTTCATATAAAATTTTATTTAGAAAAGAAGGATTGATACATTCTTTGCTCTGTCTTTGTATAATATTCAAAGAAAGAATAAGTGCATTTAACTATTTTTCTAACTAATCACTGAATAACAAAATTCTGATGCTTATGTATTTAAATAAAACACTTTTGCCCGGTTGCAGAAACGTTAATCAACGCTTTGTTTAATTAACAGACCATCAAAATGAACAAATTTTAATCAGTTCCCTTGTTCTTATAACATTTAAATCATTGCTGTTGCGTTGATGAACGTTTCTGCAACCGGGCATTATTATGATGATAAAGATACTTACTTTTGAGCAATGGCAGGTCACTAATGAATCCAGTCTGCTCGTCCATGCCGGCTTGCTGGGCCTCGTCCACGGCTTGTCCGAGCGCCTGGTGTAGGGCTAAGGGGTCCTCATGGAGCCGCTGTGGCGTGCCCAGAGAGTAGTCCCCGGGTCGACCACCACCACCATCGCCTCCATAGTGGAAACCGGCACCATGACTTAGCTGACTCTATAAAAGACACAGTAGAATTAGGCAAAAGTAATTGAGAATATTTTTTGTGTTAACAAGTCTTAAATTTATATTAACGCTGAAGTCCTAATAATCGTGGTCGTGAATCTGGGGAACCGGGTTCGATTCCAACCGACGCCAAATATTTCGAATTTTAAATGGCACAAAACTGACACCTGTGGTGCACTCTTCACGCCAGCAATGAGTGCCCGTGAGGTGACACCTAGTAAACGCCCGCACGGTACAAATATGTCATCATTATTACCGAAATCTGTGTACGAAGCAGATTGGCACGCCAAGCAATGGGTAATATGCCGTGATGATTTATTTATCTATTTACTTATTTATTTATTTATTCTTTATTTTTCTACAGTCTATATACAAAGTAGCCATTTTCGCTCTCTTTTGTCAACGCAAAATGTCACATTGCCGCTCATGCGCGACAAAATAGAAAAAACGCTCGCTGTCCAAATTTCTAACTACACAATGTCACTTGTCTACAAGTCTGCATTCTTAATGGAAACGTTTAGTCAGGAACTAATGGCACTGTAGTTACACATTTACCACCTTCACAAGTCAATCTGACATATAACTGCTTTGTCGGTATTTCATAACCAAACAAAATGCTACACTGCTGTAATAAAATAGGGCATTCATTTACAAAAACGAAAGTATAAAATACTTAGATTAGATTGAAGCAATAGCTCAAAAAGAATGAAAAATAATGATAAGTAAATATAAAATAAATTGTGTGAACAGTTGTGCTGCCACCTGCAAAAGTTTGGCGTGAACGCTCCCAATGGACATTCATTTTTTCACTGCACTAGTTTTATGTACTTGAAACAAATAAATTTTTGTTATGGTGGAGGACCCCATTCTGACGACTGTAGAAAAAAATTTGTGTGTGTTTCGAGCGCAAATGGACATTGACGATTTCGAGAGAACAATCTCTCAATCAACAATGTCTCATTTTCCGCTCTTAATACACAAATAGCTAAATCAAGTAAAGAAAAGAATGCTAGCCGGCGGGATTAAAACCCACAACTTCAACATCTGTACACCTGTACACCGCCGGCTAGCATTCTTTTCTCTCCTTGATTCAAATCATTTACAAAATAGCACTTACATTCATCTTCATGTACTATACGGAAATAGCTATTATTTATTTGTTTATTTATTTAACATCATGTTTTACGGTTTTAATTTTACATATGCATATATATATATATATATATATATATATATATATATATATATATATATATATATATATATATATATATATATATATATATATATTCTATTTTCTATGTAATTTGCATTTAAAATATAATGAATTATTTACCATTTCATAATGAAATCATGTAATAGATCATATATTCCCATATATAATGATATCTATCTTCTGTTGTTCAAGAGCTCAAGCACTGTGATATTGCCATATCATGCTTCAACAAACATAATTATCATATATATTATTCCATCTAATACAAATTACACAAATCAATTTCAAAGAAAAATAATCATCAATCATAACATCAAGGAATTTGAAGACTTTCCTGTTTTCTTCTATAATTTACGAAGACAGTAAAGATTTTATTTATTTCATAACACTATGTTTAAACGTCCCATCCTCAGCCCAAAGAAATTAATTATTCGTCATTGTCTAAAATTTGGGATTCCAAAATCCACGTATTCGATGTCAAGTAAAAGAGATTGAAGCTTCATGCTTTATGGCAATAATGAATGAATCGAGTCCTAAACCAAGCATTTATATTATCTAAGATAATTAAAATTTGACTATGGTAAAGTAGCTCAGTGAGCAGTTAGTTAGAAATTTGAATAAATACTCCCAATAATAATAATAAAATAAAACTTGCAAAATATTAGAAATTTATGGGATAGAAGTATGAAATTAACTTATCTGAATGCCAACAACTACTCAAATCATAATCCCCCCCTAGAAAAACATTTCTTTATGAAATCTCATCCCTTTGGCAACATTCCCTGAGGGTAGAGAATCCCTGCAAACCACGGGGCCACGAATTCTTTTATTCTTTTCGTAGCAGCGTACCCCGAGTTTGAGGGTTGCTTGGCTTAGAACGTTTCACATTCTTGTCCCCCGACCCCAACAGTGCATACTTCAAGTACTACCGAATACTTGTCGCATACTTCACATCTTACTCACGGATTACCTGCGATAGATGCGCGAAACACGTCATAGTTAAACAGATAGCTTCATTTTGGTTATAGTTTAGCAGGCAAGATTTATTCTAATTACTGATATTAATATCATAAAAATTAGAAATACGAATATGTATTAAAAAAGTGGAAAAACAATAGAGGTGATTGAAAAAATAGGGACAAATAGCTACTTTCTTTATTATTAATTTCAAACCTATTCGCGATTCAAGAAAAATGCTCGCCAACTTGCGGCCAACTCATGCTCTTAAAAAATGACGACACAATGCGGCCAGAATATATTATGGCCGATGTTACTATACATGTAAACGTCAATTTCAGTAATTCTGCTTTAAAAGTTGTTAAAAAGTGTTCACAACGTAAAAATATTTATTTAATTTTTATCTCCTCCGGAATCAATAATATTTTCTCCGTCACTATAATTTCGGGATTCAGCCCTTGCTTAAATAACAAATACTTTCTTTAATTTCACTTTCATTGTATATAACAAAATAATAAACTTTCTTAAACATAGCTGTTCACATACACAACTAGGTTAGTTTTTAGTTCGTCACTTGACAAGACCGCATTGTGACGTCACAAAACATGGCGGTAAAACTAACTTGAATCGCAAATAGTTTAAATTACAAGTTGCGCGTGAAGTTAAATGCCACTTTTAGATGTGAAAAGATTCAATATTAGACTTCCGGTCTCGCCGAAAGCGAAGTCATCTTTAATTTTTTAAATGGAATGATATATATTTTTATATTTTCGGAAAGTATTTTTTGGCTTTGCAGTGACGGCAAATACTTGCATTTTCTTTAAAAAATAATCGTTATTAATTTTTGAAAATTATGATATTTCAATATTTTACACCAAAGTGGCATTTACTAGTAACCTCATGCGCAATATTGTATTTTAAACTATGTATACCTATGTCTATAAATAAAAATAAAGAAAATAGCTATTTCCCTTTTTTTCTATATACAGAGTGTAATCATACTTCGGGAAAAAAATGAAAGGGCATATGGTACTGACCAAAATGAGTAATAAAGCTAAATCAACATGGGTCCGATCTTCAACTGTTTCCGAGAAAGAGGACATTTACTATTAGAATCGAAGAAAATTGAGAAGATAGTGATTGAACAAAATTTTGTCTGTCAGTAAATAGGCTATAAAAAAACAATAAAATTTTATATGAAACATTTTTCTCAATTTCTAATAGTAACGAAGTTAATTGAAAATCAAATATTGGCCAAGGTTGCCACAACATTTAACTTAGTACAATTATTTAATTTAAAAAAAAGCACATCTATATTGACCTCTTAAAGGTAAACAAAAAGTCTTATTTAATTGAAGTCGTAACTCTTATAGTTTTCAAGATAGCAGAGGTAAACCCCGTAAAAACTCATTTTTCACTGCCTTATATCTCAGAAACAGTTGAAGATCGGACCCATGTTGATTAAGCCTTTTTTACTCATTTTGTTCAGTACTATATGCCCTTTCATTTTTTCCCGAAGTATGATTACACTCTGTGTAAGTTACTTTTTTTTAAATTAACATTTTTATCTCTATTTTACAGAGCATTTGCCAGGAGGGAAGGGGCTTATCTTGCCCCCCTTGAGCAAAATATGTTGTTAGAACAAATTGTTTTACAAACTACTTACTTGTAAATAAGATTGTTTTTAAAGAACAGCGCCTCAAAAAGTAATTTCCAACGCACTTTTATAATATAAGCGCTTTAATTATAAAAGTGCACTCATAATACGGACCAATAATATTTTTTTAAAGTTCCTGAGATAATTGAGATAATTGCGTTCAAACTTGGATTCAATTCTAAAGGAAAAATGCTCGTACATTCTACTTGTAAAATTTACAATTTTTTTGTCATTTTCTTGGAATTTATTTTTAGTTATGTATAATTAGTATACTTATGTAATTTTGCCCTTAGAATCGAATGGGAAAGTCGCTACCCATTTTTAGGTCTTATTTAGGTTTTGAGGGCTATAACCTAATTTCTGGAGGCCCCTAATTATATAATATAATCAGGCCCTGTCCAAACATGACTATTTTTACCTTCCGTCACCTTTAGGTAAGGAAGGTATTGTCTTTGGTCAAAAAATTCGGTGGTGAGTTTTTGACGAATAAGCACGTTTTAGGGTCCCTAGAATACGATTTTACTATTTTTACGATGATGTCTGTATGTGTGTGTGTGTATGTATGTGTGTGTGTGTGTGTGTGTGTGTGTGTGTGTGTGTGTGTGTGTGTGTGTGTGTGTGTGTCTGTGTGTGACAAAATTTTCTAATGCGATAACTCTAATACTACAATTCCAAAAATTATAATTCTTTCGTATTCCTCTTCGTTACATCCATGTGAAGAGCTGATTAGATTTTGGTTATAATTGGTCAACCGGAAGTACCCTCATTTGAAGATTTTAACAGTTTTTCTTGAAAAAACGATGTTAAATATCATTTTTTCACATTTAATGTTATTATAAATATTAAAGAATTATTTATTCTCTATACGATTTGAATGCATTTTATACTTAATATTAAATGGTTATAGAGTTAAAAAATTATAAAGAAATTAAATATCATATATATTAGTCAGCTTTGCTAAAACTCTGGAAACAGCTGCGATACATTAAGAAAATTCTGATTGAAAGGTGTCAGTGTCAAGTGCAGTTGACAGTATGTTTATGTTATAATTTTACTGGAAATATAGGATCTTTTGTTAGAAACATTCTGTATGGAATTAGTACAAAATACATACAACTGCCTTAAGGTAATGTACAAGAAATATAATCTTTTGCAAGGAACTTTCTGTATGACATTTACACAAAATACATAGAAGTGACGGAAGGTAATGTGCTGGCCACATCAGATTTTTATTTATAAAATAATATATGATATACACGTACAAATAATCAAATATTTCTTCATATACATAATAAATGATTTATAATATAACTGTGCCCTAGTCTTTACAACAAGTTGCTGTAATAATTAATTCTTATCAATTTGTCACACACGTACATTAATATCATTTATTATAATTAATTATTTAATTACCAACAAGACCTGTCTGCAGTATATTCGTAATTATAATACTTCCTTTACAATCCAGGAATTTACTACCATTCCTTTTCTTTCACGCCTTTTTATTACGCTTTAAATAATTTAGAATACTTCAACATGCCATCCTTAACATATTACGCGAAAATTCTTCTTCCGGGGAATTTATATAAAGTGAAAAATAAATAGCACTAATTTGTTATAGAATATGCGAGTGACTGTAGTTAGTAACGGTTTGTGGCTCTATCAATCAGAGTTTGAAATGGAACGAAAAACATGATACTAATTCATTTTATGGTGGGCACTAAGTGAAACATATTTAAAAAGGTTGAAGTGAAAATTAACTCTTGGTTTGTTTCACAAAATTCGGTCATTATCAAATTACATTACAAATTAAATGAATATAAGGCTGACATTAACTTTATGGGATGTGAAATTTATATGAACCGAAAAAAAGGCTAAAATTGAATTTTTTTTATGTAAAGCTCATAAATATGCATTCTGGATGGTATTTAGAGCCACATATTAGTTCTAGGCGAACATTTGTATAAAAAATTTGTACAACCGAATAGGGTAGTTCAGTAATTACGTCATATGCGGCGCGCTTTATTTAAACTACTGTCCTACCAGTAAACACATCTTTCAAAATGAACCTTATTGCCACAGCAAATACGAACTATAATTATAAGCAGTTCATTTCGTCGCCAATATCTTACTTAATTAAGAAAAGTTAGCTATATAAGCTATCATTCAGTTAAGTTTGAATATTACCCTTTCAATTAAACAAAACATACTACCATAATTTATAATAACAATTATTCTATTTAAGTTTTAAAAAACTTTGCATGGAATTAGAAGTTCGTTCAATCTCGAAGATGTTCGTGAAACATTGTGTGAAGCGGCCGGAAGAGCCCGTTTGAAAGACAGCGAACCATTTTTAGGTTACAGAACCCTAAGAACACGAGATATTATTAATATATTAATGTGAATAGACAGAGTTATTTATGTACCTTAAACTTAAAAAAGAAGAAATCTAAAATTCTGAAAAGAACTGATTTGAAAATCCTTAAAAACGCTATCAAACAAAATCTCAGTCGGTATTTCAGTAAACTTTCGGATATGCTTGAAGTTATGCGTTACTCTGTAGTTCAGAATATGCACAGTTGATTTCAATTTGAAATAAAACCTTTGTTATTTATGAATGTGTATATATTGTATTACGAAGTAATAGAAAAATGTTTACAATTTGATTTTATTAATAACTCAAAATTATCTTCTTCATTGTAACAATAATATCATCATCAAATTACAAGCCTTTAAATTCTGACCCTTACATGTTCTGTCAATAGAGTCTACTTTGAAAGTATCGTTGTTGCTTAGGACAATGCTTTATATTTCGCGCTATACTCTAACGTCACACTATTCTACCCCATTGCATCCAACAGAACTAGTTTTTGTTCAACGTTTAAATTTCAGTCCCTCCTTCACCCCAATTAAAATTACGGTTAATTAAGTTCTTGCCATGCCTGAAAAGTTAAAGATGTTATATTAAGCTTCGATGGGAAGTGGAATGATTGGCTTCCGGCGAGTCCCCAGTGTAGCGGCTAGGGGAATTTTGAATGCCAAAAGTCATATTTAAGAGTTTTATTTGGAAATTTTCAATTTTAGACATTTCTTTTTTTCGTTTCCGCACCATAAAATTGGTATCGATCGACACAGTTCGGCAAGTGAAATCCAAAAATATATAGGGTTCATATAATTTTCATATCCCATAAATATCAAAGTACACCAAATATAATATAAAAATGTACAAATTAAATATTACTAAAAGGTTATATTTAACAAAGGGGGGTTGCTTAGATCTATTTGGTCATTGAAATGAAAAAGTAATGTTATATGTTATCGAAAAATAACCACTTTACTTTGATATACTCTTTGTACCAGTTTTAACACCGTAGATATTGTTAACCAACTTGCTATGAGTTTACATTTGTCGTGCAAGTACAAAAACTATTATTAAAATGATTAAAAGGAAGAAATGATCGTCGTTAGGTTAGCTATCTAGCCGGTCAATGTATGTTGATGAGGCGCCTGCACGTTGTCTGTCGAGAGCTCCTGCAAGAATGGCTTTGCGTGTGCATAATGCCATGCTAAACCGAAATTATGGTTTTTGTAGATGGCGCCTCACATTACTCATGTTTTGCCGCTTTGAACTGCAATTATTGCTACAAGTTCCGGTACAGTTTTTACTCCATATCAACAACAAATTAATAAATAAATGTAAATAAACCAATATGCATATCATGGGGCTCGTGGATAAATAAATTAAGTAGTCGATTGTAGACTCTCAGCGGAAATGCTGCCTCCACACCAGTCTATCCTGCTTCTCTTCAGAGTCTCGCATTTTTCTCCCACCTTGATATCCGTTAATATTGTAATTTTCCTTCTTCCTTGCTCTTCCCATTCACCCATATATTTTCCATTCAATGGGGTATTAATTATGTCATAGTCAAAATTTAACTAACTTAAGATAAGAGTGAAAATATACAAAAATTGATGAGTATGAGTGGAAAAAAATTGTTTAAATATTATTTTGTTAATAAGTTAAGCGATTGAAAGTTGAATTGTTACAAATGGCAGCAGAATTTGACAGTTTGTTGAAAATTGCTTTCAATAATTGTAATTTACCTAGTTCAGATGGGTGCGGGAGTTTTGAACCCCGAAATCCAGAGAATTGTATGATACAACAATAAATATCATTACTTGTTAGAATAATAAAAACTTCTTTGATTTGTCCTTTCGGTCATGGGAAAAAATATAATTCCATTTTAAACGCCTGTGTCGGATTCACGTGTTCACCGACCCTGCATACTCACATTAGTATATTGAAATAAATTAAGGAACTATACACTTGGTTTAATTTTGAAAGTGTACGAACGGAGGAGTCAGTATTTGATAATCATACTTTATTTAATATCGATGATAAAATTGCACTAATGTTTTGGCGGGAAATTCGCAAGTCGAGCAAGGTTTCCTCCACATTAATTTTTAAATCCGCATTAAATAAATAAAACATTATAATATTTACTAAAGAAAGAATCTACTCACCACATGTCCATGCGTAGGATCAGGCTCTCGCCTCAACCCTAGCTGGTTGTAATGGTGCAGCCCTCCAAGGCCCCCGTAGGGGTCGGCGAGGTACTCGAGGCCGGCGCCGTGGGCAGCCTGTTGCGGGGGCGGGCTTGGAGGCGGTGCGTGGTGAAACGGCGGGGGGAAATAGGGAGGCTGGAAGTCTGGTTGTGGCAGTTGGTGCTGCATGGAGCCGTGCAGGCCCCCGCCGCCACCTTGGCCGCCTCGACCGCCGCCTCCGCCGTGGGTGCCCGGACCATGGCCGCCGTACGCGGGAGACCCGGAGCTAAGGGTGATCGAGCCGTGGCCTGCGGTCAATCGTTCCTGCGAAGAAGGAAAATAAATTATTATACTTATAGGCAACATAAAGGCCGACACGCACTTGATCGACGCGAAGAGCGACGAAGCGAAGCGCAGCAAAGAGAAGTTTTTTCATTCAATGTATTCTTATTTGTATAGTCGCCTCATTGCTCTGCTCTTCGCTGCTCCAAAGTGCGCGATACACATAATAATACATTGAATGAAAAAACTTCTCTTTTCCTCGCTTCGCTTCGGTCGCTCAAGTGCGCGTTGGTCTTAAATCTTGTATTACATTATTGTACTATTAGGCCAGTCGGCAAGGGGTTTATTGTGGAAATAAATGGTGGCAAGCTGGAATAAATTTTATTCTCTTATTTTGGACCTTCTAAGAGAAACTAATTTTGCACCCTCTAGCGACCCCAGATTTTGCCGCCATATTGAAAAAATCACCCGAAAAAAGACATTTTTATTGATTTTCGTTAATATCTCGGTTTGGATCCACTTTAGAGCAATAACTAGAATTCTGAAGGTGATTTCAAATTTGCCTAGCCATACAGAAATAATTGAATATTTATATTATCATCAAATTTGTTAACAAATTTGGATATACAATGGTTAATTGAAACCTATTGTTTTTAGGTTGTTCTATTCCTTGTAGTTTGATGCGTCAACTTTTGCTTTCCATCGAGAAAAGTTTTTGGAAAAAAGATTATATTCGGTCTTTTTGGGAAGATATTTAATGAAGTTTTACAGTAGTTTTTTTTTATAAACTCGAACGAAATCTATTATATGTGATTTTCAAAATTTTTCATTTCTCGGTGTACATTGGTTTGTTGGTTTTTGGGATTACCTTTCGGCCATAAAAATTCTTAAATTATTTAACAAAATATAGCTCTGTTTAACCTAGAATACAAGTACAAAAAATAATAATAATAATAATGGGCATTAATCCCTCACATATATCTACAGCAAGAAGGTGAAGTCAAACTTAGAGGTCGTCTCGGTCTAAAAAATGGTTCACCACATTGTTTCTTTTTTCAAAAAGTTGTTCTATTCCATTACAAATTTCATTATAAATTATGATATTTCGAATTTTATATGGCACAAAATTGACTCCTGTGGCGCACTCTCCACGCCAGCAATGAGTGCTCGTGAGGTGATCGCCCGCACGGTACAAATATGTCATCATTACCGAAATCTGTGTACAACGCAGATTGGCACACCCAGCAATGCCGTTATGATATATTTATTTTATTTAATTATGATATCTGTTTGACCCGATCACTAAATTTTGTTAATAAATTTGATAAAAAAATTTGTGACTGTGTTAAACTGACTTTATTTGCTTCTGAGATCCCCACTACATTTGAAATAGCTAAAAAAATTATTCTTCGTTCTATTCAAATTATATCTTCAACCCTTTTGTGGCTTTTTGCTCTTTAGGTCATATTCAATCGATTCCCAGCTCAATACAAATTGCTTACATAGTAATTTCACGCATCTTCTAAACATATATACACAAATCATCTTTCCATGAATAGGTTTTGTTCCATTGTCTCCTTTTGTCAAGAACTATACGAATGTAATGCTATTTCACATCACTCATTTTCTTTTACTTTGCAGAAATTGCAAAACTTTTAATACCAAACGTGGTACCTAAGAAGACAAATGTCACAGTAAATTATACATTACAATACTACAAACAAAAAATAAACCAGATTCTGGAGTCGAGTTGCTAAATGTATTAAATGACCGGTTGTGATTCAGATGGCCCGGTTTCAAATTGGTTTGACGGTGAAACATTAAAATCATTTTCAATTTTCAAGAAGCACAAATGAGACTCTTATATGATGCACTCTTCACGAAAATATTCAGAGTCCGTGAAGTGACGTTTGGAAACGTAAATAAGAAAGTACTTAGTATTAATTTCGACTACTTTCAAATAAAGAGATCACTGGAAATTAGGAAAAATAGGGTATTGCATTGCAAACAAAATAAAAGCTAAGGAAATTTACCCAAAAAAACTAGTCTATTTAATGTATTTAATTTTTAGTGTAAACAAGGAT
Organism: Harpalus rubripes; assembly: GCA_963082715.1. Classification (NCBI taxonomy): domain Eukaryota; kingdom Metazoa; phylum Arthropoda; class Insecta; order Coleoptera; family Carabidae; genus Harpalus; species Harpalus rubripes. Next base: position 13,550,484 of record OY720456.1, on the reverse strand, counting down.
CACGTTAGATTAATTGAGAAAAAGAAAATCACATAGGTACCTATAGGTTTTCATCTACAGAGGAAATTGATATTGAAATACATGATTATTCCGAAAGCATTCAAAATACGAAAAGATTGGTTGGGAGCTTTTAAGAAGTGGAAGAATAGAAAAGAATGGTAAATGTACTATTATTAAAAAGAAACTACTTTGAGCATATTTAAAGTAAAAAAATATGAACCATGCGTCTTGTTCTCCATAATTTTAGCGTGATCTGCATATATTCGCTCCTAAAAGTTTTGTATTTCTAATGTGCTAATTAAATGTCGAATTTGGACTTGAGAAAATTAACTTTTACCAGCCCGATTCATTAAAAAGATTACGCTAATCCTCAATTTTGGATTAGTGAATTCTATTTTATCCCCGTATTTAAAATTTAATCTTTATTGTTTTATCAAAAAACATAATTACTTGGATTAGATTAGACTATATTTTAAGAACTAAACTGCTGAAATTCACTAATCCAAAAATAATAATTAGCTTAAACTTTTTTTTAATCGGGCTGTACATGTTTATCGTATAAATCATTCATTAGCTTTTATTTTAGGATAATAATTAGAAGCCTTAAAGTTCCTTAGCTCTTTGCTACAACAATCATATTGCATATTACATTAAATAGAACGTTTCATATGAAATCGGCACATTTTTACAGCAGTTCCCCCAATAAGTAATGGGCTCAGTATTATAAAAATGTTACAATTACAACACTGTAATCTTAAAATATGTAATATTTATGTAAACTTCGAATTTATTCTTGCTGATGATGTGTGGATGTCGCTTGAAATGTCCTATTTTATGTAATATACAACATAATTGTTGTATAGTTTATTTCAAGATGTTTGCAAATGTACCTGCCTCGACTTACGCAGCGGGTGGCTTCTTAAATGGGCTTGATGGGTAATATGACTGGGTGGTAACAAAATATTTGAAATCCAGCACACGAAATATTTGTGTGGAATTTAAAGTTTCACTTGAATTTTAAGAAATACGGAACAAAGAATATGGCTGGAAGCATAAGCGTGGTTCTAACACCGGTTTTAACTAAAATCACACTAACAACTTGGCACGTACTTCAGGGTTATTAACAAAATCAATGTTGCCAATGAACTGAATAAGCCGAAAATGTACTGTCAGCCATATTTAATAAATTTGACGGCATTATTTAAAAGTGTTTAATACGATTGTAAATAACCCTGAAGTATGTGCCATGTCGTTGACAGTGGGCTTTTCGGCAAAAACCCACTTGAAAAAACCCGTTAAAAACCCAGTTATTATAAAAATTTATGCCTGTGAAAGAATTGATTAAAGAATTGTATAAGTTCATAAAGATGGATAGTGGTGGCAATTATTGGATCATTTCGGATACTTGACCACCCGTCTAATAATAAAGTTAAGGAACAATTTTAATTTTTTAAATGATCTGGTAAATATCGATCCACCGTATTTGCTTCGTCTAGTAATTTACCTCCTAATTTATGGCAATTAGGCGGATTATACCCATGTCGTAAAGAATTGATCATGCTCTTAAAACTTTTGCTGTTTGCAATATTAAAAGCGATGTTATTGCAATAAATAGATTTTGCATTTTTCTTTTTGCGATGTCGTTACAACCAAGTTTAATAAATTGCACTGACGTTTTTTAGGTTGTTCTTCTATTTCACCGTCTGAATCACCCATCACTATTATTGACGACAATGATAAACTTGCACTTGCCACTATTTTCTTGTACTTGATACATTTTTGTGTTAGAAATCGGTTGGGTTTATCTGGAAAAAAACCCGGGTTTTTGACAACAATGTAATAAAAAGCTAAGGAACTTTAAGGCCTCCAATTCTTAGCCTAAATTAAACGTGGAAGTTCTCAAATTATTTCAATTTTAACTAGATTTTAGTTTCAATGTTATCGGTAAATCTAAAATAGTATGAAGTATTACTGTCTGCACATATAAATGTATAAATTTTACATTTATAAACTGATAATGAGAAAGATTATCGCGTAATCTTCCTCTAACTCATTTTATAAGAATTTAGAAAATGGTCATTTCCATTTTATCTCCACTTCATCAGAATTAAATTACACTAATGAGCTACTAAATACTCAGACCGTTTTGCATACTATTCATATAAAATACACATAATTCCTTTCATACCATAACTTTTTCAATGGGAATTCTCAACACAGATCCACTATCACAATCATAATCACTCACTGCTCCCATACTGTTCACAATCACTGGTCAAAGTCCACCTGTTCACGAAGGCGTCGCTTGAGCCCATCAGGACGATCTGACGCCGAAGGCTGACGTCACGACACCTCCACGTGCTCGCCCGAGGACAGCCGAAGAGAGACGAATGCGAGAACCGATAGAGGAAATGCTAATGTCCCTCAAGCTATCGAGAAACCCTATTTCCAACAAGGTGATAAGGGCACGAGGGAAAAACGAAAATGATAAGTGATACAAAAAATACATAGGGAAAGTAAGTGAAGTGAAATTGAAAATATGTGGATGCGATTTGGAATGTATTATATTGTAATAATAATATTTGGTGGATATGATCATGATCCAAAGATTTACAAGTGAATTTTAAGAATAATATTTTATGGATTTCTATTTCTAGCAGATTATGCTAAAGTTTAGAAAAATAGGCAGTGTCTGAAGTTATCCTTTTATCCTAAATTTATATGCACTAAATAGTGTCATTATTATGTATGCGAGGGTCACGCTAGAATATTAAGAATAAGAAAATTAGGTAGTGTGGGAAAAACAAAATTTCAAAAAATCATTTCACACAATTATTGAAAGAATTAAATCTACTGGGTTTCAATCCTATTCGTTTTATTGAATCCTCAATGTTTCGATTCAATAAATCGAATAGGACCGAAACCCAGTAGATTTATTCTTCCATTATCATAACAGTCCAGTATAAAATCTGTTATTTGAAATTAAATTGCAAAAGTTAAGTTAGTTGTATTTGTGAGTGAAAATATGGAATTAACTAGAGAGCATTTTTGAATCATGGTTCAATACCTATATTATTTTAATAAACAAGCGCTTTTTTTTGGTTACAATTTACCATTGCCATAAAAAAATTTGAACGAAAAATATTTTTTTTTATGCTGTTAAGAAAATAATCGAAGACAATACAACAACTTGTCCGATAGTATAACATGAGCACCATCTAAATATTGGATCCTTAACTATTAATAGAAACATACACGAATACCCGCATTAAAAAAAATTATCTATCGTTTGATGGCACATCAGTTTTCTGATTACTTCCTTGTATATAGTAAAGAAAGTATTGTAATCGCGAAATTTTTCGGTTTTCATATGTCAACGAAAATATCCATTTTGACCATCCCTGAATCCATTTTGACTAATTTCGTCGTGACGTCTGTACGTACGCATGCATGTACGTACGTACGTATCTCGCATAACTCAAAAACGTTAAGCCGTAGAAAAAAAAATGTATTTAGGACTATTATGCCATCTAGTTGTGCACCTCCCCTTTTGGTCATTACATAATTTCCAGAAGTGATACTTTACTTGAAGCCTATAATAGATTTTAATGAAACCTATTTTAAAATATAATCCAAAACTTTTCAAATTTGGTATATAAGACTTTTATGTGAATGGGAATAACATAGTAGATTTTGATTAAAATAGGCTAACCGAAAGCAACATATTACTTGAAGTTATTAACATTTTTCCTTGAATAAAATGGTTTTATTTTGATTTTAGAAATAAATGCTTCAAATGATAGTTTTAAATTCTGCGTCTAGCACAACCAATATTATTAAATTAGCTCTTTGTATAAGCGAAATATGTAAATTTAAAAATTATATAATTTTTGGGTTTTGTAATAAAGTTTGCTATGGATTAGGACAAAAAGTACAAAAAATAAAAAAAATAATGTTAATGTCAAATTACGTCAAATACGTGCAATTTTATAATTGGGTCTACATTTCATGTTGGTCTTGCGTACAAGGAAGTCGTGTGGTGTCTATATCAGATTTTTTTCAAAAAGCGGAACATGTATCAATTTGCGAAGAAACTGTAACACTATTAAATAGTGGCGGACACCTATTTTTTGTGTATTCTTAAAGATGGGAAAACAACCAAGAATTGGCGATCTATGAAAAAGTAACTTATGTAGAATGCTTTAGAAGTTCGGGACTGTTATATGCAATTAAACTGGATGGATAGAAGACAGTTATAGTTAGATGGTACAATAAAAAATGTTTACCTGAGGTGTTCAGTTCATGATAATGCGTCTTCCTATAGAATAGGACGCTGCATCAACAATTCAGTTTTTGGTAAAAAAAAAAATGTGCGACTGGGCTATATTTTGGTACAAGGTTTTCGTCCTAAGAAGAGATTGATGCTGCATTATTGCAATATTGGTTTGGCGGGAGCTTTTAAGTAATGAAAGGATAGAATCGTAAAGTGTATTAATGTTGAAGGGAACTTTACTTTGAACATATATAAAATAAAATTTTAAAAAATATGAACCATGTATTTAATTTTCAGTCATTCTTGCGTGGCTCTCGTAATGATAATAATACATTAAGCTCGTAGCAAGAGCAAAAAATGGCTCTTCTACAAAAAATCTCCATCTGATTTAGGCTTGAAATTGAATTGAATTATATTTAATGCTCGTTTGATGTTCCCAATCCAAAGTGTTCGCATATATTTACACCAACAGATACAATTCTCAGGGTGGTCTGTGTTAAATGAATCGAGCACCATCATACGACAATAAATAATTAACCTCCGAGGCAATTATCGTTGGCATGGTCATCAGCTGTTACTGTTGCTTCCATGCATCACGTTCACGTGCGTGCGTGAGGCGGAGCAGTGCAGAGCGGCGCGGCGGCGAGTGCGTTCTCTCAACTACCGCTAGCTCCTGCTGAACCCGGCATTCCAGCGCCTGCCGAGATATGTTCATGATTTCCGCACTCAGTAGCTCTCTTTCTCGAACACAGTGCGGGATTCTCATGATTTTAAGAAATTGTATTTCGAAAATCTAGTTTTTTATTTTAAGGACCGATATTTTCATCTCTGGTTAACAATTTTTCAATGCAAATTTTTTCTTGTAACTGACAGTAAACAGACAGTTCAGAGATGAATATGTGCTACAGATATGTTTATGTAAACGTAAGAATATCAGCTCAAAACTCAAAACTTTTCTTAAATATAATTAAATAATGTTTAAAAACATTTTTAAACATTCTTTTATTACTTAAGAATAACGAGGCTTCGAAGTTCCAGGTTGTATTTATATCCCATCATCAGCAAATAAGAAAATGTTGCATTTCTTTAGTTTTACATTGTTGTTTGAATATGAAAATAAGCTCCTCATATATATTACATAAATTTTAAATTATTAACAATCAAATTGCAATCATAGTTCACAAGATAGCGGCTATTGAATAATTCCTTCTATATAAATATAACAATATTCAGTATACTGAAAGTCAGACTGTTTCACAGGTAAAGAATAAGAGGGTTGGTATAAATAGTATTACAAAGAAAACGCGAGATAAGTTTATACAGAAACGTATAAATGTGATAAGGCGAGGAGTAAGAGTAATAACAGATAAATAACTTTTTATACTTTTCTTTCTTTCTATACTTTTATAACTTTTCTAAATTTTAGTTTTAATAATCATATTTTAACTCTGTTTATCTATTTAAATTATAAATGTCAAAATTCACTTTAAAAATTCTTATCGTATTATGGTAGTCACGACATTTATTTGTTGAACATTAAGTTTAGAAATTATGTGCGTGACTTTGAATGCCGTAGCCTATGCACCCTGTAGCCCTCAGATAATCCTGCCCTGAAGATAGCGCTTTGTTTTTATAGTCGACTTTAGTTACTCATGGAGTAAACATGAGAGAGTCGGTATTAGTTCGTTGCGTCGTAAAGACGTTAGTTGTCGGAACATGTAGTGTCTTTTAGTTTTAGAGCGCGTGCTAAACGCCCGCCCGCTGGGTTATGGGCATGTTAGGCTTAGTTGTATTAGTTAATAATGTAATCATTTAGTTTAATTGTAAATAAAAAGTTAGTTTAATCAGTAAGTCCCAAGTATTTGTCCATGTCCGAAGTGTTCATCAAGTGAAAAATGTATGTGTGTGTTCTTCCTTCTCACGAAGTCATGGACGCCAACCATCCGAGGCGTCCACCAGTCAGTTAGAGTGTCATCGCTGGAGTAATCAGCAGCAGTAGAAGATGTAGTAGTATCATCCTCATCTTAGGAGACCCCAACGACCACAAATATACTAGACAAAACATGCCCTATACGTCACTATTGTTTGTTATGTTCTCGGCTGGACGGAAAGAGACAACTAGAGATAGAGATATATAAAGGCCTTTACATATCTCTATCCTTAGTTCTCTTTCTGTCCAGCCGAAAACAAAACAAATGCTATGAAGTTATATCTAGTGTATTTGTGATCGTTGGGAGACCCCCTCGTGTTACATAACGAAAAGTGGTTACTATAACAATAGTTAATAGTTAATGTTAGGGATGATGAAAAATAATTGGAGATGCAATCTTGGTAAATAGTGTTCATTAAATAGTCATTTAATTAACCTTCCTACGATTCGATTCCAAATGAATCATAATCAGGGATAGTTAGTGTACAACATTTTCATTCTTACAATTTTGATTTTGTTATGTAATGATCTTTTTTTCTATCTGAACACTAACTATCCCTGATGATGATTCATTTTGAATCGTAGGAAGGTTAATTAAATGACTATTTAATAAACACTGTTTAGCAAGACTGCATTTCCAATTATTTCTCATCATCCCTAACATCACACTAACAGTCAAGTAATACCAATAAATTAATAGTTAATGGCTACGGCTACACTTTCAGTTATTTTTATAGCTCCGTTTTACCGTTAATAGATATTGTTTACAATACTTGAAAATGTCAAAGTGAGTTTGCTGAGTTGTATGCAATTAAACACTAGCCGTGATATAATTACATACACTGGTGCACTTCAAATTTACAAATTTCTCAAAACACAAAATAACAGTGCATTGGGTTTACGAGTACATAAAAATTAAAATCCAAAATATCGCACAAAAAACATTTGACTACTGTTTCAAAATTGTCATCTTGCCCGGTTTCAGAAACGTATATCAATGCTTTGTTTAATTAACGGACCACCAAAATGAACAAAATCGAATCAGGTTGCTTGTTGTCATGACATTTAAATTATTTCTGTCAAAAAATCGAGTTGCATTTGTTGATTTTGATGATCTGTTAATTCAACAAAGCGTTGATGACCATTTCTGCAACAGGGTGTCAGAACTACATTCATAATTTCTTATAAAACAATTTTTACAACAGTCAAATGTCAAAAGTTAGCAATAATTGTTGTTTTGTTTACTAGATAATATATCTACTGAAACTCGTGTAATGAGATATGTGACCATTTGTTTATTCATCTAATTTTAGAGTTTAAATAATACAGCATTATCAATGCGCGTTACAGAGATACCTACAGATACAGTAGGGGAAGAAAAAGATTAATATTAAATATTTTTTAAGTATTTTTTTAGTATTTGTGGTAATAAATTATATTTTAATAACAAATATTTTCTTTAAATTTGATATAGGTCACATACGCACATACTCCATAAATCCAGTGTAACATATGTAAATAATATTATTTTTGGCGGCAAATTATTTGGAAAAATATCTAATAAAATAAATCTCATACCTCTCATCGCTTATTTTTCTCAAAATTTTGTTGTTTTCGGTTTAAATTTTGATCGTGTCGTTTACCTCAGCAACAAAAAGAAAAAAATCCTGGAACCTTGAAATATTATCTGCGAATATTAACAATTGTTTTTGTCCAAAAATTAATATCTGTTTGAAAATCTATTTATCTTTTCTATTACCTTCAAGTTTTATAATCCCGATCCCATTACTCGAGTATTTGCTCACAAAACCTCGCTAAACCGCAAAACCGCAACAGCTTGCGTTCGCTGCTTAAAAATGAAATTTTTCCGCAGTCCTGCCCTGCACCTGCATCTCGTTGCGTGAACCATGTTTGTTCAGTGGGTTACATGTCAGAGCTGAGGCTTGTTATGGCACCCTCTTCGATCTGATGTTAGTGTACTGCCGCAAGCCATCAGCTGTGGATTTTTTTGTTAATAGTTATAGAACAAAATTGTGGCTATTATGGTCAGGTCTTTCAGATGTCAGAAAGTCTGAAATATGAACTGAATCTTATTTAATTATACTCAGGCCAAAAATCAAATTAAACCGAGCAATTTTATACTTAAATATCTTGTGATTTATGTAATTAATATCAGCAGGGAGAGCTAGACATCTGGCAGATTAAATCAATCATTTTTGAATCTCCACGAAGAATGTTAGGAAAAATCATTTAATATTTTTTTACCTTATAAATCGGATATAATAAGTGTATTAAGTAAATACTCAAAACACACGACGAAAGAAGAAAACAAAAGAAATATTTAGACTTCGGTAAATTAATGTCTATAGGTATAGTATGACTAGCGAATGAAAGTTGACGTTTAAATTATTTTATAGATGCGGTTTCTTTTCACGTTCAGGTCTGAAACTTTTGGAAGTAACCATTCAAATACTGGACTAGGAAATCCTCGAAATACATTAGCATATATTGCTTAAAATAGATGGGCGACTATGGTGTGTTTCACGATATTTGCAAATCTACCTGCCTTCGTAATGACGCGGTACACCGCAAAACAGCATGGTATTTATGATCCTATGCGTCAGGGGAGGATTAGCAAAATTTGGCAAAACGATGTAACGGTATTTTCTCTAAATCCTGCTAATTAATATACCTGGTTTTATTTGTAATTTGTGAAAATTTGGTGTAATGTCATATTCTTTGTTCTGCATTTCTTAAAATTCCAGTAAAACATTATATTCCACAGAAATATTTCATGTGCTGGATTTCAAATATTTTGTTACAACCCTACCACATTACCCATCAAACCCATTTAAGAAGCCACTCGCTGCGTAAGTCGAGGCAGGTACGTTTGCAAATATCTTGAAACATACTATACGATATTTTATACCCGCAAGATAGCAGAATAACAAGACAAAGGTTGCATTTAAAATATTTCATCATTCACAGTCATCCATCGATCTTGGGAAAAATAGGCTAATATATTTCTAGGATTTCTTAGTCCAATATTTGAATGGGTACTCGCAAAAATTCTAATACCTGAATGTGAAAATAAACCACATCTATAAAATAATTTAAGCGTCAACTTTCATTCGCTAGTTTTACTATATATTGTCACGCTAGAATTATTGAAGACTAAGGGCCAGTGGCATAAAAGGTTGTTATCTAATCTTGTATTTAACTACACACATTAACCATGGATACATATAAAAAATACATTGAAAAATAAGCATTGTCAAAGTTAACAACGTGATTAAAGTCAACAATGCAACTGGACCTAAGACACATTGTTCATTTTAGAATTTTATTTTAAATACCTATGTTCAAGTCAGTTCCTTTCAACAAAAATACACTTCACCATTCTTTTCTGCTACTTCTTAACAGCTCCCAACCAATCTTCCTTTGGAATACTTTTAAAATATGTATTGCAGCATCAATCTCTTCTTCAGACGAAAACTTTCTATCCCGTAAATTTTATATCTCCAAAAAATTGCCAAAAGTCGCACATTGCCAAAACAGGCGAGATTAACTGGCGTTCTATTACTTTTATATAAAAAAAATGATAAGCTAAGTTGTATATACAGGATGTAAATGAAATAAGTGCATTAAATTTAACCAGTAATGTAACTCGACGAGAGCAACAATATTTCTTAATAACTTTTTTTTCTGTCTTTTAGATTTTGAGTTAAAATTCTTTAAAGATTTACTGCATATTTCGGCGCGCGCCCATGGAGAACAAATGGCTGCTGTCGTAATCAAGTGAGATACAAACAGCTCAAAATTTGTCGGTTATCGGTTACACTTGCAGTCACAGTAATTAATAAACGAATCAACGGAAATAACATTTATAATTTATTAATTAGTAATAGTGCAATTTTTAAAATAAAGAAATATAATTTTGGATAACAAAATTATAAAGTTGTGTATTGAACCAGGCTTTTAATAACCTGTGAATAGTGGAAGACAAGGAGGGGCGAGGTAACGAGAGGAAGATCAAAAGCATAGTTATTAGGTTATGAGACGATTATTTATCGTCGATAAATCATAATAGTTTAAATACGTTATTCAAAAAATGTAAGTACAAACTTTTGTCCATCTAAAAGAGGTACTTGAGTACCAATAATTAGTCGTCCATTTATTGTTCCCGCCCAAAGATGTTTTAATGAAAATTTTTACAGCATTTTCGTCTGTCGAGATATGTATTGTGCCATAATAAATACACCTTCCCAAGTAAATTCAGTCTCATTAATGAACATTATGAGCCATTCCCAAAATTGAAGTCTGTTATGTGCTGAAAACATAGAACTTTTTGCACATGTTATGGATATAACTGTTGCTTTTTTTTAAAATTGTCATATGTGACACTCCGTATTGTGATGTGATAAAGATGTACAAGATTAACAAATGTGCGAATATTAAGAACAGAATGATTTGGTGATGATTTGGAAACGCTCCGTGTAAATGCGTTGGCAACTCCATGACACTGTCTTTATGTCAACCGTGATGTCAAGTAAAATATAGTACAGATACGAGAAAAAAATAAATAAATAAACCATAGGTAAGTAATTACAATGTCTGTGTACTCGCATTTTGACAGAATTTTACCTTATTAACAAGTTTATTACTAATGTCAAAATTTAATTGCAACAATTGACAGGACTGTCAATTGCTAAAACAAAATTTTTCATAGCTATTGTTACTGCATTCAATTATCACAAAAATATTTGGAACGACTCGTCAATTTACGGGGTGGTAAAAATGCTAAAAAAATATGCGATTTCGAGAAAAAGTTATTAAGAAATATTGTTGCTCTCGCCGAGTTATATTACTGGTTAAATTTAAAGCACTTATTTCATTTACACCCTGTATATTTAAATGATATTGCAAATTTTGTTATCCTCGGCATCTGAATAATTCTAGCGTGACCCTCGTATAACCTATAAATACGGATAATAAACGTTGCAAACTGCGCATGTGCATGATATTTCAAGTGTACTCCAACCTGTACTTCCGCTAATTCCAGCTTGCCATGCTCATTTCATGTATAGTTACAAATTTAGGTGCTAAACTGCTTATTTAATTTACATACATTATTAATCTAAAATATGATACATATGCGGCACTTTTAATGAATTGCCGCTTGATAAAAGCTATTTGTGATAAAAATATATTGTCATTACAGAAATCTACATAAGGCAGATTGACATATCCTGCCATGGTTAATAAACCGCTTTCGTTTACTTGTTTATTTTATTTATTTCTTACACTAGTAATGTCATTTATAATACAGTATATTTCCTTTTAAAAATCTCCTTTTTAATAAAAAAGTAATAATTATTTTTCTAAATAGTTTCTAAGATTTCTAATGAATACAGATTACGTGAGTATAAATCAGATAACTAATGTCTTTCACACTGTATGTAGCATTCACGTCTACGATGTAATATTTTACTAGGTATGATTAAACGTGATTTAGTAGAATATAATTGAAGGTTTTTATTTACTGTTAGTCAAACATTATAATTAAGATACATCAGATTATGAAATCATCATCACAAACATCATAGTACGAGTATATTAGGAATCCGTCAAGTTCAAAATATGACATTCTACAAGAAGTATAAAAAGAAGACAATTAGTAATAGTTCTATTTATAATTTTCGAATAAAAACAAAGTAGAGGTGCATAAAAATTCTTAAACATAACTGAGTATTTGAATATTAAAAATCATTGAATGAATTATGTTGAGTGAGTCCGTTAAATCATTTATGGAATCGTACTCTAATCTTTGCGCAACAAATCATTGTGTTGCCTTGCTAAGCTGTCCACCTACATACTACTAAACAAGTGTTAGAAACGATAACTTTTACAAGAATGTACTCATTTATACTGTTAATGATTATAATTATGATTAAGTACCAAAACTATATAATTCACCGTTAGAATATTTACAACAATAAAATACGAAAATAGAAATTTACGTTCCAAAACAACGAAGATGTCAATTCTTTTAAAACAAATATACAACTAATATTAATTTTTTGACCAAATAAGATCGGTTGTGTAATCGGGTAAAATAATATATTAAAGACCGAATGTCATAATTATCATTTTATTTTGTGAGAAGGAAGTTTGTGTAACGACGCGCAGCGGAGTTGCCCAACCCTTTGAACAAAATAATCGACAATTATAAAATGAATTCTTTATACTATTTTTTTCTATTTTGTGCCATATGCGATTTTTTTAATAAAAAATCGTAGTGTCAAATTTTAGGGAATTTTGTGTCAGATGGTAATACTAATGTGGTTTGATGTTCAATAAAGTAACCTTATTTTTGTAATAAAAAAATAAATTGAACTAGTCTCTTACAGCATTCAAATTAGCAATTAACAATTTTTTTTGGGTGCTGTAAAAGTTTTATTACAGGCGCAAAATAGGAAAAAAAAATATATATATACCTACAAAAACGAAAAAATATGTACATAGGTACCTACTCGTTATTAGGGTATCCGCTGAATCAATATAAAAAATAATAAATCAAAATCATATTGAAATAATAACATAAATAGACATGTCAGTAAAATCTCGAAAGGCCTCAGTACTAAATAGACAGTTTAAATCACAGAATTAGTGATATTATAATAATCAACATTAATAATATTGAATGGCAATTTTCATAGAATGGTACTTGGGATTCATGTTACTAAAAGTTTCTTGTTGATTTAATTCACTCATTCGCAAACTTACGAAATTGTTTCATTGACATGACCGAATTATTCTGAATTTTGTGACCCCTGTGGTTTACTCTCTACGACAACTTTGAGTGTCCTTTTCTTAGATTGACCATTGCTGAAATCTTCGAAGTCGTGATGATAAATATAACCATAGTTATCACAAACGTTTGTTTCTATGGTTGTGGAATCCTGATGATGAAACCCAAGGATATTTCTCGAAGGACCACCCGTAAATATATGGGAATAAATATGTTGTATGTTGATTTTGTTCGCTTCGCAAATGCATATTTTAACATTTTGCATGTAATAACACATTTCTTCGTATTATATTTTGTTTGATCTTAATGTCTATTTAATTTTATTAGTTTAGTATGCTTTTAACTTTATTAGTTTATATTTTTATTATATGCCTTTAAATGTAATCTGTCGCCTGTTGACCATCTGCACCCCATTGTATTGGACTTAGGATTAAGTCGGGGAATTTTACATTTTGAATGTATTTGTTTAGCATTTATCCTTCGCTAGGTACTGGAATACATGTCCAGAACATTTTGTTTAGCACCCCCCTTTTTTTCTTGAATCTTTCTTGTGATTGGTGCGTTCCTCTTGTAGAGGGTGGTAACAATTGCAAGAATTTGTCTTAAATTCTGTGTTCACGAGAGTTGACACAGTAGTTGTTGAACACAGTTGAAAATAGATAATAGTTGAAGATAGTTCGTAGAATTTATAGTAAAAGTTCATATCGTTGAACATATACACATTCGTTTTTGCTACGTATGATGATGTAAATATTGTATATATGTATGTTATAATTAAAGTGGTATATCTGGTCCAATTGTTTTGTTTATTCGAAATCAGCGTTCGTTTATAAGTTTCGTGTCACTGCAAGGACTTTCCAAGCATCGCGATACTTAACAGATTTATTTTATTTTATTATACGAAGAAATTAAATATGTACAATATTTACAACACATGAAACTTTTATTTAAATATTGTGAGCGACTCTTTATTTGTTTAGTGTCTAATCTCGACTATTGTTTAGACACGACTGGTCTGCAGTAAATTTTACATTGTCGTCTTTGGCTTCGGCCGTTAGAGTTCATAAACATTTTAGTGGGATGTACAAATGACCAGCTAAGTACTGGACAATGGTTATATTATAAGTTTGTATTTGGCTAAGATGGTTTTTATTCTCATTCGGTGTTAGGCAGATGTTGCAAAAATTTTACCGCAGAGGGCGTATTGAGAGGGAAAATAATTTCCAAATACTAATTCACTTCGTTCGGGTTTCAAGTCGAGTCGCCAGAACCATAAACTCATCACAAATCAATATAATCATTATAAAATATATATCTCTTATACAGTAGTACAATTTCCATTAGAAATGTGTTATTATCCAAATCTATGTATATAATTATTAGATCAACTCATTTTTAAAATGTAATGTCGGTCAAATACATTACATAAGTTAATTAAAAACATTCATGGTGTATCTAATGTAAGATATAATAATGAATATTATATTGGCATGTTACCGCTATTTTAACGATAAAAGATAATGAAATATTTTGCTCTTAATTAACAATATCATTAACACTGGACTACCCAGTAATTTAAAGCCAATGAAAATTTGCTATATAATTTTGTTATTCTATAAAAATCCTATAATGCAGAATCAATACGTGCAAGATTTTTTTAAATACAGATAGAAAGTTGATTATATTATATTAATTGAATGCTAGATTATCTGAATTTAAATTCCGCATCCTACAATACTGCTATGATTGAGTAGTAATTAACTCACAATATATTTCATTTTATGTAAGTTTTGTATAAAATGTTCATTGTTTATTGACAATATGTATAATTGAAAATTATTAAAAATTATTATTAAATTCCTGCTTTGTTTACATTACATAATCTTATATGATATCAATATCAAAGATAAAATTACAGTCTTCCAGCCATGTAATTTGGAACAATACAACTTTTATGTATTTCAGTATTCGAATTTACCTTCAATAATGAGACACTATCATTTAGTGTTATTGCAATATCAAATAGAAAATTAAATAATAGTGAAGCTAAAAATGTGAAAAATTGCATTGTTAAATATAAAGGCGCGTTTTCTTCAAATGTGCCAAATGCCCTTGAATAATTATTAGACCATTTGCTCTTTTTTGTCAAAAAATTCAAGTACAACGATGCTTCACTGCACTAATTTTCTTGAACTCTAACCTCTGCAGAAACTGTTTTAATTTGAATCAAAGAAAATAAGAAGTCAATTAACAATAGAACTATTTTTTATTACTTACCTATAGGTATACGTCAAAATATCTATTGCAATATTGCAAAATATCCATTTTGAAAGTCGATCAGAACGCAAATTGGGTGCAAAAGGTTTTATTTAATCCTAAGGTATAAGGATAGCTCTCTGGTGCTTCACAAAAATTGACACTGGTTGTTCTTGCATTAAGCCACAGATATAAACAGTAAATTAACAAATATATAAACTGTTTTAATTTGTTCTACTCATCATTTAGAAAATTAGTCCAATTAACAAACAAATATCCCCCACACTTGAAGCCTGTGTATACCTTGGTATTAATCTATAATAAATTCGTTTATAATACATCTCATTACATGTAATGCTTTTGCTACTGAGCCTCCTGTATGTTGCAGTTAGGTTAGGTGATTACCATATTAACTAGATGTATGAGTTGGGCCCGGCGTTCATTAATCGACTCTAGCTATATAGTTGCTATCCCGTTTCTTGAGTCTTGACGGTCAAGGCTGGCAACACGTGAGTCCGCTGCCACGTGCAACAAACAGCCATAGCCTCCTCTTACTATATACTACGTAGATGTGGTTGTTTGATTATGCGGAAGAATGCTGGCCAACTGTGTTTATCTCTTTCATTGCAATTCTCTCTTTATTGTGCCTATGTTCAATCATGTTCTAATACCAGAAGGAGAAAGACAACACAAGAAATAGATTGGCTAAGATTTTAAAGGTGCATTCACAAATGAAAATTAGGTTTAGATTTATGGTTTATACTTTAGATTTAAAGACTTTGGCCGCATATTATGTAATGACTCCATTCACACTTCAGAATTTAGGGTCTCTAAATCCAAATCATAAAGCCAAACATTGCAAGGTCCAAACTTTAGGTTTATGATTTAGTTTGACGTCACAAACTTCACCAATGACAACGAGTCTGAAACGATATAGATATATACATCCATCTTTATTTAGTATTCACTTGTACTATGTTCCGTAAGTCAACCAAAAAACCTGTATCTTGATTCCGGGTACACCATGGTTCCTGAATATTTTCATCTATTTCGGAACAGATTGACATTAATTGATATGACATTTAAAATTGACACAACCTAACAAAAATACAAATTAACTAAATGAATGATACCGTTGAATAATGCCAATAAAAATAACACAATCACCAATATCTCAAATATAAATAATGTTTTCATACTTACATCTATAATAATTATTAGTAATACCACTAAAAATGCGGTTTAGAAATTTGACACTGACGGATATCGTTTGATTTTGTTATGAACCAGAATTATTTCGTGGTTGCCGTGGTCCGACTTTTTACCAACTTTTTTCAGGAACCGCGTTCCAAATGGAAACCGGTAAATAATTTCAGGACTTACGGAACACAAAACCGTAAATCTGGTCGAACCGGTTGCGTTACGGAACATACTTTTGGTGGAATCAGCTTTTTAAACAAATGCGAGAAGAACATAGAACTGCCAAAATTTAATTGCTGACATATAACCAATAATGCCAAGCGAATGACAGTTTCACGGCGCACTGGTATCTATGAAGTATTGCTCTACCGATATTTTAATCTTGTTTTTGAAGCATTTACATAGATGTCAGTACAATCAAAACTACATTAGAGTTTAATTAAATTTGAATTTATGAATGACACTTAAATCTAAACAAAAAGCATAAACCTAATTTTCATTTGTGAATGCACTTTAAGTGAGACACATATAGATATTGTACAAATAATTGATCAAGAAGATGAAATAAAATTCGTCCAATATCTATTCATGATCTGGTGTAGGGATGAACCGGATCGGAATTTGACGGCCGGATCGAATCGCCGGAATCTTGATCAATTTAATCTTTATTGCAATATGGTAAGTAGATAGAAAATCAGATTCAATCTTGTGGTGGTGTACTTGATATAATCATCAAAAAACATTCCCTGCTATAAGTAATGTAGCTAGTAGCTAGGCAGCTTTTTTCTAGCCCATAGCCAGAGCAATCTAATATTATTTTCAGAAATCGGTAATATCTATGTTAAAAATATGTCTACAGAGAATGCAGAAAAGCTACTCTTTATACATTATAATTTTAATAAAAATATATTTCATCATATGTATTTTGTTTGAGATTTTTTCAATTAATCTCTAAAATGTTATTTTTTACTTACTAAATAAATTTGGTCGGATCTGGCCAAAACATAAGGTCAATTAGGTCGGAACGATGGTTCCGGTTTTTAAGACGGATCAGCCGGATTTAGTGGTATCGCCGGATATTCGTCCCATCCCTAATCTGGTGTCCAATTTTGTACAGGAGAGAACACTGAAAGAGTTAACATTTGACCTAATCTTGAGTTTTGGTCCGGCACGGTCCGTAGAGTCCGGCTAAAATTCATATTGGCAAACCTAAAACTTCGACTAGGGCGGCATGAGTGCATCCCTATTTCTAACGGAAAAGTAAAAATATTCATAGTTGTTATAATAATCGAAACATTATAATACGATTTTTTCTTTTACATCTACATCTACAGATATGAAGTCAGCGAATCGTATAAAAAGTAGAGCAGATGGTGAACGAATTGTATAAAAAGTAGATCACATTCTGTTTATATCAGTTCAAAATATAGTTTTTTTAGCGATTTTTTTATGTGCGGTATTTTGTTTATCACCAAATATATCATCGAAAGTATAAAAACTGATCGAAATTACCTGTGATATTAGAAAAATATGTTATTTACAATCATTATAGTAATATGCCACTTCCTAACCTTTTATAGGTTAGGAAATATGTCGTTCCTAACTGTAATGACAATCTCTTGGGTTGGAAATAACAGATTTTACTTCCACCCTACAAGGCCAGTCGGTAGGGCGTTTAAAAGAGGCTATAGTGGATTATAGACCTGTATAGGCCAGTCGACAAAGGATTTATTGCGGAATAATTGGTGGCATGTTGGAATAAATTTTATTCTCTTTATTGGGCCTCCAAAAAGGCATACTAATTTTGTACCTCTAGCGACCCCGGATTTTACCGCCATCTTGGATCAAAGAACCCTTTTATATACAAAAAATTTCAAGCTTTAATTTTGTATTCTTATAAAATTTTGAAAAGGGCCACTGCTTTCAAGAAAATGGCCAAAAACTAATTTTTTGATCCTAGATCAGAATCCGGGGTCGCTAGAGGGTGCAAAATTAGTATGTCTTTTCGGAAGTCCCAATAAAGAGAATAAAATTTACTCCAGCTTGCCACCAATTATTCCGCAATAAATCCTTTGTCGACTGGCCCATACAGGTTGGAAATGTTTATGTATGAGTTGCCTAGCAACATTGTCATAGATCCCTATAATAATGTAGGCTAAACAAATTATAATAGAATATTAATAAAATGAAAGGTTATAAATCATTGATTTTATTGTGATGTTTATTGATTTAAAAAGAGGATGATTTTGAAGAAAATATTATACATACCTCGGCTGTAATGAAACATATCTCACCTCGGATGTAATATACTGTTAGAATTTATTATTTTGGTATTACCATTAGTACTTGTAATGTTGCAAATATTATAAGAATACAACATACAACCGCAATATTTACCGAAAGAATATTTTTTTTATTTCATATAATACACAAAGAAAAAATAATTTAAATGCATTTTTTGTGGGTAAAGAAGGTTTCTAAAGACTTCACATCTGTAAAATAATTGCAGTGAATTTTCTTTTTGTCACAACAATGAAATAAACGCATTGCACATAATCAATTAAGTATTAAATCAATTTAAACATCACATAAAACAAACGTTTAACTTTGAATGTTCATTAAAAGAAGAAAGTATTTATTATAGGTATCCGTATGTAATTCAACAATGCTTTGTCCGAGAAAAGGATCAATTACATACATAAAATACGTTTTATATACGTAATATAATGTAGAATTTTCTAAGAATATTCAGCAAGACATGAAATAGGAATTCCATGTATTTTATTAACAATTTTAATTGCAATATAAAATATGCTATATAATGCTTAATATTGCAATATATTTGCAATGAAAAAGTGGTAAATCTTAATTTATAGTATTTTACTGTAAAGTCCGGAAAATGCTATTTTAATGAACGAAGTGGATGGGATTGGTAGTTTTTGGACAAGCCGAAAAATAGTCCTGGAGGCTTCCGGGTCTAGTGGTACGTACGATATTTTATGACTGCTACAGACATATCTAAAAGTGAATTAATTACTAAAATTTTACAGTCAAGAATACAAATGAAAACAGTAAATCTATATATTTTATTATATCATTATACCCTAGTAGAACCAAAAAACGCATGTGTGATATTTTACAGCTCTTAAACTTAAATGAAAAGTAAGATATAAAGGTTGGTTATTTAATTTTTTAATAGACGATAAATAAGAAAATACATATTTGTGGATTAGTGAAAGAACAACCAATGTCACTGAACTAATGTTATGACATAAAACAAAACAATCTGAAGTCGCTAGCACATTATTTCCTGCCATGTATTTTTTTTTATAAACACATTTATCTATACTGGCAAATGTATTCAGTTTATTTGAATATAATCTTACCGTTATATTATTTCAAATCTATTTTGTGATAGTGACATTTATTTCTTGTCAATTATATACGAATAAAATTGTTTTATTGATTAATATTTTGTTGTAAAAATTCTACTGTAATTAATTTAAAATGATAATATTTTGACATTGACATTTATCTACTAATTATATACATTTGAATAAGTACCTTTTTAAAGTATATAGACGGAGGGATTTATAATTTTAGATTAATATAAATTTATTTTTATATTTTGCGTGTGTAATAAAGCTGTTACAGTAATCAAAAGAGTTTCTTAATAGCTCGTTCGAGTCCTGTTATATATTAATACAATTTATTCTTTTAAGGTTGTGGATCTGAATATCAAAAAATTCAAATCTCGCCAAATAAATGAACACAAACTATTAAGAATTTTATTTTTATATAATTTTGAGTTTAAAAGTAAGAATAAGAAGAAGAGAAGAAATATAGTTATAAAGATAGATAGAAATAGAAAATATCGCATCAAATTTCCTAAATTTTGAAACTTCGAAAATAGAAAAAATATGTAATATAATGAACTCAGTTTATAATTGTCAATTATTTTCTTTGAAGGGTTGGACCACTCCACTCTGCGTCGTGATCCAAACTTCCTATTCACAAAATAAAATGACAATTATGATATTCGTTCTTTAATATAATATTATAGAATATATAGAAAACGTATGAATGCATCTTCATAAAAATATTAAAATCTGATTCCAGGGAACTTAAAACGTGCTTATTTACCAAAGTTCCGATATTTGATTTTTAACACGATCCCTATGTCTCCCTTATCAAGGGAAGGGTAACCGGAGATTAAATACTGATTGCAATAATAACCAATTCAAATGTGTTAATAAAATCTTGAAAGCTTTTAGTGCGAAACACAGTTTAAATCATAGAATTAGTGACAATAATTGTAATCAACATTAACAGTAGGTACAGAATATCAAGTTCACAAAAAGGTACTCTCGGTTATTAACAATATTTAACACTGGAAGTTTTTTTTTGAAAATTTTTATCACTTATTCCCAGACAAAATTATGAAATTTTGTTGACTGTTTTGCATTATGCCATGCCACTGTTACGTTTCCCAGTAAAATACGAATAGTTTGTGCAATTTAATATAAATTAAGACTTAAGACGTATCTATTATTAATTGATGTTTACATTAAAGGAAAATAATGAAAAACAGAAAATTTGCAATGTCTATAACTACGATGTCGCACGCATGATGCAACGAGTATTTTCGTATTAAAATCCTTTGATCTTTATAAATAATGAATAATAATTATTCTACGAGGAAATTATTAAGTTAAATTCGTCACGATTAGTTTTTTTTCGCATCCAATTTACATTTATTTGAAGAGCATATTCCGTCCGGTATGTTTACAAGTTTTGTTTGAGGAGTAAGACAATCGAATGTTATGTTGCAGGAACATTCAGACAGTTATTGAACTTTGGAGTTGACGGGCCGAAATCCATTTTGGATGAGTTGAAAACAAATGATCAAACCTGATCAGATCGAGTTCACACACATCGATAGCACAATACACGGTCACCCAGGAGGTAGGTGGAGAAGGAGGCAATCACTACGACTATATGCAGAGACGGATTAAAATATAAGATAATCAACAACAAAATCATAAAATTTTCACTTAGGTGGTACTTTTTTGTGGCAAAATGAGCTGGTGTAATAAATCAAAATTTACAAGAATAATATTCGATTTTTGTCAGTGATACGGTAAATAAACCCACGAGAAAAATTAGATATAGTCAGAAAAATTGAGTGTTGGGTCCACAATAAAAGTATAAAATATATCGTAATCTTGACAAAGCGACATATCGCCCACTGTTTGTATTTTAATAGTGGATGCCAAAGGGACATTATTTGTTATTACTGCCGTTCCAAAAATTATTTCAAACAAAAATAGCATTTCTGTTAAAGTAACAACAGAGTACTCAGAGCAGGTAGAAGTACTATGCAATGCATGTCTTCATTTCAACAGTTTCAAAAGAGCGGTGAAAATAATGGTTCCAATGTTATTTACAGTTTTATTTCTGGGTCCCACAGGCCACATAACCAAATTTTCTGACTACGTTAGACCCTTTTATATAGCCGTTAAGTTTTCAGAGGAATTTGTTTATGTACTTATATTATCTGCCGATAATAGTTTTTGTGTATCAAGGCCAAAAAGTGATTTTTTTTGGGCGAGTCAGACGAGGACGAAATAACACATCTTGGCAGTGGTGCACACAAAATCTTTTAGTTGACCATTATAAATTTACAGATTTGTTATATTTTTATTTATTGATATTGTAATTGTAAAACAATTTGGTCCACAAGCCCCCGACCGACGCGTGCAAGCCGACGCCTGTGAATAGAAGCATTCTAGTAGGAGGAGGAGCCTATAGGTAGGCGAACAGTGCAGCGCGCGATAGGCGAGCGACGAGAATATTCCAGAAGATGAGCAACTATATAAGTGACGTAAGTGTGTGAGAAGGCAGTCATTCACAAGAGTGTTAGTTCGTCAGAAGAACACTTACATATATAGACAAACAGTGATGTGAAAGGTGTGAATTCTGTCCGAGCAGTTGAATATACAGACGGTTTTGTCATTTGAGTAAATAGACGCTGTGGAGGTCGATAGGTCGGACAGTTGAATGTGACATAAATAGTCGAAATAAATAATCAGTAATATCGAGTACATAAATAGTCATGTTAATTGTTTAAGTAAATAAATAGTGTTAGTGTTTAGTTAATTATATTTGTAGTCTTAAAATAGTATTTAATAATTGTTTAATATTAGAAATCGTCATTGTTATTATCATTTAATATTTATTTATCGTCTTTATTTTAATTAATAATAATTGTCTAATATTTACCCTTAATCTAGAAAAATTAATTGAAAACCGAAAGGGTAGATCTCTATCGAATTCAGTGTTTTCGACTATCCCTTAACAAACAATTATTGACGCGCCACTGGAATATGTTTGCCGACTAAAAAAGTAAGTAAAGTAAAAAATTGAGGTTCATATTCTACATATCCAATTTTCAAATAGCACAAAAGTGATCCCTGTGGTTCTGTCTTCATGGTAGCTTTGAGAGCCCGTAAGGTGACGTCTTCAACGGAACAGGTACATTGTCGTTATCGAAATTTGTGGAATACTTTAGAAGCAAAATGGCACACCTAAAAAGGGTAATAAGCTGTGATGATATATTTACTTATTTAAATTAACTGTTTATAGTAAAATATTGTCCGATGTTTCTCTTACAGTTTACAGGTTTTCACAAAGCGTTACATATTTAGTTGACATGACAGAGGACATGTATTAAGCAACCAACAAAACACTTATAATGTGCACGACCAAAGAGTTAAGCAGTACTGGAAACTATTGGGTGGTATTAATAAAAATAAATAAATACTTATGAGTATGTACTTATAAGTACTAGCATTTACTTATCAGTATCAGCAAGAAGTAAAAGTAAATACTTATTTTCATATTAATAACCAGATGCTGATACAGTAAATACTTACTTACTTATAAGTAAGTACTTACATATGAAATTCAGAAGCAAGCCGTGTGTTTGCAAAAAAATAAAATTTTGACATTTGTTGACAGTTCATTTTTATATTTATTTATTGAAAGTTGACAAACTAATCTGGAATTCAGTTCTATATCAATTTTTGAAATTTTAAAAATGTTTAGTTTTGAAAGCAGCGACATGGACTAAAATATTAATGAAAAAAGTGTTATTTCACGGTCTTCACCAAGACCAATTTGAAAACCTTATGTAATATAACTTTTCGGCTTTTTAAAATAAGGACCCGCAGTTATAATTTTTTTAGATGTTTATTTATCAAGGCCGGAACAGTGGCGTATTATCGCAGGGGGCGCAAAAATCGTACGTACTCAGGGTATCAGGGTGTAAAATTATAAATGGTCACGAGGAGCTAAAAAAAACAACGCAGCAAACGGCGCATGGGCTTGTGACGCAAACAAGGTTTATTCGTCACTGGTCGGCAACATATTTTAAAAATAATTTCATTTAATAAATGAACACAGAGCACCATCTCTGGATTCATTGTTAACGCCAAGAAAGAGTTCTGTTAGCCATTCCACACTTTCGGGTGTAAAGCGATATAATTTGACAAAATTTTGTTCACTGGGATTTTCCCTACGAATTTTATAATTTTTAGGGACTCATACGGCGTAGAACATGTTTTTAAAATTAATATCTTTTCAATTTTTGTTCGGTCTCCCATAAGCATGATAAATAGCATACTTATAAATTTATAAGTAAATACTTAATTCTATAAGAATCAATTCCATTTTATTAATACAGTTTTAAGTAATTACTTATTTTGATTATAAGTATAAGTCCATACTTTTGTGTAATAAGTATTTTCTTATAGCATCAGCTTTTACTGACACTTTATTAATACGGATGTAAGTACTTACTTAAAAAACTGTCTGTATAAGCATTTACTTATTTTTATTAATACCACTCATTGTTGCGCTTTCTGTCGGGATAGTTTTC
This sequence comes from Harpalus rubripes, assembly GCA_963082715.1. Lineage (NCBI taxonomy): Eukaryota > Metazoa > Arthropoda > Insecta > Coleoptera > Carabidae > Harpalus > Harpalus rubripes. The sequence continues at coordinate 13,526,075 of OY720456.1, read as the reverse complement.
TTCAGTACAACGATCGCCTTAGTGGAATTTAATTTTGCAAATAAATATTATTTAAATATCATTAAGAATAAAGATGTTTAAGTTTCAAATTTGAAGAAGTGGCGTTAATGATGCAAGATACCCAGGTATATATTTTACATGGTAAATACTCGGTTATTTACCAATAAGTGGGTATATATTTAGGGGTTATAAATCATTGAAAAATATTTGAAGCCACATAAAAGTACATTATTAAATATTTTCTTTGTTAAATAAAATAAAAACAAAAAGAACCACAAAATAAACAATTTTTTATTCGAAGAATGTATTACTTATGTGTTAAGACATGTTTCGTTTAATTTTAAAGCAATTCGTAGTATTAAAGAGTCAACTGTTTTTTGTTTAACTGCAATTGTCAAAATGTCGTCACCTATTGCTATCTTCTTCTTGCACCATACTCTATATTAGGATGCGAAAGAAAGATAGTAATAGTACGACGTTATAGTGACACTGACAACAAATTTCAAATATCTCGCTCAATAATTATTTAAAAAATGTTTTTTTTTCTGAATCGTTATTTATTGAGTAATAGTTTTAAGTATCAGTGTACATTTTATTATTTTTTGCTTTGGTGGAGGACCCCATTGGGTAGATAAATAGACCTCGGGGTAAATACCCAAATTTTATTTACCTACCCATTGGGTATTTACTTGACTCACATCACTATGTGGCGTTAATAACCAGGCAGATCCATTTTTTAAAGATTGCGGAAAATCAAAAAAGGAATTTGGAGATTAGATCTTTGATGCAAAATATCAAGATAAATATCCGGAATATAAATCACAACTGTATAACCTTGTTATAGCAGGCAGCTCAACTTTTGTCATAACTCTATAAGGATACATAACAGAGATCTGAATCATCCACCAAACGATGGGGCATGGTATTAGAAACATATTTATATAAGAAACTCAATTTCGCTAAAAAGTTGAGATGCCTGGCTATTAAAGACAAAGTTTCATTTATGTATATTTTTTGATAATAATTAGGAAAAAATCTGATGTGGACATCACACGACTTCCTTGTACGCAAGACCAATATGAAGATGAAGTATAGACTCAATTATAAAATTGCACGTGTTTGACGTAATTTGACATTAACATCTATTTTTATTTTTTTGTTATTTTTTGTCCTAATCCATAGCAAGCTTCATTACAAAAACCAAAAAGTATATAAGTTTTAAATTTACATATCTCGCTTATACAAAGGGCTAATTTAATAATACTTGATGTGCTAGACGCAGAATTTAATTCTCTAAAACTCTTATTTAAAGCATTTATTTCTAAAATCAAAATGAAACCATTTTATTCAAGAAAAACTGTTAACAACTTCAGGTAATATATCACTTCCGGTTAGCCTGTTTTAACCAAAATCTGCTATGTTATTCCAATTGATATAAAAGTCTTATATACCAAATTTAAAACGTTTTGGATTATATTTTAATATAGTTTTTCATTAAAATCTATTATAGGCTTCAAATAAAGTACCATTTCTGGAAATTATGTAATGACCAAAAAGGGAGGTGCACAACTAGATGTTATAGAAATCCTAAATACAAAATTTCAACTTTCTACGGCTTACCGTTTTTAAGTTATGCGAGATACGTACGTACGTACAGACGTCACGACGAAATTAGTCAGAATGGATTCAGGGATGCTCAAAATGGATATTTCCGTTGAAATCTCAAAACCGAAATTTTTCGCAATACTTCCTTTACTTCGTACAAGGAAGTAAAAAATTAAAACTAGAAAATTTTACATTACGTGTATAATCCATTTGACATATTTGACTTCAAAACTGACGGTTACACCCCAAGCTTGGATTGGCCACAGAACAAAGATCACGTGTGATCCCGCGATGGATTCACACTATTACTACGTCATTACTATTTAGTCATATCTAAAACATTTCAAGTTCCTGATGTTTATGTTTCCGCGCCTTTCGATTAAAAACACAGTACTATTTTTGGCAACATTCCACCCACACCAAACGCTACCATCCTTAATCTCCGGTCCTGCAATGCTCGTGCCCCACATCTTGGACTGCTGTTCGTGAAATCGTCCGCGCCGTCCCTGTCCGACGGCACAGGTGACTCTACACTCCACACCTCGCTAACCTGCCTGACGGCATTCCTCCGGAGCGAGGCCTGGGGCGCTGCTTACGTAACGCTCGGCAGAGGCAGCGGCGGCGTGCTCGGAGCCTAGAGCGAGCCCCGGGGCCCTACACACTCTGCTCTCTGCCCCATTCATCCGCTCATTCAGTAGCTGCCGCCACCCGAATAATTACAGGCTAACAGTGCACGAGGATTAACTATCTGCACCCAACGCAACCATGTGTTTATTTCAGTACTATATTGTACGTAACGTAAGATGGTATATGGTATGATAATGGTGGTTCAAGAGGTTATACACAGAGGGAAAGATGATTTATGATGGGCAACTAGTACTGTTTCTATATCTATATTTATAAGACAGTTGTAAATGTACGATGAAATCTATAATTAAATGTCAAAAGTACGTATGCTATTTTTGGGTGATTTTCTGTTTTTACAAGACATATCTCGGATGACTTGGCAATACCTCTTATGGGATTTTAGCTAAAATTTACGGGAGACTTTTAAATCATAAGTAATTTAAAAAGACATGCAGAATCCAAATCTACTACATAATAACTTATTTTAGAAAAATAGAAGACTGGCGATGCTAGTAGAAGAAATTTTTAAATTAAAAGTAAATTAGCGATGCAAAATCCAAATCTACTAATAATTTATTTTCGCTGAACATGGTAGATAGGAGCAGGGACCTGAACCGAAATGTATTTATGGTTCAGTTCCGGTCAGATTCTGAAACGAAATGTCGATTCAGGGGTTCAGTTTTAGTTTATAACGTACATCCAGATACTCGTAAACGGGGAACTATCAAATAGCTTTGGGGATTGTTAAGGTAACAACAACGAAAAGAAAATAAACATTCATTGATATTTAGACATTCAAAGTGTAAACATTCAATAAATTGTTATCGTTTATATATATATATATATATATATATATATATATATATATATATATATATATATATATATATATATATATATATATACAAAAATGTTTCAAATAAAAGTTGTAGATAATTAAATTGTACGCCTAATAGATTTAATTTTGCACGTTTGGTATAGTGTAAAATTGAATTTAAAATTCTATTATATTGCTTATTTGTGGCGATAGCCATGGAATAGAAACAATGTTATGAAGAAATGTATTTATTTTGAACTGCCAGAAATTCGTTTTTCAAATAAAAATTACATGTAATTATATTCTACACCTAAGCCACTGAACATATTTTGTTTTTATAATGTAGATCTAAATCACTGCAGAGATTTTATTTAAATTTTATTTTGTAACCTGAAAAATCGAAATTTTGACAATTCAAACGATATGTATTTTTTTGTAATTTTGTTAAAATTCCATGGCTATCACTACAAATGAGCAATTTTTCTACAATTTCAAATTCGATTTTACACGTTGCCAAACGAGCAAAAATGAATCTGTTTAGTGATTTTGGCGTACAAATTAATTATCTACATCTTTTATTTGAAACTTTATTGCTTCAAATTAAATGGGAACTTTTGCGCAAGGAAAAACTGATTTCCCATGTTAAACGCCTATGGCCCGCTTTTTAATTAACACCCTGTATATATATATATATATATATATATATATATATATATATATATATATATATATATATATATATATATATTTAGTTTTACAATTTAACTAAACTTTTCCATTTGTAACGGAAATTATAACGATTAAACGGTTCATCGATTTTGAGCGAATTTCGATTCAGGGCAGTAAATGATTACAATCACAAAAAGGTAGTAATGAAAATAAGAAGTATAGGACTCCAGCGATACAAAAAATGTTCACATCAAATAAACTGCCCTTATTTTTGCAAATATGGAATAAAATTATATAGAAATAGAATCGGTATATCAATTATGTATATTACTCGTAAATGTTAACGTGTGGTGCTTTTAATGGGGTATCGTGGCCGCGTGCTTGAGTGTCAGGTCGTGAATCTGGGGAACCGGGTTCGATGCCGACCGACGCCAAATATTTCCAATTTTAAATGGCACAAAATTGACCCCTGTGGTGCACTCTCCACGCCGGCAATGAGTGCCCGTGAGGTGACGCCTGGTAAACGCCCGCACGGTGCAAATATTTCATCATTACCGATATCTGTGTACAAAGCAGATTGGCACACCCAGCAATGGGTAATAAGCCGTGGTGATAAATTTATTTATTTTATTTAAATGTTAACGTTTAGTGCATAAGTTGTAAAACACTGTGAATACTTAATAGACCCAAACCGAATTTTAAATTATACCAATTTAAATTCGGTCCAGATTCGGGCCGGGTTCAGATTTCTCAAAAATTCGGGTTAACACGAGTCTCCAATTCACGTTCGGGATAAGTTCCAGGTCCCAGAATAAGAGGTATTGCCAGGTCATTTGTGATATGTTGAAAAAAAAACAAATTTTTACCTGACAAAAATGCTTAAGTCTATAACGTATTTAAGAGTAGACGCACATTAGGATAAGTACAATATTACTTATGCCACCACATTCTTCCTATTTCTATATAGTCATTTCTTGCACGTAATTAAATTTATTTTCCTATAATTGTGCGGCAAATATGCCCTCTCAAACTCAAAATGACTGTTGGAATTGGCCATTTCCCCTATAGCAATTGTCATGATCGCATAAAAATACCTTGCATAGCCGCCCTAGTAGAAGCTGATATGTCAAAAATTTACAATAAATATCGTAATTTTTCTTATTTTTGTGAACTATTGCAAACAATTTATGTGAATTTTCGCTTCATATTTTAGTACAGGGGTAACTTTTCTTCTTAAACTAAAGTTTTTAATATATTACAAATAAACTTAATTCATGAAACATATCTCGATAAAAAAAAAATTATATGTCATTATCATTACCGATATCTGCGAACAAAGTAGATTGGCACACCCAGCAATGGGTAATATGCCGTGATGATATATTTATTTATTTTATTTACTTATTTTTTTACTACTTTTCTTCTTTGCACGACTTCAGTCTATACATTCAAATTATTCGAAATAAATTGTGAAAAGGTGGCTGACATAATCTTTTCACATTTTCACAATTTATTAAAAATATATTATTGCAATGGCAAAATTTTAATTTATTATTAATTATACAAAAAAGCACGTTACATGTGTAAAGAAGTGCCACTTTTCTTTATTTATTCAACCATGCACTATAGAGTGATCAAAAGTAACTTTTCAGTTGGCAATAAAAAAAATTACTTTAAGACTGATATAGTATGATTAGCGAATGAAAGTTGAGGTTTAAATTATTTAATAGATGTAGTTTCTTTTGAAAACATTTCCCTATATTTGATTTGAAAGGAAACTAACCCTTATCTATTCCGTTACAGAAAATTAGAATTGTACTCAATACTAGGAGAATAGATATTTGAAATGACCTTAGCAACAGGATTCAGGGGTGTATTTAAAAAAATTTAATACCACAAATTCTAGTTCGTTCGTCTCAGGTGTAAGCAACCCTCGAGTCGGAATTATTGTTAGAGGAAATTAAAAATAATCCTATTTCATATTGTCAAACTAAATAGTTTAAAGATCAAAATATTTTGTTATAATCAACATAAATGAAAAATGTTTAAAATATTTTAAACGCACCCCTGTTTTAATATTCAATTACCCTAGTCGGCCATCTATTTTCAGCCAGATATAGTAATGTATTTCTGTGCTTTCCTAGTCAAGTATTTAAATGGGTTCATGCAAAAATTTCATACCTGAATATTTCGTACAGTTCTATTCTTCTCTAGGGTTTCAAAAGCAACCACATCTATAAAATAATTTAAACGTCAACTTTCATTCGCTAGTCATACCATATATAAATTTAATTACCCACAGAGGAATAATGTTGTAGAATTGCTCAAAATCGTATTACCGGTCGCAGGCCCCTAACCTATTTGTATTTATTTTAAAAATGACACCTCAGAACCTATATCCGCCTTTACCTGAAATTGTGCAAATTGTGGAATATAAAGATCTCAGAATTGCCAACTGAAACAGTTATTTCTGATCATCCTGTATTATTCATTCATATCATTAAAGTGTTGCTTTCGAGGGGTCCGTCACTCAAGAAATCCTTGTACACTTACATAAAAATCCGATTGAAAATCCTGAAAATCTTTATCTTAAGAGTATGATGCACCCTTACTGCTAGTGGTGCTACGCGGGGTCGGGTAAAGAGGAGTTGGGGCTCTTGGGCAATAAAATTACGCCAACACAACGAGCGTGTACTAGTTCGACACTTTTCGGAAATTTTCGTTAAAACACTAGAACTGAATCGCAGCTCACTGCTTCTAGAAATCGTTTTTCTATAATTATGTATTATACTCGTATAACTTATTTTTTCATTTGTTTATACATATAAATTGTTTTTTAATTAGGTATTTATATATTTTGTTTAATTATATAGGTATCTAAAATAATTTATAAATATCTAAAAAAAATTGTTTTATTAAATATCTAAAATAAATAATATTTAGAGAATAAAAAAATTGTCAATGAATACAAGTATAATATAAGAAAATATTTTAATCGACAGAAATACAAAAAAAAAGAGTTTTGAAGTATTCAGGGTGAATTAAAAAATGATTCTTATTTTACAAAAATGTTAAGTATGAAATACGAGAAAGAAAGGATGGTATTTATAACAAAGAAAGAATTAAAATTTATAATTAATTATTTTTTATTTTTCAACCTCGAATCCACAATAGGACTATTGCAAGAATTTTTATAAGCCTTCTAATTGCTAAATTTTCTAAATACTTTTTCTTACATAGCTTCGAATTTGAAAATATCACGATATATATATATATATATATATATATATATATATATATATATATATATATATATATATATATATATATATATATAACATTAACATGGGGATATCAGTTTTTTGCAATTTCCTGCTCGCCTAATTATTTTAAGCAAAAATGCGTCAAATAAAAGTTTTAGAGCATAAAATTCTGCATCTAAATCAATAAACAGAATTACCTTTCCATGCTTTGTAAGGACAGAAATTAAATATTAAAATATCAAAAATTACGTTGAAAATATCGACATCCATGGAATTGAACAGAAAATAAATAAATGCTTGACGTTTTATCTGTCACAACCAGGTCACAACGTAAGTTAACTTATTTGACGTTTCTGACAATTTGATTTTGTCTCTAGTTTTATTGTCTGAAATGATTAAAAAATTAACATTTATACGAATGAAGAGCTAAATTCGTGACAAAATTGAAAATGAAAAGACTGCTAATGTGTCTTCAAAAAATACACGTGAGCCGCGTAATCAGAATATAGAACGAGCAGAACATGCGTTACTCTAAAAAAGAGTGTTAGGAATGATATGTGTAGACCCCTTCTGTAGTACTAAGGTGTTGAGAGTACATAACAGCATCATACATAATTTTGTTATGCAATATTGAATTTTTGATATATTCATATTATTGGCACAGCCCGCAATGGGTAATATGCCGTGATGATATATTTATTTATTAATTTTATACTTCTATTATTGCCATAATTAACGATATTTGTTCAAATCAAGGGTTCAAATCAAATTGTCAGAAACGTCAAATAATTAACTTACGTTGTGACAGATAAAACGTCAAGCATTTATTTATTTTTTGTTCAATTTCATGGCTGTCGATATTTTTAACGTAATTTTCGACATTTTCATATTTAATTTATGTCGTTATAAAGCATGTAAAGGAAATTCTGGTTATTGTTTTAGATGTACAATTTTATACCCTAAAACTTTTATTTGACGTATTTTTGCTTAAAATAATTAGGCGAGCAGCAATTGTAAAAAACTGATTTCCCATGTTAATCTCCTATGTACACCTTTAAAATAGACACACGGTATGTATATATATATATATATATATATATATATATATATATATATATATATATATATATATATATATATATATATATATATATATATATTTGACATCTTGCAATTAATTATAGAGCGCTAGCGACTATGAGATGCTTGGAAAAAGCAGATTTGTGTGCGCGTGTCACTTTGACAAGACCAATGTTTCAACTTATTTTGATTTTGAACTGCTAAAATGTTATTGTACAATTTTTAGGCAGTAAAACACATAAAATTAAAAATAATAACTTCTTAACAGTTCAAATTTAAAATAAGTCAAAACATTGGTCTTGTCAAAGTAACAAGCGCACACAAATCAGCTGAGTCCAAGCACTTCAAGGTCGTTCGAGTTACGTGTCTGCTCGCGCCCCATTAAAATTTGTGTAATATTTCGAAAAAGTCACTTGATCTGACACGGAGTGTTAAAGTTCATACAACTAGACATGTGACACACTATCGCCTACGTTTATTTATACAAATAACGTAGGTGATGGACAATTATATTGACTATGCATGACGTGCTATATGTACTTTAACGACACAGAAGTGGCGGTTTGTTTTTGATGACTATTTCTGGCGCTAATATTTTTATTTAATTATTTTCAAAAATAACAACAAATTGTTATCATTGTATTATAAACTTTCATTTGAAATACTTTTAAAAAATGTGAAACGGGCTAAGCTAATAAATGTTCCATATAAAATGTTTTAATTGTAGCTCCATTTGTTGCCAAAATAAATCATCTTTATAGACATATTCCACTTTCATCATCAGTATCCCGTCTTGTGCAAAAATAATCAGCACAGTTTTTATGTTCACCTAGGTCCTAGGACAAGAGGAGTTAAATTTTCAATATTTTCTTTTTGAAGCACAATCTTTCTTGAATGACTGCTATCGCTACGAATTCTTGGAAAAATTAGGGAAAGTGGAATTTTTAAGGCCTGGGACTACCTCGGTCACCCATATTCAAGGAATGTTGGTTTGTGTAAATACTGTAAATCCACCAGTATATACCTATCCTTGTCTACGAAAACGAACTTTCCGAAATTCGTATCTTTCCTTAATTTCGAAGATTTGAACAGTAAGGTGTAGAGGGCAGCACTGCATGATTCATTTTAACAGTATCAGTTAGCGAATTAGTGTCTCGGGAATCCGTTCATATTATAATAATCACATTATGAAAACCAAAAATAATACATAATTTGGGTTAATTAAAGATCAACCTAGGTCTAATTGGAAATATTTTTTAAAAAAATTATGTCTATTATTCATAAATTTTGATTCGAAAAATTACGAATTTCACCAAGTTTACTAATTAATTACTAATTAATAAAAACAAAAAGTAAAAAAATAGTACCAATCATACGTAGATTGATTCTTGTTTTATGAACTACAATTTATTTGTTTATCAAAAGTTTAGTGATTGCAAAGATATGACCGGATTTCTATACCACTTTTTCGCATATTTTCATGGGGGTGCATCATACTCTTAATACTGCAATCTTTGCAATCAACATTACAATCCCAAAAATCATTACAATATAAAAAAAATTGAAATCTTGGAAATCTTACTTGCAATCTCATATTCTTAGACAAGTCTATGCAAGTTCATGGTAACTATCTCAAGAAATCTTTGTACACTTACATATAAATCCGATTGAAAATCCTGAAAATCTTTCTTTAATACTGCAATCTTTGTAATCAACAATCCCCAAAACAATCTTGTAAAATCCCAGAAATCTTTCCAATCAGCATTATAATCCCAAAAATCATTACTATCTTTGTAAAATCCCAGAAATCCCGGAAATCTTGTTTGCAATCTTATATTCTTAGATAAGTCTATGCAATTTCATACCTACTAATTCAAGAAATCTTTGTACACTTAAGCTGCGTTCAAAGCTACCAAATTATAAATTACAATTAGCACTTACAATTAATACAAGCACTTTGACTTATGGCAAACAACGTTAGCGTTCACAGCGACAAAATTAAGGCGTTAAGTATAAGTGATAAGTGGTAAGTATACAAACCCCAAACTTTTCACTTACAATTAGTGCGACAGATATATCATCTTGTCTCTTTCTGTCAGAAACGTCAAACGGCATAGCGCATATAATCTGTTTTAAATGTATAATAATGCAGGATATTGTAATAAATAAGAATATAGAAAGGCAAAGAATCACATTTACCTATACTTGTCTCTTTTTACAGAATGTCTTTCATTTCTAACCCTATTTTTATCACAAATGAAAATATTATGATCCGAAATAGTTTCATTTGTCAATTATAGTGTTCTAGTATAGTGTTCAAGCAACAAATACTACTCTATTTACAATTGTTTAATAAAAATCATTTAATTATTTTATTTATATAGATTGCTTCATCGATTTTTCAGTAGATGTCACTTTCACTAAGTGCTAATTCTAAACGTTATTTCAGATTTAAAACCGGTAGTTTTAAGACGCTCCAACCGATTACTATTTATAAGTATTAATTGTAATTTATAATTCAGTAGCTCTGAACGCAGCTTTACATAAAAATCTGATTGAAAATATTTGACAATCTAATAAAATCCCTATAAATCATCTTGAATCTAGTAAATCTTCAAAGATTTACAATCTTTGTACGCTTAAACGTCCAGTGACGAACCCCTCGGTTGCTTTAGTAATCAGACTTCAATAAGTAAAACGTTATTTTAAAAGCATGTTTTAAAAAAAAGTATATGACAGCTATACGTATTTGCTTTTAAGTACATTGTATTAAAGTTATAATTTAGCTGTGTATGTATAAATTTAGCGATTTGTTAAAAATAAAGATGTGAATGTAAGCCTTACAACATGTATCATAAATTATTTCGCACAATAATTAAAAAATACATAAAATTTATTTTCCTTTATGCAATTTAATTTTCTTATTCACACATGAGTTTAACGAATTACTTTGTTAAACTTTATGCACATTTTATACCATATGTTTTTACCTATGAGTGTATAATTTCAATGTAATTTCTTTTTCGACGAACATAATTTTCTATAGCAATTTCGTTCGCGCATACCTATTTCAATACATAAAAAAAATTAAAATTACTTGCACAGCTATTGCTATTATACATTATTTTAATGTAATTTGTTTCTGAATAATTTCAATGTGCTATCTATTCTGAATGAGCCAGTTTCACATTAGTATTTCAAATGAAAGTTTATGCTATATTTTTCATAGTACTCGTAATATACAAATTAATAATAATTTATTGTTATTTTCGTAAATAATTAAATAAAAAGATTGGCGCCAGAAATAGTCATGAAAAACAAACAGAACTGCTTTGTAGTTAAATGTATCTATGTAATAAAAAACGACTATCTGCAAGTTAATATTGCACACTGAGAAAAATGACTGGTTTTTAGCAAATAAATATTTATAATTAAGGGGTACTTCATTCATTCAATTATTGCAACCTTGCAACAAATATAATTTAGTTTTTAATATGAAATGTATTTTATTCATTCAGTTCTATTATTTATTTGACCGTCATTTATTTCATTTAAATTTAATTTAATTTTCTCAAATAAACTAATATATTTATGTTTAGTATTTTAAATTAAGATTTTTAATAAATAAATTTATAATTTTCTGAAATATTTATTTGTTTCTTACAAATATGTAATTGTTTAGAATTAACTTCATAATATTTGTGTAAACTTTATATTAATTACAATGAAAAATAGTTTTTATTGTATAAATCTACATTTATTTGTCACAAATAAATATTGTTTGTGGCAAAATGATATTTCCATTGAGTGAACAATGTTCTATTTGTCAAATGACGATTTAAAGTGAAGAAGTGTCTTGTATGGACTTGTTCATTTGTTGTACGTTGCATCTTGTATATGGTGGCGCTCATTTCCGACAGTTTTCATTTCTGGCGATTTGTTTTTCATTCGTGTGCTAATAAGTGGTGAATATGGGTGACGAAACAGTGATAAATAAACTACTTGAGTGGAATTTTGGATATTTGCTTTGCATTTTCAGTGTATCCTTTATGCCAAGGCACATGCATCGGTACCTGTACAGATTGTGTATTTAATTTTTTTTGTTATATGTACATTAATATAATACTTAAGGATGTTATTTGTGTGTTAATAAAAAGGTAGAGTACGAAAAAATTAAATTTACTGGTCTTTATTTAATTATTTTCCTTCAATTTTAATCTATTTAGAGTGGACATGTTATGAAAGATAGGTATATAAATTTGGTTCAAATAAATTATTATATATCCAATAGTAATGAAATAAATTTAGCGCAATTAAAATAATTCTTAACGTAAATAAATGCATAGTTCTCATGAAATAGAAGATATAATTGATCTCAATATATATTTATTTGAGACAAATAAATGCTTCAAATAAATTATTACATTGCTTCAATTGTAGATACATTTGGATCTATTCAAGCTTAGGATTTATTTGTAACAAATAAATTTACAGTTCACGTAATTATATCTTTTTCTCAGTGCAGGAATACATATCTGAGAAATAAAAAAAACGCGCCCTATATATACATATAAGAAATATTTTAATTGTAAAAGGCAATTATATGTTTCGGTAATAAATTCAAAACTAAACATAAAATAATAATGAATGCTGGAAATTTCTATGTACTTATGTGAAATGCTTTTCTAATCTTCAATTTAATTATCCTCCTGCCAAATGGAATATAATAAATATTTGAAATCCGTGAGATTAGGTTACTTCACGGTAATTATTTTAACTGTCTTAAAACCTTTTCAAGGAACACACTCGTCAGGGTGCATTTGATCTAAAGATTTAAGTGACAGAAAATATTTGTATTTTAACATGAATGATATCGATATCACTTTTTTGGGATATCTAAATGTAGATGAAGATGAATGGATAATATCGATATTATCAACAACATTCGTGATCTCGAAATATCGATAAAAAGATAATATCGATGTTTCAATATTTATTAATAAGATGAACTTATCGATACACAAATTTTTAATAATACCAATATGAATTCGAATGTAAAAGTATGTACTATAGAGAAAAGAGTAACTATTATTATGAAAATATTGACTCATGCGTCACTCCAAAAAATTGCAGCCATGTAAAACCAATATGGTAAATGGTTAGTGTAACAATTAACATAAAATTTGAAGAAATTCGTGCAGTGTAAATAATATAATTTGGTGTTAAATATTTAACAAATACGTGTGCTTTTGTACTAAATTTGTAATTTGTAAAATTTACACTATAACGTGTGAATGTGAACCTATATAAGGTAATTGCAGGTATTACTTATGGTCACAGTAAGTTTCTAATTTTTTTTTTCTGGGGGAACCATATCCTAATTTTTGATTTTGTATATGTAGATACATTATATGTAGAAACAATGTAGTTCAAGTAAATATAGCCGTAGACGCAAAGCAACGAAAGGAACAGACCTAATAAGATCTTACTAATGAAGATATAAATGCATGAACCCAAACTCTTTTTACAAATTATAAAACCTACGAGTATATGGTTAGAAATATCTACAAAATTCTATCGGCTTTAAAAATAATCAAAAAAAGAAAATATTGTGGGCCGAAAACGATTGACTATAGTTAGACCGGAATTTTAAGGGTCATTTTCTAGTCCAGACTTAGCTTCTACCGAGACCCTTTATGGCGAAATACTTATATAATATCTAGTTTTTGTAAGTTTAAAATCTATATATTAAACTAGACGAAAGAAATTTGTAGAATTTTTTAAGGATTTGTGTAATATCAATGATTTTTGCAAAAATGTTATTATAGTTTTCGATTATTTTTACGGTTCCGGAAATTGAAAAATTATAAACAATAGCATATTCGGAAGCAGATTTTATTCTGTAGCAAAAACCCAAATACAGTTTTGCTCTAAAATAATTAGGGGTGCAAATAACTCTACATTAAGATTTTACCATTGAAACCCCTATGCTGCGTCGTCCAAGTCCTGTATATATATATATATTTAGCGCGTTTGAAGAAATGCTCATCTTCATTGATGTCTAATGTCAATATGAATGGAAATTTTTTAAACTTTAATAGGCTTTGTGAATATTGTCATCGTTATTTTTTTTTCGATTAATTTATATTTTGTTTATAAAAATTAAAATGTAAAAGTGTTAGATCTCAGCTTCTATTAGTAAGTAAGAATTAAAATTTAGCATGTTAATTCACAATGCAGTTTTTATATAAATTTTTATTTAAAATTGATTTGTTTAATTTTAGTATTTTTTTCTGTTTTTGCGCGTGAACGTAAGGTGCGCTTTTACAGTAAAAAAATATTAAAATTAGGTAAACAAATCAATTTCAAATTTGGAAATTTGTATAATTACGTATAGTCCACAATTGAAAGAGTATGTCATAATTTTAGATTTTTTTAAAGCAAGTTATTGGGTTTCAAACTCAACTGAGTATTATTCTGAAATGGACAGTATATGTATAGTATAACTATTATGGGGCAATGGTAGTACCTAAAAATTATAATTAAATAAATATAATAATTGCTTCAAATCATTATAAAAATGATTTACTTGTAGGAAACAATCTTAAAAGAGATTACATTACTTTTCCTCATGTATAAGTGCACTATTAGATTCCCTTTGTGAAATTAATTGCCCGATAATGAAACTCCCGCCTTATTTGCAGATTTCATTTCTATTCCAATTCCTTGCTCTCAGCTTGTGTTATTATTAACCCATTTATCATGCACCGTGAGTGCCAACACCACAGCAATTTCCTAGCCTAAAAATGAGCGTTTCCTACACATATGGTCAGGCAATAACACGTTAACAATTATCTCTCGTTTAAAATCCGCGCATATTTCCATGGTTTTACCGCCACGCCGTGTGACGTCAGAGGTACCCCCTCCTCTCTGGAACATAACCTTAAGAAATACTCCGCGGTCTCTCTGTATGTGTGAGTGAGTGTGTGTGCGTATACCGTTATATTCTGGGCTGCACCTACACAGAGATACAAGATGCTGGGTACAGACCAGCTGGTTGGGTGCCACTGGTATGATTGGATTTTAGATGGATGGAATGGGTGCTGGGATTGTAATTAGTGATGAAAAGTTGAATAAATGAAACAGACTAAGAAATATATTAACGGAATAAATGAGTAAAATTACTTTGTCATTCTGACGGTGAAACGAAAATTGAATTATGATAAATTATTTTATTTACGCACGAACAATTATTGCCACAATTTCGTAATATTGGAAATGAGTGCTATAAAATATAGAAGAATCTTTTAGGGATAATAATACCGAGTGTACCTTTCTGTGAAGTTTGATTAATATTGATTACCAATTTCTTTGATTTAATCTGTTTATAGCACTGAAGCCCTTGAAGATTTTACAAATGTCTACATTGAAGATTATTGCACTAATGACCAGTTGCACCAATGTAATATTGCATCGAAATGAAATGTCAAATGAATTATTATACTTTGCTGTCAAAATTTCGATTTACATTTTTTTGTTCAAGGATGGCTTATGATTTAAGTCTTGTTGGTGGAACTGGACATAATTTTTTTTTGTTTTTTACGATATGTTTTCAACAGATTCAGATTCCTGTGAATTCATTTACAGTAAGATTTTGGTTGATCTTGAATATAAAAAATTATACAATTAATTGATAATTGAGATTGGTTGTTCAGACATTAATCCACATCAATTATTTCAAATATTATGTAACAATGTTTCCACGGTGGTATAGTTTATTTTTCTGAAACTCGAAGGATCGATATGAAACGATACAAAAAAATATATTCTTATGGCTAATTCTGAACAAAATTGTAAGTCTTAAGGTACATTCACAAATGAAAATTAGGTTTAGATTTATGGTTTACACTTTAGATTTAAAGACTTTGGCCGCATATTATGTAATAACTCCATTCAAACTTCAGAATTTAGTGTCTCTAAATCCAAATCATAAAGCTAAACATTGCAATGTCCAAACTTTAGATTTATGGTTTAGTTTTATGTCGCAAACTTCACCAATGAGAACGAGTCTGAAATGATATAGACATATACAACCATCTTTATTTAGTATCCACTTGGTAGATTTGGCTTTTTACACATATGAGAGAAGAACATGGAGACTGTCATAACTTAATTGCTGAAATATAAACAATGCCAAGCGAATGATAGTTTCACGGCGCACAAGTGTCTTGTTGAGTACTGCTTTACCGATATTTTAATCTTGTTTTTGAAGCATTTACATAGACGTCTGTACATATCAAAACTAATTTTCAGGTAATTTAAACTTACATTTATGAATGACTTACTTAAACCTAAACAAAAACCATAAACCTAATTTTCATTTGTGAATGCACCTTTACAGATCTGTAAATCTGTGGACAAAATCGTGTATAATTTTATAATAATCAACAAAAATAGATGCGTTTTTGTCAGTTTTTTACAGATTTACAGATATGTAAGATAAAATTATACATAAGGATGGCAACCTTAGTTGCGATTTTGTTCATTATTTATAAATTTACAGATCTGTAAGCCTTACAGATTTGTTCAGAATTGCAGCATAAATCTGTAAAATTTCTATAAAAACCCAACGTTG
The DNA here is from genome assembly GCA_963082715.1 of Harpalus rubripes. Lineage (NCBI taxonomy): Eukaryota > Metazoa > Arthropoda > Insecta > Coleoptera > Carabidae > Harpalus > Harpalus rubripes. The sequence continues at coordinate 13,509,379 of OY720456.1, read as the reverse complement.
AATATATTCTTTTTTTATGACAATCCAGATTGAAGTCTACTGATTATTCAACTATTATGTTGTCAATAAACTTATCCAATGAATGCTTTTGATTTAATACACAGGATGTCGAGGATAACATCGAGATCTTGAGAGCTATAAGAGATAAATGCAAAGGCAGTTAAAAATTAGACAAAATTTGTCCCATAAGGATATCTTTTTAGCGGTGTTTCAATTTTTATAGTTTTGATGCTAAAGTAAAAATTTTATATGGATCATAATGGGAAGCTACATCATTAATAGTTATTTGTATATCAAGGCCGCGAAATCACTCTTTAGCGTACCGAGAGAAAAATTATCGCCGAGGCCGAGACAATCTCGAGGGCGCTAAAGGATTTCGCGGACAAGGTGTACACAATATTTTTTGTGCAACCGTAAAAAATATGTAATTACAAATTTTATTAATTTTAGACAGTTTCAATGTAAATAGAAAGTTAGCTTTCAAGGTGGCTATGGGATTAACATTTGATAAACAAAACCATGCAATTCTCAAGTGTCAAAGTGGTTGTTTACCTAATTTCGCGGCCGCTATCATGACAACGGCCGCGAAATGAATTTCGCGGCCGTTACCGTTACCATAACAACGGTCGCGAAATTGAATTTCGCGGCCTGTATTGCAGCTGCGAAATGCTTATTTCGCATCCGGCTGCACAAAAAAAATTGTCTGTTTTCAAAGCTATATAAATTTATCCATGTTCATTTGTTTCAAACAGCAAAAATGCAACATATAATTTATAAAATATAAAATTAAAACAATGATTGTGACAAATAAACCCAAAATATATTAACACTTTAGTTTTTGTCTAAATTGACACTGACACTTTATTTTTCCAGAAAATAGACTAAAGTATCACGTTTATCCCCAGAAGGACAAAAATGCCTTTATATAAATTTTTTTCTAAATAATTTGCTCTAGTTTATAATATATCTGCGCCTCCATTAACTACTATATAGTATAATAATAGTATAATAATATACGAGTTCATAATACACATTGAACGAGTATATTATGAGCGAATTTATTATAGGTAAAAACAACTTTCAATGAAGAATAAAATAAGTGTGCTGGTTTCTACCACATTCATTATTATTTATAAATTTACTTTAATATGTTCACATTAAATATGTACATTTTTTATCTGCCTTCAATTTATATCTCCTACTGATTTATATTCTTCTTATTCAGTGACTACTTGATAGACACATTCCAGATAGAGTATTCAATTAAACTAAGCCACAAAAAATAACCTACATACAATAACTACATGATAACTAATTAAGATTTTTATGCATCTTGATCATTAAAACGAATGAAATGCGAATTTCATAACCTGTTGGAGAATTTGAACTTGACACAATCGAGACTGCTTTTATGGTCGTGACATTTCTAAAAGCCTGAAGTAGATATTATAATATAAAGTGAGAAATACTCATATTACGTACAATAAATTAGTAAAATAAACTGTCAAGAGGTTAACATCTTATATAAATTAAAGAGGGAGTGGCGGATTTCATTTTAATATTAAATTCAAGTCTTATTTGACGTCATTTTATTTATATGACTCATAAATTGCAAATTTAATTTTAAGTGGTATTTCGTTGAACATTAGTTGAATATTTCCAAACTAGGAAAATCGGTTTTGGGAATACAATTATACCTATTGTAGATTTCTACCTGGCTTTTCAGTAAATTGGGTATTTTTCTTGGAAGGTTGTTAGAAAAGTATTTTACAAATTTCCGAAACAAAACCTGTAGAATACAGGTGCTTTGTGTTTACACTGCAAAATATGAGAAACAAAATCCTGCATGTGTAAAAATTCAAATTTTCAGGAAACAAAAATATTTTTACCTTAAACCTTGTATCTGCTATGAGTGTAATAATTTTTCTCCGTGCATATAATAACCATAAAATAAGGTATTTAATTTAAATTATAAATTTGTGTATCCATTTTTATTTAAAAAAATAAAAAGAAACATCTGGAGTTGTTTGGTTTTTGTGCAAATTTTCATTTACTCGATGAAACAATATTATAAAAATTAGGTAAATGATGTTTTAAGAATAAATATTAAGACGGAAATGTTTTAAAAATACATTTAGATAAAGTTTCACTCCAAAAAGGCACGGATTAATTTGGTTTTTATAGAATTACAAACGTAACATTCTCATATATTTTGTGTTTTTACCTTCCGTCACCTTTAGGTAAGGAAGGTATTGTCTTTGGTAAAAAAAATCAATGATGAGTTTTTAATGAATAAACACGTTTTAGGTTCCCTAGAATGCGATTTTACTATTTTTACGATGATGTCTGTATGTATGTGTGGACGGATGTATGTATGTGTGTGTAACGATTTATTCGGATCGCATAACTTCAATACCACCTTTCCAAAAATTATAATTTTTGCGTATTCCTTTTCTTTACATCTATATGAAGAGCTGATTAGATTTTGGTTACAATTGGTCGACCGGAAGTACTCGAATTTGAAGATTTTAATAGGGTTTCTTGAAAAAACGGTGTTAAATATCATTTTTCACATTTAATGTTATTATAAATATTAAAGAATATTTTATTCTCTATAAGATTTGATTACATTTTATACTTCATATTCAATGGATATAGAGTAATAAATTTATAAAGAAATTAAATTTCATAAAGCAGCAAGCTGTGCTATAACCATGGAAACATCTACTATATTAAGAAAGTTCTGATTGACAAATATGTGTGTTTGTGTTATAATTTTATTGGAAGTCTATAATCTCTTACAAAAAAACTTCCTGTGTGGAATTTGTACAAAATACATAGAACTGAAGGTAATGTACTGGAAATATGGAATCTTTTACAAGAAAATCTCTGTGTGGAATTTTTACATACATAGATCTGACGGAATGTAATGTGCTGGCCACATCAGATTTTCTTATTTTTGTTTTTACCGAAAACTTGCTGCTCACAATGTGCTGCGAAACGAACAATATAGTACCATAAATCATAAAATTTAATACATAGATTTGTTCGATTTTTGTGAAAACCCCCGCAATTTAAACAGTGTAGAGTAAATTCGACTTAAATTTCTGCATTGTCTACGAATAATTTTATGCATATGACTAAATCTTTCAGGAATATTTCAAAATACGATACTTTGTTTTTAAACCAGGAAAAGTAAATTCAAAAGTTAAAACTACAGTATTAAGAAATAGCAGAGTATATTTTTAAACCAAATTTAAAAATATCACACAACGAAACTAAACATAAAAATGGAAAAAAAATATTTGTGTTTAGGTCTAAGCACATATAGTATTACAGACCAAACAAAACAAGGATTGTACGAAAGAAATATTGATTTTACAACATACTGTGTAATTGTTTTTCAATTTCTTGTTCCAAAAGGTGTAGATTTAAAAAAAACAGTTAGTTATATAGTATAACTAGCGAATTAAAGTTGACGTTTAAATTATTTTATAGATGTGGTTTCTTTTCATATTCAGGTATTAAATTTTTTGCAAGTACCCATTCAAATACTGGACTTGGAAATCCTAGAAATACATTAGCATATTTTCCCAAAATCGATGGATGACTGTGAATGATGAAATATTTTAAATACACCCTTGTCTTGTTATTCTATCTTGCAGGTACCGTAGTCACCCATCTATTTTGAGCAATATATGCTAATGTATTTCTAGGATTTCCTAGCCCAGTATTTGAATGGGTACTTGCAAAAGTTTCATATACTATTATTCACGAAAGATGACTATTCAAGGTCATTTGTTCGGAGAAAGTATACACAGCACTTTATAGCAGTAGCTTAGCAACATTTTGTATTAGAAAGAGAAATATTAGATGACGTATGTCTATTTAATTTATGTAGTACGACAGATATAAGTAAATGGTGCCGTTATTTTCTGACACACTAAAAATATCAGTGACGTATGTTGCAGAGTTACAGACATGTAATTACTACACTACACTGCCATCTGTTTTAATGTTTATTCAGTGACGTTGACATTTAAATCATAATATTAATTTACGATTTACGTCAAGTCTATATTTTTGTTATATGCAAAAACATAGGTGAAAAAGATAAAATTTTGAGAAAAACATAATTTAAAAAGGAACAAAATTTTCAAATAAACTACATTTTTTTTCAGTTATGGGTACGAAATGCAGCGAAATTATTTGCAAGTTATATTAGAAGGTTCATAAATGACCTTAAATAGTCATCTTTCGTGAATAATACTATAGCTGAATGTGAACAGAAACCGCATCTATAAAATAATATAAAGTCAACTTTCATTCGCTAGTCATACTATAGAAAATGGATAAAAGTTTACTTCTATAATTTCCCGAATAGACCATATTACTATCTCAATGCGCATGCTCAGAATGCACCAATCATATGCTTGGAAGTACTGCGGAAATGAAACCAATGTTATGGGAAAAATTGTATTTTTAAAGCAAAATATTATTTTATGTAGACGTAAATTAACGATAATTTTTTTCTTGCAAGTTTCATTTCATGTTTAACTACTGGATTCTGTCCTTATAATATATAAATAATCAATAAAATAAACATTAAGATTTAAAAATTTTAAGCGCCTGTTTACTCTTCTGTCACTGACAGATAACCCCAAACTAATGTTATGTTGTGATTCTTTTGTAAAGTGCGAAATATTATTTTTTTTAATTAGGCCTGTTCACTATTGTTGCTTTCCGGATTGTGATTTGAATCCATTAATTAAAAGGGAATATATTTTCCTAAGAAAAGTATAGAGAAAAGAAGTTAGTATTGCAAACTTAATTGGAAAATTTAAAAAATAGTTTGTCACCCTGGCACGCTTTTTTCATTTCATATAGGAAGGTCGTAATCGTAGACAAGCACATCAATAAACTGAAATGTAAACTTCTTCACAGTATATAAGACTTGTTTGTCTAAAATTTAATAATTTAAAAGAAATATTTGACATTTCGAATGTCATATTATCTAGAAAAATTTGAATTATGTTGCTTCAAATTATTATTTATTATAGTCGCCGTTAAATAATTCTCCATTGCACTGCGATGTTGCCGCTTCAACATACATGGCCCCAGAAATGGCAACAGAGTAGAAATCTCCAGTCCATACTTATATGTATAAATCCGAAAACTGCTGGTCAAAATCAAAAATGACTTGTAACTATGGAAGTATGGTAACTAGTGCAAAATGACAATATCATTTTTAGTACTTATTTAGTTTTTAAATTACAATAGAACAGATCATTTTATTCAATCAAAAGAATGATATAAAAAAATATAGTTTATACGGACGTAGAAAAAACGTTATTGTTCAAATTTTCTGTAAGTAGAGCTAGACAATAAAACTTTTTTTTATAATTATTTCCAAAAATAAATTCAATTTAATAGCAACTACGTGCAGTGTTTTTGTTTTTATTTTACTTTAAATATAATGGAACCACGTCGATTTGTTAATCTTTTTTGTTGACCACGATCTTGACTTGTAGACAATAGACGCAAACCAACAAAAACTATCTACGAGTATTATACGTTGCAAAATAATTGCAGTATAAATAACCAAAACAATATTAGATTATCCCGCGATTCTCTCATTAACATTCAAACTACCTTCAATGTTTTCACTTACAAATCGGAACATCAATCAATCATACTTCACACATAACCACACCCCTTTACACTTTGTAAATTTTTGCAATAGGAAGATCACAAGAGCGCCTAATGAACCGTACGAGAAATCATTTACATTTATGTAAAGAGAGATACTTCAGTATAAATTGTATGATGCCATTGTACACTTTTAAAATAAATTTATATATTTTAAATGTTCTAATGTTTATAAATAACTTCATTATTTAAATGTCTAAAAACATCATAAACTTATGGAAATTTTTGTATTTAGAAGACTATTATCAAATACAAGTGCAGTTTATTTTTGTTCTCTTACGAATATATTATTTACTATTTACTCGTGTGTTACAAGTTTATAAATATTTAGTACTATATATACCGAGTGGCGCTCGAATTCCGTTACATAGGCATTTAAAATGGGAAAACCGTTTTTCCTAACGCGTTGCTCCCCAAATTATTTTAGAAAAAAAATTTCATATAAAAGTTGTACAACATAAAATTTTGCATTTGAATTAATAAGCAAAACTCATTTTACATGCTTTGTAACAGCAGAAATTAATGATGAAAATGTCGAAAATCTACTCAAAAGTAGTGATAGCCATGGAATTAACAAAAACCTTAACAAACAAACGTATGTTTATCTGCCATAAAATTTAATTTACTTTTTATTATTTAATAAACTTATCACAACGTAAAATTCTAAAGCAGAATAACAACTTAATTCTTCTATATAGTTCAAATATAAATTTTTCTTGACAAAAATAACAATATTTGGCATTTAAATCATCATGTTTGTTTGTCTTCTTTGTTTTAATTCCATGGTTAGCACTGTTAAACAGATATTTTCAAAAATTTCATATTCAATTTCTGGAATTACTAAACTAACGAAAAGAATTTTGTTTACTAATGTACATGCAGAATTTTATATTCTACAACTTAATTTGGAGAGCAATGCGCTAGGAGAAACGGTTTTCTCATGTTAAATGCATATGTAATGGATATCGAGCGCCACCCGGTATATGTATATATATATATATATATATATATATATATATATATATATATATATATATATATATATATATATATATAAACATATAGGTGTTTCCTTTAAAACAACCAGCGCTTTTTTGGGCGAACTAACAACTTTAGAGAAAAATGTTTTATAACAAAAATGATCAAGAATAAAGGGATAATATATCAATAGTAACAAACCTAATATTTAACCAGTGGTTCTCAAACGGTAGAACAAAATTATAATTTTTGAAATGGCACCCTATATAATAGAATTAAATAGAATATTATTTTCTGATTTCAACGATATAAATATAGTATAGGGTTGTAGAACAATTATTTCGAGAAAAATGGTATTATAAACTAGAAATAATGTAATGAAAATGGGTTTACTACTAGCGTAACAAGGCAACATAGTCCAGTACGTGGGGGTTTTTTGAATACAAAAGGTGGGGTAGTAGCGATTTTTTAGTATGTTGTTAAGCTTGGGGCCCTAATGAAAAATCCAAGTTTTCGACCTCGAGGCGCATGCGCTCGACCCGCCATCTTGGATTTTAGGTACAAAAAGTTTGTTTTTTGATAATAACTCAAAAACGGTGTCTTTCACAACAAAAGATGTTCTATACAAAGTTAAAGAGGACAAAATTTCCTACATTTTTTGTAGAATTTTTTTTTGTAGCACACATATGTTAGGAGTTGCAGCTCCGTGAAGTTGCACTATTTAAAAAAAAAAAAATGCGGAAACTTCATTTTGGTTGAGTTTTATTTTATTATTTTTATTATATATCATTATATTTTTGCATAATTATAAAAAACTAAAAGGCACTTGAATATTATCATTTAACAGTATTATACTTTTCGTAAACAAATTTAATGGCGAAAAGTATATCGCATTTTTTGTATAAATTTAAGAATAGTAAATTATGACTTTAGAGCGTTACAAAAATTAATTTCTACTACACTTTGGTACGTTTCGATGGTCCGGGTTGGTTAATGTCGGTGTCCTGGTCGTAGTTGTCTGTGTCCTGGTCGTGCTCTCACTACCTGCCTATGCGTTAAGGTTTAGGGCAACCTATTAATATAATATTTAAGTCTCTTTAAAAATTATTTCAATATGATTTGCATTTGTTTAAATTATTTATTTTAGTTATTAACAGCCAAATAACAAAATATAATACTTTGTTTTTTCAAATAGTGCAACTTCAAGGAGCTGTACCGCCTAACATATGTGTGCTACAAAAAAAAAATTGTACATAAAATGTAGGAAATTTTGTCCTCTTTAACTTTGTATAGAACATCTTTTGTCGTGAAAGCCACCGTTTTGAGTTATTATCAAAAAACCAAATTTTTGTACCTAAAATCCAAGATGGCGGCTCGAGCGCATGCGCCTCGAGGTCGAAATCTTGGAATTTTCATTAGGGCCCCAAGCCTAACAACATACTAAAAAATCTGATGTGGCCAGCACATTACCTTCCGTCAGTTGCGTCAGTTCTATGTATTTTGTACAAATTTCATACGGAAAGTTCCTTGCTAAATTAACTATTCTATTTCCTGTACATTACCTTCCGGCAGTTGCATGTATTTTATGCAAATTTCATACAGAAAATTATTATTTTGTGACGTTTTCTATATACAGTGTAATGTATCTGCAGAAATAAAAGATTTATTATTATTATTTCTTGTACATTACCTTAAAGCAGTTGTATGTATTTTATACAAATTCCATACAGAAAGCAAAAGATCCTATACCTATTTCCAGTAAAATTATAAGACAACCACACTATGTCAATTTCACTTGACACTGACATCTTACAAACAAAATTTTCTTAATATAGTAGCTGTTTCCACAGCTATGGCTACTTTATGAAATTTAATTTCTTTATAATTTTTTAACTCTATATCCATTTAATATTAAGTATAAAATGCAATCAAATCGTATAGAAAATAAAATATTCTTTAATATTTATAATAACATTAAATGTGAAAAAATGATATTTAACATAGTTTTTTCAAGAAAAACTGTTAAAATCTTCAAATGAGGGTACTTCCGGTTGTCCAATTCTAACCAAAATCTAATCAGCTCTTCGCATGGATGTAACGAAGAGAAATACGAAAGAATTATAATTTTTAGAATTGTAGTATGGAAGTTATCGTAGACGAAAATTTTGTTACACACACACACACACACACACGGACACACATACATACATACACACACACACACATACAGACATCATCGTAAAAATAGTAAAATCGTATTGTAGGGACCCTAAAACGTGCTTATTCATCAAAAACTCACCACCGAATTTTTTGACCAAAGACAATACCTTCCTTACCTAAAGGTGACGGAAGGTAAAAATTGCTACTACCCCACCTTTTGCATTCAAACAACCCTTTTTGATACCAACGTACTGGACTAACAGACGTACCTGTGTATTGCATAGCCTATTAATTGTTATACAACCCTATACCAAATTTATATCGTTGAAATCAGAAAAAATTCTCTATCTAATGGGCTAAAAAATTATATAGGATACCTTTTAAAAAAATATAATTTTGTCCTGCCGTTTGAGAACCACTGGTCTAATTTTCAGTTTGTTATTATTAATAAACTAGCCCCTTATTTATGATCATTTCCTGTATATAACATTTTTTTTCTAAAGTCATTAGTTCGTCCAAAAAAGCGCTGGTTGTTTTAAAGGAAACACCCTGTATATATATATATATATATATATATATATATATATATATATATATATATATATTAATTACCGATTGCTCTAATGTTAGTTTAAGTGTTCCTTAATAATACCGTATCGAAATGTCAAATGAGTTATTGATTATTGCTGTCTAAATTTTGATTTGCATTTTGGTGATTATATAATTATATTTAAAATACATGCTTCATATACTGTACACACAGAATAATGATATATTGAGATTTTACAAAATGACATCTCAAAATTACATACGAAATTAGTGAAGCGTAAAATGAAGAGAAATTTTAAGTTTTAATTTGTATGAAATCAATTTTATTTCAATCCATATATTGCAATAGGGTCTCCCAGTATATTAACAAATTAGAACATGGGTCATTTACCTTAAAACCGTATTAAGTTTTTTAAAAATATTAATTTTTACAATTTCGGCGTGGAGAGTGCACCTCAGGGGTCAATTTTGTGCCATAGAAATTATACGAGTAAAAATTCAATCACAAATTAACCAAAATTAATATTTAATTTAATTTTTGGTAATCCTGCCGTAACCGGCCGGGAAAAAAACTCCCGTTAAACACATCATAAGTGAAGTCATGTCAATTCACTATAAGTTGAGACAGACTATAACTCAAGCCATAATAATACATAAATAAGAAAAATACCTACACATTTTTTTAGGTATTATAATTTTACAAACAAATAAAATATACTTAAATTAATTTTAAAAATGTTAATACAAAATGGTTGTATTATATTTGTATCAGTAAATGTATTCCAATAAAAATAAATGATAATATTTCTACTGATTTTATAATAAAACAAAAAATTATACAAATATAAATCATAAATTATTCAAAAATCACTACAAACTATTTTAATTTGATGTTATTTGAAAAAACTATTCAATATTTACTTCTCAAATGTATGAATTAGCGTTAGGCGCGATAAAAACTCTGGCGACTGGAACAGGCGGTGAGGCAAGAAACCTCGGTCGCTAACGTCGACAGTGCCCCGGGTCAACTGGGGAACACCAGCTCGCCCGGTTTGTTTACGATCATCTGACGCCAGTCAAGTCAACTCAGCCAGGTATGCACTAAAGTTATACCTGCTCCACTCAAGTGTCAAGCACAAGCACTTTATAAAGCCACAGGGATGAAGGCAGGTTTTCTAAAGATGTTTAGATATTCCCAGAATTGATTTTACTAAAGTAACAATAAGGTAGAACAGGTAAGTCACGGAAATTCAATTTAAAATAATTTTTAAGGATCAAAATACACTCGTGCAAAGAAAGCGGGCCATTATTTTTTTAAATATTATATCTCGACAACTATAAGAGCTACGAAATCGGTTAATTATACAAAAGTTTTCCTATATTAGAATACCATTTTAGCAATGTGTTGATTATTCAGAAGAAATGCATAGGCTACTAGATACAAATACGAAATTCTACAGTTTTTTTTGTTTTTGAAAAACACCTAAGTATGAAATAATTCTCGATTTTGATTTATTCTTCTTTAGGGCACTTTTTCAAGTTCTTTCGAATGGCGACACTCATTTTTATCATTATTGGATTTCAAGCTACAGTATTTACTAATCTGACAATTTCATGTTTGATAAATATTATTACCCATTAAATAAACCAATAAGTACCATCTGTTACCTTTTTGTACACTGCAATAGTCTGTCTTTCATTGGACAAAATTATTATTTTTATTTAAAATGCACCTATGTAATAAATACGAATCTTGTACAACAGTGACATTGGTTGTTATTGCAATGTCATACGTATGACATTCTTTTTTACATAAATGCAGCATTAATGCAAAGGTTAGTTTGTTTATCTCAAAGTTTTATCTTTGTAAATTACTTGAAATGTTTCTGTTGAATATGTTAATATCTACGTCTTTGCGTATGGTATAAGCTATCCGTCTGTCATCAATCATATTCCAGAGTGATAATTATGATACATGTACGTATATATCATTCCACCGATTGACATATGGAGAAGTATCTATTTATTTTAATTACAGGTCATGTGTGAAGAAGGAAATCAAAACATAAACAGTTTCGTCTAAATTCCAACGTTTTGCGGGGTCACATCTCAATCTCCCGGATGTTTATTATTGAAGTACTACTCCAATCGCTCTTGTTCTACTTAGGAACAAGTGATACACTAAATATTTTACAACAATCACGATGTATTAGACGTATTTCTGGCGGTGTATGTTTAGCAGCAATGTAAATAAACGGGATTTATTTCACAGGTGTTAAACATAACGAAGAAGATCACACACCGCACTCCAAGAACGAGTAGAATAATTGATATTTTATACACCAAAAGTTTTTGATTTGAATCTTGGATTGGTGATGTATGTTTGTCCTTATGTTATATATTAATGGTGATAAAAGTTGTTTCATTTTTATACCATATTTTTGTTTCATTAACATCAGTTAAGTATTCGACTAATGAAACATCTATTCAACGATTTTGGTTTGTGAAACGAGCTTTGATTAATGGATGAATAAAATTTACTCGCTAGATAACTATTTGTGAATTTATCCGGCAATAGTGAGACAAAGCATCAATGTTTAAAAATTTGGCTAAGATTTAATGGAAATGAAGATAAAATTTCCTAAAATTTAGGTATTAGGTACCTAGGGCAGTACTATCGAATACAAATAAAATATATATAAGAGTTTCTGGTAATACTTAAACTTTAGAGGTATTTAGGTGAAATCGGCAATTAACCATATTTTATTAATTTATGAATAAATAGTACCCAATTTGATAGAAGTTGTTAAACAATATGGTTCGGTATAGCTACTGATTTAGATTAGATGTTAACAATAACTCAAAAGTTTCGATATAAATTTACACTTTCATTACGGTTAGTAAGATCGTATAGTTTCATAATGTATTAGCTAATGTATTTATATGTAAGTACATGATTTTAAGAATCTGTAAGATCTTATCCTGAGAAATATAAGTATATTCCCGTACAGTGCCGTAACTAGGCAAGTACAACAGGTGCACAGACACAGGGCCCAATCGGAAGGGGGCCCGAAAAGCAATTCCCAAAAAATTGTAATTTGAAATTTTACCGCCATGGTGCTGCGCGTCGTTCTATTAAAGAGCGTTAGCTACATTTTTGTCCCAAAATAGAGGCATATCTAGGGATTTTTCATTTTGTTGAAAATAGAGTATGTGAAAATTTTATATCATTTTATAGGCCAATTTTGAACAAATCTGTAAGGGCCAGTAGCATAAAACGTTGTTAGCTAATCATGTGTTTAACTACAGATTGTAACCATGGATACGTATCAAAAATATATTGGAAAAAGAGCCTTGTCAAAGTTAACAACGTGATTAAAGTTAACAATGTTTTATGCAACTGGGCCTTAGTCTTACAGATCTGTAAATATGCAATAACTAACAAAAACGCATCTATTTTTGTTGATTATTATAAAATTATAGGTACATAAGAGTGGCAGCTTTTGTTGGATTTTATTTGTTATTTACAGATTTACAAACAGAGGGCTTCGATTGTGTAACTTTAAATTCTATCAGATTTCAAATTTTGTCAGATTTGAGATTTCCCCCACTCTTTCTCCGAATAGATTTCAAATTCTACTGATTTGGAGTAGTAAAATTCATACTGGGGAAAACCTAATTCTGACAGAATTTAAAGTTACAAAATCGAGGGCAGAAGCAGATTTGTTCAGAATAAAGCCACAAAAATGAAATGGATGTTGTATCTCTTAGGCTGTGAAAATAGTAGTGCCAAGATTATTCAACTTAGTTGCTTGCTAAGTGCTGCAAACGAACGTAAAATTGCAATAATTTATTTACAATTAGTTTCTTTTTATGTAGGTACGTTTTCTATAAACCAATTTGAAAATCTAAAATTGTTTCGCCTTACTACTATTCAAATTATTTTTGAGAAGCAGACTACATTTTATATAAAAATATTAAATATGATGATGTGATTATTGAATTTGCTGAAATGAAAGCCAGAAAAGTGCAATTAAAATAATTGTTAATAACTATTTGTTATATTGTATTTGTTTTATTATTTTCCCAAACATAACTAATTAAGGGGCCAAAATACAAAATCTTGCACAGGGCACATGAATTGGTAGTTACGGCACTGTTCCCGAACGTCGGTTTTGTAGGAAATGCTGTATGATTGAGATTTCAAATAAATGTTATCACCTAATCTACACCAACATATACAAGCAATATGAAACGGTAAGATCTTCAAATCTTAATGGATGTAACCGTCGATTTTGTACGAATAACTGATCTACATCTAGAGATACGAATTATCTGAAACTGTAAGATCTTACTAACCCTGATGAAAGTATAAGTGTGTACCGAACCATTGGTTTTGTAAGAATAAATGTTGTATGACTGAGATTTCAAATAAATCTACACCAACAGATGTATACAAGTATAGAAAACTGTAAGACCTTATTAACCCGGATGAATGTATAAATGTATACCGAAACATTGGTTTTGAAAGAGTAAATTCTGTGTGAATTAAATTTTTGGTAATTAATAAAGTAGCACACTGACTTGAAAACTGTACCACCACTTTCAATCTGGTTGACAAACATTCCATCCGTTTTAGACCACCTGTAGAGTGATTGTCTCCCTTAACAGTTACAATTACCTACATCATCATCGTCGTCGTTCTGCTGCTGGTCGTCCATAGTGAGCACAAAGCTGACGTCGTTGTTGTTGGCGGTGGAGGTGGTAGTCTTGGTATCTTGTCGCTCGGGGGTAAGCGCGTCGCGTCGGCGTTTGGTCGCCCGGGAGATGATGTCGACGGTGAGCTGGTCGCTCGCCATGGAGTCTGGAGAGCTGGGGCACTCGTCCATCGTGCTGCATGTCACAGAACCAGCACCGCACAGTCACACACACAGCACGAGTGTCGCGGAGAGACTGCCAGCACGCCGTGGCCTCGGGCCGCCGGACCCGCCGGACAAGTCAACGGTGGTCAGCGGCGTGCAGATTCCACAATACAGGGGATATTCGAGGAATTGTTTCCTAGTGTTGATCACTACTATGCTGCAGAAATATTATTGAGGGGTGCCATATCGTTCGATTCTGGATTTCGTGGGCTTTACATGGAGCCTCGTGGCTGCGTGCCTGAGTGTCAGGTCCCGAATCTGGGAAACTGGGTTCAATCCCGACCGACGACAAATATTTCGAATTTTAAATGACACAAAATTGACCCCTGTGGTGCACTCACCACGCCAGCAATGAGTGCCCGTGAGGTGACGCCTGGTAAGCGCCCGCACGGTGCAAATATTTCATCATTACCGACATCTGTGTACAAAGCAGATTGGCACACCCAGCAATGGGTAAAAAGCCGTGATATATTTATTTTATTTATTGGAAAATTATTTTTCTTTCTAAATAATGCCTTTCTGAAAGATTTATGTTATTCACTTATATTTTTGCAAAATTCAGAAACATAGACTTAACAATAAACCAAGGAATAATAATTTGATTTAAACGTCAACGCCACTGGGTAAATATTAGCACAGAGGGCAGTAAAGTAGATAATTAGGTATCTGTAATTCTGCGACATACGTCATTATTATTTATAGTGTGTTAGAAAGTAATGCCACTATTTACGTATATCTGTCAAACCACATAAATTAAATAGACGTAGGTTAAATAATCTTTCTCTTTCTAATACAAAATGTTTCTAAGCTACTGCTGTAAAGTGATGTATATTATTCCTTCGAACAAATGACCTTGAATAGTCATCTTTCGTGAATAATAGTATATAAGGGTTTAACTTGTTACTACCTATGAGAACCAAACTAGTACGCGTCCTTTTCAGATAAGAACGAAACAAGTTCTTTCTGTTTCTGTTTCAACTAAGACCCAAAGAAGTTCTAACTTTATTTTTTATA
The DNA here is from genome assembly GCA_963082715.1 of Harpalus rubripes. Lineage (NCBI taxonomy): Eukaryota > Metazoa > Arthropoda > Insecta > Coleoptera > Carabidae > Harpalus > Harpalus rubripes. Next base: position 13,494,047 of record OY720456.1, on the reverse strand, counting down.
CATCATAATTTTATTTCATGAGGTAAATGCAAAATTTCCAGATTATTTTTTTTTTTTCAAACTGAACACCTTGTTTTTTGCTTTACGGAGAAAAATTGCCACAGTAATACGAAGGCGGAAAGACGGCTTGAAGTTGTCGCGCCCTAACAAAGATTTAAAAAAAAATTAATGTGTGTATTGATTTTTAGGGAGGTAGTGAATCCCTATGTTTCCACTATTTCCACAGTTGTTTTGATAGCGTGAGAATACACATGTCTCATCGGCAGTATACCTGGCGCATGTTAAGTTGTGACTGACCTTGAATGCGCAGAACCTAAAATTCGTACATGGACACGTCGAAATGTAATAGAAATTATAATATGCTATTGTTATAACGAGGAAAAAACTTCGTCAACATCTAAAAGTGGTATAAAGGGAACAGAGATTTATTTATTAGCCAGAGTATGCGCAGGTCCAGTTTCAACTTAACGCGCGCCATTTTAGGTCTGTCCACAAACATCAAAATCAGCTTCATAACGGAGTAGCAAGTCGGACACGTTTCTAATGAACCGTCTAGAAGTCGGGGGACCCATTGCAGACATTTTTGTCATTTCTAACTCATTGATCAGAATGTTTTAAATCTTTTACCATTTTCCAAACCATGATTCGCTAAAAAATTCGTCATGGCCAGATCGTGAAAAAATTGATGTTTTCTTTACTGATAACAGTTGCAGGCAACGGTTTCGAAATGAGAAGATTTTTTGTTTTCTGAAAATTTACATTTTTGGACAGCAATTCACAAGGTCAGAGACCTTCCATCTAGAGAGATGGCCTATAAATTCAGTCTTATATGTTTTGCAACGCCTACAAATATTGTACCGAGTATTCCGTGTCTGTGTGACGTCAATGTCTATCAACAATGTTTCGTTAGTATTTGGTACGCCTCTGGCGTTCACCTGCAGTGTCTCCAGGTAGCGCTCGAGGCAACCTTGAGATGCCTTTCCCCGGGTCCAGCGGCGCAGGCGCTCTCTCTGTCCCCAGTCTCCCTTCTCGGAAACGTGCGAAATGAATATATCACTGTGGGTGCTCGGACCGGCGACCGGCCTGGCCACCGTCGACCGACACTGTTGCTCGGTGCTCTTCACGATCGGATCGGTTCAACAACCAGCTTATCCACGGCGCCAACGTCCATTCATTATCATCGTGACACACGTGTTACGTTTTACACATTTTATGAGCAATTCATCCGTATAAAATACACCTTCCTGTATGATCTACTTCAAGAGAAATGGCATAATTTTTGCACTTAATACAATTATTTTTTATTTAAAATACTAGTAGTAACTTTAGCTGATATCATGGTGTGTTTGGCGGTATACGACAATTGAGCGACGGACGGTTGTTTTGCGTGCATACAGTTTGGTGTTTTTTTTTTTTAATATTTAAACATATTGTAACATATTCGTAGCATAACCTCACGAACAATTTTGTAAGTCTACAGATCTATTATCTTATTGCTCAGATGTCTAGTGCCCACTTAGCTATCGCTCAGATAACCATCGCCCAGTTGACCGTGTTTTTTTGTTTAATCGATATGATTTTTATTCAATATTCAAGTATGTACACATGTTCTTTTTGATTAAATTTTGAATTATTTTTTGGCATAGATGTGGCTCAATATCATTAATAAAAAATCTGGTGTGGCCAACACAATACCTCCCGCCATTTACAGCCCGAGTAACAAAAAAGATTAAGTTAATCCTTATTTTTAGATTAGCGAATTTTACTCTAATTTTGACAGTTTATTTCTTAAAATATAGTCTAATCTAATCCAAGTAACTACCTTTTTTAAACCCCTCAACAGGATTAAATCCCAATTACACAGTAGGTTCACATTAACACACATCCATGCCTTAGTGGAATTCGAACCCAGAGCCCCGAGCGCACTCATGACTTTTGAGGCGTTGCTGTAAACATTGAGCCACCGGAGATATATTAAAATGAAGATTAAATTATAAATACCGGGATAGAATACTTCACTAATTCAAAAATGAGGATTAGCTTAAACATTTTTGTGAATCGTTAATTTTTATTAATCTAAATATATACCTACAATATATATTACTTATGCTGGAAACTGTATTGAATTTCTTTTCTATTGTTCTATTTACTTTTTTCTTTTTAAAACGTTACTAATATTATTTTGAAATAATTATTTCTATGATAGAGACATTTATCTGTCAGTTACATATACATTTGAATAACTGCGTTTTGTCTGTTTAAAGCGTAGGCTCTGGGATTTAAATTATAGATAATTTTATAAATTTATCCATAAAATATATAGAAAAAGTATTAACGCAAATCTATAGAACATTTAATAATCTTTAATTTTTATAATAACATTAATCTCGAAATAACATTTAAAGGTATTTTTCGAAGAAACCTATTTTGAGCTTCTAGTAAAGTGCCATTTCCAGTTATCCGATTTTCACCAAAATCTAATGGGCTCTTTCCATTACAGAAAAAGTTGGAAATACAAGGTTTCAAAATTTTCTCAATAATAGTATTTGAGTTAGAGTGGAGAATCCACACACACATACACACAGACATCATCGTGAAAATGTTAAAATTGGATTATAGGGACCTTAAAACGTGGTAATTTACCAAAATCTCGATATGCGATTTTTAGCACGATCCCTATACCTCCCTTACCAACGGTAGCGGGAGGCAAAAATTGGATTTCGACTTTGAAGCTCAGGAATTATTTGCGGGTTGTTGGTACATTATTTTATCAAAAACCCCCACAGAAAAGTCAAATGGCGTCAAATCACAAGTTCTTGTTAGTCAATGAGCCGGTTTCACATTTTTTTAAAAGTATTTTAAATGAAAGTTTATGCAATATTTTATTTTCGTAAATAATTAAATAAAAAGATTGTCGGCAGAAATAGTCATGAAAAACAACTCCCCTCTCTTGTGACGTCGGAGCACATACCGTACGTCATTCATACCCAATAGGAAAACAATTTACGTTATTTATATAAATAAAAGTAGGCGATAGTTTGTCACATGTTAAACTATATGTGCCCTGACGTTACATTCTGTTTCAGATCACGTCACTCAAAATATTACACAAATTTCAATAATTAATTGCAAAATACCTAATGGATATTTTCAAATTTGAGGCTCTTTGAAGAACAATATTTTTTAAAATTTAATTCTTAGAAGTCATTTAAAAATTCTTGCAACAGCCCTATTGATATCGGCATGTTTGAAAATGATAATGGCTTGGAAACTGTTGTATTTTTTCAGTAACATAACAACAAATATAAGTAATTGAATCTGAATAATTCTTTCGACAAATAGGTCGTATTCTATCTATAAATATTTAAGCTTAATTCGTCGGTAGAGCGAAAAGTATAAGCTACTCGGAATGAATATGTTACAGTAAATGTAGATTAGTGGGATGAGGTGCACATTGCCCGGCAAATGTAAAAAAAAATCTGATGTGGCCAGCAAAACCTCTCGCCAGATATTTTACCTGGTTGTACGCATAAAACGAAAAATATTTTTAAATACAAATACATATATTCAGGTCTCACTACAAAATAATTCTCACATATATTTGTAAAATCTATGGGATATTTTAATATAAATTATGTACAATACATACCTACATTTTCTTTATATTCAATATCCTGAAATTTTCTTTTTCTACTTTCCTTTTCTTTTTCTTTATATTCGTCATTTTTTCGCAAATTCCTTTTATATTCTTTTTTACGTATATTCTTTTGCGTTGTTGAGTTTTTTTTATTTTCATAATCTTCATAATAATGTACAAATATTTTTGACAGAGGCATACAAATATTTTTGACAGTGACATTTATGTGTCAATTACAAACATTTGAATTTCTTGCCTTGTAGTAGTTTGATCTGAGATTTTTTACATCAAATTATTTTATGTCTTTCTTTATCTCTAAAACTATAGAAGATATAATAATGAATTTATATTTATCGAATAAAGAATTTAACGTTCTTTAATATAAGTATTTACATAAATTTTCGATAAATAATATTTAGATGATTTTTTTCTTGTAACTACTACTTCCGGTTGTCCAATTGTTACCAAAACTGACTCGACTCTTCCCATTATTGTTAGATTGAGGAATCCGTAGTTCATCCACACACACACACACACACACACACACACACACACACACACACACACACACACACACACACACACATCCACATACACACACACACACGCACACACACACACACGCACGCACGCCCGCACGCACACACACACACACACACACACACACACACACACACACACACACACACACACACACAACCACACATAAGGATATCATCGTAAAAATGTTATAATCGGATTCTAGGGACCTTAAAACGTGCTTATTCATTAAAATCTGGATATGCGATTTTTAGCATGATTACAATACCTCTCTTAGCGAGAGGTAAAAACTAAATATTCGAAGTTTCCAAGAATGACTTTTGTGCGTTAGGTGAGGTTATTGTTGTTGTGTTTGGTTGAATTACAAGAAAAAAGTAATTTTAAGGGTCCCATTATCTACTTTTATGTAACATATACACACATTTTAACATACTCGAATGTTACTAGGCCTCAGCTACCCGCCTCGCAGCTAAAATAACTATTATTTGTTATTCATAAGTAACCACAGATGTTAATCTTTATACACATTTGTTACTTGTTTAGATTAAAAACTAATTTTTGACGAATTATCCTCGCAAACTACTCATTGTTTTGACATTTCCTTTCTACACAACTTGAACATTTTTAAAATTCTTCCAGGAAATTTCTTATTCTGAACAGTTAACAGTAAAATAGATATTTAATTACTTCCCAAATGTCAAGTCAGTAAGAACACAAGCGTATGGTTATGGTAATACATCCTTTCTGTTACTAATTTCGTTATTCATGTGTTTATGTTTATGGTTGTGTTGAATGTTGAATGACGTTTATATACGATCAAGTTACCGCAGCCAGATTTGACAGATGATTGTTGTTTGTTGCTGTACAGTTATTCCTTAGCAACACAAATCGCTAATGATCAACTTGCATAAAAAAATGTACCGCGTAAGATAAATTATATTTTCAAGACAATTTCAGTGCCATGTATGGTGCCTGAAAAAATTACTTAATGCAGAGTAATCTACTCACTTGTGTAAAGTTTTTTTTCTATAATTCATTAATTTTTTGCTTACTTCCTATTATCAATCACTATGATAATAATAAATTTGAATTAAGTGTTTCAAATCGATTGTTGTAGATTTAATGATAGATACTGTACGCTGTACACTGAAATGTATTATTAAATATCGACTGTCGAATAGCGTGTTGTGTATGTTAGGATGTTGATTTTTGACGGATAACATGATGTGAGTTATGTATGAACTAGAGATGGATTGGAAAATCGATTGTCGGGAATTGAAGTTCCAGATTGCGTGGGAGGATGTATTTAGTATATCTCGTACAGTTATCACTCTATTTGAAACTATTATATTGAAAGTATTAGAATATCTACGAGTAGTATTGTAAAAAAATTTATACAGAGGAGGCACGTCATCAAAGTTTGTAACTAGAGAATGACGTCACGAAATTAATAAGTTTACATGGTACACTAATTTAATTTTAAAAAATGTAATGTGTGTTGCATAATTATATTTACGTGCAATGCTAATTTTTGCGAACAAGTTAAATGATATATCAGTCGAATAATACTTGAATATCATTGTAAAACTTAAGATATTTACAATTTATGATATTAAAAATTCGATGTAGAGCAGAATTATTCCAACTACAGAGCTGGAAGCGTGGGTAGGACGTAGGACTGTTATGGTGTGTTTTAAGATATTTGCAAATCTACATGCCGCAAAACAGCATGATATTTATGTTCCTATGCGTCAGGGGAGGATTAGCAAAATTTGAGCAGACAATGTAGCGGTACTTCCTCAAAATCCTGCTAATTCACATATCTGCTTTTATTTATAATTAGTGAAAATTTGGTGTATGTATGTCACATTCTTTAAATTCAAGTGAAACATTAAATTCCACACAAATATTTCGTGTGCTGGTTTTAAAATATTTTGTTACAACCCTGATATGTTACCCATCAAGCCCATTTAAAAAGCCACCGGCTGCGTAAGTCGAAGCAGGTACGTTTGCAAATATCTTGAAACAAACTATACCCGCGCCTCGCTGTTTCGTTTGTGAATGTTTAGGTTACGTTTTGCTCACAAAACAAACACTTTTACGTTTTACGGATCATTGGTTGGAAGAGAACAATAAAAAAATCCATAGTAAACATACAAAGTTACCATTAGTTGTTAACAATAACACACAACCCTGTTCTATTTACATATGACTTGACAGCTTGACAGTTATGTGCCACTGAGCGTTCTATTGCTTTACGAATATTATTATTCTAGTAAGAATATTTCTGACATCGATAGAACGTATCTATTATCATAAATAACAAAGTTACGAGTAGCTAAAGGAGATAAATGCAGCATTTTTCACGTATTTCCTGAAATAAAGGAAGTAATAGAACAAAAACCGCTTTTGTCCACTTCAACTTGCAGGTACCCGCTTATTCATAAAAAAATCAGGAAGATTTGTTGTAATTATTGTCTCTTTTCTCCATTAATATTAGTCACGATTTTTGTTTAACGCAAATATAACCATAAATATGCCATACGAATGACAGAAGACCCCCATGGGCGAAAGGCAATATGCATATCATGTAAAAGTATAAATTTTCAAATCCGGTAATGCCAACCATTGGTGAAAAAATGGACTATAATTATTTTAAATAAATTAAAAATGCGTTAATAGTTATTTGTATATCAAGGCCGCGAAATCACTCTTTAGCGTACCGAGAGAAAAATTGTCGCCGAGGCCGCTTGCGGCCGAGCCAAGACAATCTTGAGGGCGCTAAAGGATTTCGCGGACAAGGTGTACACAATATTTTCTGTGCAACCGCAAAAAATATGTAATTACAAATTTTATTAATTTTCAACAGTGTCATTATAAATAGAAAGTTAGCTTTCAAGGTGGCTATGAGTTTAACACTTGATAAACAAAACCATGCAATTCTCAAGTGTCAAAGTGATTGTTCACCTAATTTCGCGGCCGCTACCATGACAACGGCCGCGAAATGAATTTTGCGGCCGTTACCATAACAACGGTCGCGAAATCCATTTTCGCGGCCTGTATTACGACTGCGAAATGTTTATTTCGCGTCCGGTTGCACAAAAAAATATTATATTATTATAATTGTAAATTTAATTAAAATGAACTTTTGTTAAAATATGCAAAAAATAGTATTTATTTTCTTCGTTTTCCTAAATATAAACATCACTCGGCCATTACTACAGTTTTTTTTTCATTTTGTATTATTTTCATGATGCATACATTTTTTTATTATATACATTTTGAGATTTGATGACAGATTTTTGAAATTTTTACACTTTACCAATATTGCTTTGGCTAATAGTTACAATTACAAAAGAACAATAATTTTTAATATTTTTTATAATTATAATTTTCTCAACCCTGTGCATCATATTACGGAGAAGTAATAAAATTCAATAATTTCTAGATACAAAAATGTTTATCTGCTTGGTCTTCGATAAAAATCATCGTTTTTAATTCCGTGTCAATTTCCCCTGGGCGTATTCTTGCTCTGGGCTGGTTCTCGCTGCCCTGCGGAGCTGTATAATGGGGCCCCTTTGAAGCGGACGCCCTGGTGTGCCAAGCCCCTTGCTCACTCTGTCATTACCTGGCCCACGTACACATGCACTCGGACTCATACCACACCAGTGACAAATGTGACAGTTGGTGGGAGTTTTGCGATGCCCAATTAACTGCCAAACAAGCCCATTACAAGCTAATAAACTCGTTGGGAGGAGGCTACAACTGCTTTGATACTCTGATTTTATTTCGGTTTCGACAGATGGAATAAGTAATGATGTTATTTGATCGATGGAAATAGAATATATTCTAAAAGAACAATAGCAAACAAACAGGTTGCTTTGTTCTACGCTACATTGTTATAGAATATTGAGTTAGAAGAAAGTTTAATGAGAAAAGTTCAACGTAATAGGTTAATGTTTCGTTTAACATGCTGCACAGAACTTTACACATATCTTTAACTTCACAACTTTTTAAATATGAATTGCTCGACTTTTCTTTTTGCATATCTTTTTGTACATACATCGTAAGTAGTTTTGAAGTTAAAGAAGGAATTATGGTTTTTCATTCATAAAACCAGTAAACGCTCCTGCACTATGAAACCACAAAGAAATTCTGCTACTTCTAATTATTGAATTTGAATCTTTGTATTAAATTTGAAGTCCTAAAATATAAACATCCATTTTTTATCTTTTCTCTTTTTATTAGTTTTTTCTAATGTATTTCAAAAAATTCGAGAAAAATAAGATAATCTAGAAATATGGGAAATAATTTTTATTCAAATAATCTAGGTGGCTATTTGAAAATAAACAAAATGCAACAATGGGAAACAACGAAATAAAATAGACATTTAATTGTCACTTGTTTAACGTGTTTTTTTAAATTAATAAATTAACTATTACTTCAGTTGTTTACAAATGAAACAAGAATAATGTGATACAACGTTTAGCGAAATTTATATAGTCAAAATACATTAAAAAAATTTAACTCTGTATATTTCCCGGTTTGTACTGTAAATTTGGTAATCCGCCCCTGACAGCACAGGACAGGTAAGAAAATACCCTGGAGTGATGGGTTAACCGAGCTTAAGAAGTCGAAGTCAATGTGCATTTATCTTGACATAAACTATAACTAAGTAACAACTGTATCTGTACGGTAATATTATTACCGTACTGATTTGTGAACAACGGTCTATAAAATGAAAATTAAATAAAATACAATGCTCTTCAATAATACATACAGATAACGCTAGTGTATCATTCTAATTACGGTTTACTTTATTCTAAAATAATAAACATGAGAAATAAAGCACATAATTTGAATATTTGTAATATTGACATATGTCAAAAAAATTGTTCTGTTAACCATAGCATTCTGAAAGTAGCATTAACGAAAGAATCTCAAAAAATAATATTTATTAATATAGTGTTCATTTTCTGAAACCGATAAACTGTTGAACAAACTACGGATGTTATGAATCATAACAAGCCTTAGATGTCAGAATCCTCGCTGTACGAGCTCGGATTTCAAAATGACATCTGCGGCAGTAAAGATATACATAACATTCCTAGGTATGTTAATAGCTATTAATCCAAATGCAATAATTGAAAAAAATTCGACTTATGACCTTTGTCCCGGAAGTGGCGATTTCTTTTTTTTAGTACTTTTATCACGTATTACTATGTATTATATGTATATTACTCATATTTATACTAAAATAGACAAAAGTTGCCCCGTTAGGAGACTATTTCAGTGGTAGTTTTTGAGACAATATGCCGACATGCCGAGCAATATGCATAGGTCACTGCCACTAGGTTAGATGAAAACGTAAATTTCGCAGTTTTTTATATTTTCGAGAATAACTTTCAAATGTAAAACAAGACCTGTTAGATTTTGATTTGTATAGCTTTAGTCAACTTTTATATTCTTTCGAATAGCGATGTTATATTTTTATCACCAGTAACCGCGTTTACATTTTTATTTATTACGCGTAATAAGTATTTTGAGTTTTTTTGTAAAAGTAATTTTAGTCCCGCGCACAACTAATTAATTTTTATTTAAAAGAAAGATATAACATTTTATATTTCAATTAATAATTAATACCTTGATCTGCTTAAATTTTGTAAATATATATATATATATATATATATATATATATATATATATATATATTTATTTTATTGATTCTATTCTATTCATTAACACCCTGTAAAATTTAATATAATAATAAAATGTTACAGTAGTAAATATGTTGTGGGTATACGAACTTAACAGAACTTTTTTTTAATGCAAAAATAAATTTTACATTCACATTAATTCCTGACAATATAATAAAAGCTATCAAGTTCAAAAGCTTTTCCCACATTGCAAATAGCAAGCCAGTAAGCAAAAGAAAATTCTGTATACGAATATGTTTGCCATATGGAAAACAAATCAATTATTTCATAAAAATAAATTATTCATATTTAATTTAAATTCATAATAGAAAGTATGAAGTATGTATAAGTATTGTGGAAGCAATAAAAAATTGTTATATATTGTCATCTTGTATAAATCTAAATTGAAAATGTGTATTTCTTATTATTATTAAGTTCCTTATTTGTACGTTTTTACTGTCACTAATAATTATGAGTAAACATAAAATTCAGTTTTATTTTATAGTTTGAAGTATCCAGATTACTACAGGAACAAGAACATTAAATTTTTATAACAGAAAAAAACATTATAAGTATAATAAAAATACTAGACGAGATATGTCATCGCATTAAACTCAGCAGGTAGTTTCATAGACCTACACAATCAAATCACAGAATAAAAAAATATTAAATGATTAAATATTATCGCCGAAAATAAATACGAAGAAGGAACAAAAACAAAGGTATGAGTACGTTGAAGAAACCGATTATCAATCCAATTAAAGTAGGCTGGCAATGCAGTTGGAATCCAGTTTTGGAATACCGGAAGCATCAACACACATCAATGTGCGTTGTCCTCAACCTCAATGATGAAAGATTGTGGTTATGTTTAGAGGGGCGCGAGATGAGAGATGCGCGCGCATGACGATCTTACAGCATCCGCGCACTAGTGTCACCTGGTGGTTAGTAGTAAAAGTAGCACTGATTTCAGCATGCTTACCCAGGTGGCAGTGCTGCAGTCGGCAGAAAGCGGTTGCAGCGCCGGTACGCATCGGAAAGACATCCCTGGACGCCGGGATCATCCAGCATGCCTAGCACTGCACCTCACACACACTCACACAACACAAGAGAAGACAAGAAGGCGAAGGCACACACGGTTGCTGGGTCCGTGAACGATGAGAACCGACCGTGGACTGGGCAGTGAGCGCGAGAGGCGATCGCGTGGCCAGCAGTCGGGGGCACACCACCGGCCATTGGCCGGTCGAGGAGCGGCCAGGGGCCCCATTGGTCGCGCGCGCAGCGGCAGCAAACACCCGTCACCCACACAATGGCTTCTCAAGAAGCGCCGAATGCACGCGACCGCCAACATGGCCGCACACCCACACATACACAACAACATCTACTATACCCTGCTGTCTCAACTTAAACTGAACTCCCTTTTTGGCTGACCTTCACAGCAGACAATTTCTTAAGAAGCTATAAGGGTTGGAAGACAGAACTGTATTAAAATTTTCCAATATTTCACTTAGCGCACATATTATTATGGTCTGAAGTATTCGAGATTAAATTTGGTTAAAATCAAAATTCATAACTTCTCCACAATTCGAATTTTCTTTGTTCTTTCTTTATAACCAACAAATGAATGATGGATTATCGCCGAAAGACTATTTCCAGAATTCCAGCTTAAAATCACGGGAATTCTGACCACCGGGTCGTCCTTTTTTTTCATTAAAATCATTCATTTCGGGTATTTATTAGATAACAATATGTTACTGTGAGTCTATAACAACTTGGTCAACATTGTCATATTATTCAACAAAATTATTGACAAATTAACATTTTTAATGATGCAAACGAATATCCTGAAAAATCCCGAAATTCCGGTGTTATAGCCGGATTGGTTGGATTTTCGTTTCAACGAACTCTGATATATCGAATCCTTAGCAATCTCCCGCTGAGACGATGGTTACCGTATCTGTCAAGTCAAGTCGATTCACTATAAATTGAGACAAACTTTAGGTAGGTACATACTACCGATACCGAACAACATCCACTACACAAATATTCCACGGCTATAAATTATACACAATAAGAACAGCCAGAAACCATCGTTGAGCCCATTTCAATTCTATCTGATTCCAGACCCTACAATACATTCTGGTGTTCTGGACTATATCCTTCAGCTATAAATTTAAACTGACAATCATCTCCCAACTCAAATACAATCTTTATTCATAATTGAAACGTTCGACGCCAACGTTTTTGTTTTTACACGTTTTCATTATTTAGATTAAAACATAAATATACTATAAGAAGGTTTATGCCATTATGCCCCTGTCTACATTATAATTTACTAGACATACAAGACTTTGAGATAACAATCGAAATTAGAACATTGATTTTTTACTGACATTTAAAATGTGTCATTTATTATATAATGGGAACTTCCTTTTTTTGAAGGCAAATAAAAAAATTTTGGTGATAGACAAAATTTATTTTTGGATAATGAAAGAACATAATTTCATTTTAAATTATATAATTTTAAACAAAACATCTTGATGGTGGTGGCCACCGTTCTCTATGCACTGATTCAACCGATTTCTGTAGCTTCTTTCTACACGTTCCAACATTCGGGCTTTTTCTTGTCGAATAAGACGCCATGTGATTTTTTATGGATATATCTCAAGGTTTACAAACACCGCTCTACAACCCTGCTTCAGCTAAAGAATCTTATTTGACAGAAAGTAGCCTGAATTCCGGTAGATATTTTGGAAGGTGTAGAGAGGAACTTCAGAAATCGGTTGCATCACCTTCAAGATGTTTTGTTTAAAACTTGCAATTATGTTCTTTCATTAACCAAAAATATTTTTTCCATCATCTTCAAAAAAAGCAGGTTCTAGGCCCCACCCTGGACATCGAGTTATTATTTTTCATAAAGAAAAGACGATAAGTACGGTACACTGTAAAGTTTTAACGTAGCTGCAACTACCTTTTTGGGTTGAAACTATATGCAACCCCAAGGTAGAACAATCCTTCCTTTTTAAAAGGTCGATGCACCAATCTCTGTTTAGGGTAGTAAAACCTACCTCACTACCAGGTAGACACGATACGACCCTTCATACAGTGGGATGCAAATGCCTGCAGTGGTTTATAGAAATACTTTAAAGTGATTTGAAATTTCCGTATCACAAGTTACCAGTAAATGCCTGTAAGGTTGTTAAAAATACTTTATAGTAATTTATATGAACCCCTACATGAGGTCATTGCAAATTCCTTGAAAAGTATATTATTTATTATTGGGATTTAGGAAAAATAAAAGGTACATTATATATAATAAAAGATTTATTTGCTTAAACAAAATATACATAAATAAAATAAGATAAAGTATATTGTAAGTTACATAGTGTTTTATCTGTGAGGTGACTCCTGGTAAATGCCTACACGATACGAATATGTCAGGATCATTAACGATATCTGTGAACAAAGCAGATTAGCAGATCCAGCAATGGGTAATATACCTTGATGATATATTTATTTTATTTGTAAATAAAGTATGTATTCCAAAAAAGGTCACGTTCACTGGTTATTGCTCCAATTCTTGCAGGTCCTCGAGGAATATCTTCACTTTCTTTGGATCCTCTTGTAGCAAATAAAACTAAATTAATATTGTTGTGTCTAATAAATATTTGCGAACAAAAGAACGTTTCATTTAAAATATTTGCTAGTTTTTCAATGTTTATTTTCTTGCAATTAAATAATAATATTATTTTATGAACAGGAAAATAATCATATTAAATGATAATTCCACAAAAATATAATTAACATTTGGTATAGGTATATACCGCGAAATATAGTTATATTATCTTTGAAAGTGTGTAAATAAAAAGAAAATGAAACAAAATAAAGAAAATTACCTTTAAAGTTCTGATTTTTATACGTCGAACATGGTTTGTCAAGATGCTCGTTTCTTTACAATCGGCACATCTTCATTTTTTGTAGAAAATACTGTCATAACAAATCTACATGTATGTTATTTTGTACCGTACTAAATCAAGAAGGAGCTAAAAAATAAAAGGATATTAGTTTATAATTAAAAATACAACATAATATATTTTACCTGAGTTTCAAGTATGCTCATTGCGACTGTCGACAAGAGAATAACAAATGACAGAATGACACATAAATTTCTCACCCCTCGGTGTTCTCCTTCCCATCCCTAGAAATGCGGTACCGTTATGCTGTCCTTCGGAAAAACCCGTAGGGCCTTCACTTTCTAGCTGGACTAACAAACAATTTCTAAGAAATGCGAAAGCTTATTCGATCACTTTTCATTTCCGAAATCTTACAAATATAACTAATATCGTTTTGCATTTGTTTATATAACAACTATATAAGTCTACACATAGTCAGTTATGTTTCATTGAATATTTTGGTTTTTCATATAATTTTATGAACACGGGTAAATAATGCTATAAATCAATTGTAATCTGTTATGTTTTGCATTTCACACATTTATTTGTCTATCTTGTAATATGATATGTATATTCAATAGTTTGTTATAAATCACTTTCTAGTAAGTAACGTAGAAAACGATGTATGTATGCACGGAATTATAAAAAATATAATAAGATTAATAAACAAATTTAATTTGTATTAACAATGTCAATTCAATAAGTTCACATGTTTGACATTATTACGTGCTAATTAATGTCAAGTCCATATTTTTTTATGATAGGAACTGTACCTCAAATTAAAAGTAGAACATTTAGCTCGAATCAACCCTAAAGGTCTAAACATGTTACAAAGGTAGTAGCACCTACCTAATATACCTACAGTGCAACACAGATGCCTGTAAGCGAATTGAATCTGCCCTACCAAAATTTCCTACCTTTTTCTTACCATGTTTCGACCTTCCTACGCTAAATCAACTTTAAGGAAGATTCAACAACTCAATTGGAGATTCATCTTCCCTGTTTCTACCCCAAAACTTTACAGTGATATGTATAGTTGGAGGAAGGAATCTATGAAACTGACTTATGCAGGGTTTACAACCTTTTATGGACGGATAGGCTTTATTTGCGGTCAGGACTCATAAATTACTCGAATTTGAATCCATCAATTTTAGGATAAGAAAAGGGCCGTATTAAAAAAATCATACTCAATTTTTGTATAAATTTTGTAAATTAAAACTATATAATAAATAAGACAATAAAACAAAATTTTAGTTTATTAACTGGGAAAAAATATCAATATATAAAAAACAAGATATAATAAAATAGAGATTTAGTACAGAGTACATGTACAGTACTGTGAAGTCATTAAAAAAATTACATATAACAAAAAAACAACACATTACACTAAAATAGAGATGTAGTACAGAGTACATGTACAGTGCAGTGCAGCCATCAGAAAATTGCCAATAACTGTTTGTATTCAAAGTTACGTTTGAATTTATTGTAATCTCTATAATATTTTAATCTCTTGTCTATTTACAAATTGCAGTTAGAAGAAGGATATTTGAAACGCATTGCTATTTAAATACAGATTAAAAATATATAATTAGAAAACATATTATAATATTTTCATCTTTTTTCTATTTACAAATTTTTTCAGAATATTACTGAAATTTGCATTTCAACAATTCATCACCCTCAAACCATAGCTCCAGCTAGACTTTTTATAAATTTGTGACTGATTATAATTATTTTATTAATCTCATGTTATATTTATTTCTTACATTTGATTATATTTTGTGAGATGTCCATTTTATCAATATTTATATATGACTTCAACTAGCCCTGAAGAAGATAGTTGTACTTTCGAAACGTCGGCGTAGTTGAAAAAAAAAATAATTGACTGCAGTTCCGAATATTTTTTCAACCTTAAATATCTAAACCTTAATTAACCTAATGAACAAAACTCATCCGTAATCCGTAAAACTCGGCCGTTGTATACGTTACGTTAAATTGTTACTTTTTAACCGATTACATAACCATTTTTATTTTGCTTAAAAAGTCACTTATAGAGATAGGTACTTTACAATCAGTTTTCAGAAACAGAAATACATACATACGTACATACATAAAATCACGCATTTCCCACCTAGTGGGTTAGCACAAACCCGAAACAATAATAATAACATCAACCGCAAAAATAATCACTCCCTCTTTCAACAATATTCTTACTAACCTGACATCATACAATAAATATTCCTCACTCTTAACTTATTAAAATGACCGATTTTCGGTAGTGAAATACCGCAACCGGACCAAAATAATAGTTACGAAACAATCATCCTTCGTCCCGCATTCCTGTCTAAGCACACTTCTTTCGCTTCGACCACATTCATAGTCGTATTCATACTCGCTCGTCTTCTCTTCCCATTCGGAAACTTTCTCTCTTTTAGCACCTTATCAATCACATCCATCCACTTACACACTGGACGGCCACGCAATCGAACACCCTTAACTTCACCAAGATATATACGCTTTACAAGCCGTTCACTCTTCATTCTCTCCACATGACCAAACCATCTCAACTGGCTTATTCCTACTCTTCCTAACCATACATTCTTCATAAGCCAAATTATTCTTCACGCGATCCCGTCTTACATATCCACATACACCACGTAAATACCTCATTTCCACGGCAGTCACTCTCTTTTTATGTTTTCCCGTCCATGCCCAACATTCGCTTCCATACATGAAATAAGGCACCAGCACTCCATTATGCAGACTTAACCGAGCAAACAGAAATACATCTGAAAAATTTATGCGTTTTACCTACATGGAATTACGATATATTATTATCTTGTGTTCTGCAAATATTTAGCATAAGGTGGCTTTAGACGATCAGATAAATTGAACTTTTATTTGACAAATATTTAAAACATAATTTTTAATCAAATGGTTACGCTTTACACGTTCAAATTATATGAACATTATTTGCTTATAAGTGGGCTACATAATTACATTTTATTTCGGTTTAACAATTCATCTGCGCGTTTGTCGTTTGGTTGGTCTCTAGTGTGAGTTTTAATATTGCGCGTTTAGTTTTCTTTACTGTAAATACCATGAAATTTAGTGCAAAACAAAAACAAATATGACATTTATCAAAAAATCTTTATGCCAACATTACAAAATACAGTGCATGTAACCTATGATGAAATAATCCCTTGAAGTAACTAAAATTTGAAGTAAATGACCTTGATAATTAGAACGCCCTAAGTTGGATTTTTTTGATCATATAGTTTGAACATCGAACGTTCAAATTTCTTTGAACGTGTAAAGTTACAGAATCTTATAGTACAATAAGTTGTAAAAATTGATGCAAATCTTTGATCGTCTAAGCCACCTATAGAATAAATTGGAAAAATGTGAAAATTCAAATTTAAACTTTATTTAAAATGTTAGTATAAACACATCACTGCTTTAGTAGGTACTTATAATGGATATAAATCTTATTGAAATGAGTAAAAATCAAAGAAAAAATTCGATGAAAAGGGTTCGATGAGTCGAGCGTGCCCCACATAAAAATTTCAAAGAATGCTATACTTTAGTGAGTAGTACGTAGTACTTAGATTAATAGTACTTTAAGTGATTCGTGGTGAACCTTATGATTTTAGTAAAACAATTGAATGATTATAGAGTATCTGGAAAAATAGTTTGGAATGGAGAATGCTGGGGCATTAAAATAACAGAATAATTATAGAGTGTGGCAGGCGTGCGCGGCCACAGGCTAAGGGTGCAGCAGTGGCGGCGTGCAACTCCATTCCTTAAGGGCACATTAAAAGACTCAATACCAGTATCAGTTTTCGTTTAGTTTTTAATTTATAAAACAACTACTCGTATTATAATTAGATATTTAAATAATTTTAATGTAGTTTTACTTTTAATAAATAAGTAGGTACAAAGAATTATCAGCATGTTTGCAAATACTGAGCTTGTGTGAGTTATTTGTTATGATGAACAGTGATAATTTTCTACGGATAAAGATGAAACAAGTAACAATTTCTTTATACAAATATTTCTGCGGTTTTATTACAAAAATGTACTATGTAGATGTATACAAAGTATCCCTAATTATGTTTCACGACACACTAGTTTTCCGGGGAAAATGAATAAGTGTTTGTTTCTTCAAAGTTTATGGCCGGTTGTATAAAAGGCAGCTAAATTTATTTCCATAGTAAATAAAATTGATTCCTTCAAACAATCGAACTATTGACGGTACAACGGTAATGTTGTACTCGTATATGCCATAAAATGAATAAAATTGATACGCATTTGTTAATTTAAATAAATTTAAATCGTAAAAATGGCCTTTAGGATCCAGGACAAATTTATTTAAACGAAGAATGAATTGTGAAAAAATTCATGGACATCGCTGGGATGAATTTTTCACAATTCTTTCTTCGTTTAAATAAATTTGTCCTGGATCCTAAAGCCCATTTCTACGATTTAAACATTTAGGTTGGATCTTAAATAAATTTAATATATGAGTTAAATTTATTCTGTTCTTTATAAAAACGGAGGTTAGATTTAAGAACGTGGCTAGAGTACCGAACGTGGGACCATGTTCAAAAAATTAAAATACCGAAGAGACGTGGCGGGACCTGTGAAAAAAATAGATAATCCGAACGCGGGACCATTGTTGAATATCTTACATAGCTTGGTATATTTCTCTAAAAACAACAACCAAAACCTATGCAATTCACAAAATACGGCTTTAGAATTCCAAGCATGTATTTTGAATGATAGGTTAGATAATGTTAAAATGTATTCAAAGAAATTGCGTAAATCACGTTTATTCGGGATTTTATTTTACTGTAGACACTTTCTAGATTTAATTGTAAAATAATCCAAGATGTTCCGTTTAAATTTTGCGAAGTGTTCAATAGGGGATTACAGCGCAATTGATTTAAGAGAAATTAGAAAAAATATTGAAAGTATATCCTTAATAATAAATATTAATAAAGAAATAAAACAACATAATTGAAATACTTCGGAAATAAGGGGATTTTGTAGCAGCTCGTCACTCATATGAAATCCATATATATATTATTTTGATTGACGACTCAAAGACGGCGTATACATATATAACGAATACCCAGTTAGGGGCGCAGAGTACTGCCAATGGAAGTAGAGATATTCAAATAGCGGAGGCGTGGCTACCCAGATAGCACAAATCTTCTCAGAATATTCTGAGAAAGTCCTATATATGTCTTCTATATTCCAAATATCTCAGGAATGTCCTAAGAATATTACGAATATATTGGTATATTACTGTAATATTCAAGCTAGAATATTCTATGATTATTTATTTTAATATGATCAGGATATTCTTATATTATTCCAGAATATATGGGAATATTTCAAGTATATATCATTGAGAATATTCTCCGCATAATATATTGAAATCAATTTTGGAGGGAGTATTTATTTTGGAGCTATTTTTGCGTTCTTAATGCGAGATAGGCTTAATATTTATATATAATTATTGTGTTACATTTCACATTATTTACGTTAATAGTGTTTTATCTATCACCATGCTGACTTGTTCCTCAGTTTTGGTTTGAAATAGTGGTGCTAAACCAAGTAAAGCTGTTAGATTTACAATAATTTGCGTGCGTTTTTAAACAATACCCAACTATAAAAATTTTATTTTTCATTTCCACGGTAATTTCATAAATATTAGTGTACCTACAACAAATAATTATTCTATATTTCTTTCATGCTTATTTCCTCATATTTGTATTTTTTCTACGTTATGGTTTATTTGTATCATTCGTCGTTGCTAAGGTAACAATACATGCATACTCACTCCTAAACGTTAGTAACTTTTGTTTATTAATCAGCTCAAATTAGAAGGGTTTCAATAATTTGGGATAAGAAACAAGCAAGTACATTATATTTACATATTATATGCTGTATAAACTGCATCACTATTTGGCATTTATATTATTTGCTGATTAGATTTTTGTAAACAATACCCAAACATAAATTTTAGTATTTATTATCACGGCAATTTTAAAAATATTTGTGTAACTACTATAAATAATTATTCTACTATTTATTTAATGTTTATTTCATCATATTTGAATTGGTTCGATTTGTTTGTATCGTTCGTTGTTGCTATGGTAACATCCATGGTTTGTAGTCTGTAGCTTCTGCATCTCATATCTCATCTGTAGCCCGCCCGAGACACAGCGTTTGTTGATTACTCAGCACAAATCACAAATTTAGACACTAACACTCTGACTACTCAGTAATAATTTGGGATAAAAAAAGTAAGTACATTGCGTTTATATATATATATATATATATATATATATATATATATATATATATATATATATATATATATATATATACTGTATAAACTGCATAACTGTTTGTATAATCTGTTGATTAGGTATTCTATACCATGTCCAAATATAGAAAAAAAAACTGTTTATGTCTGCAAGATGGCATAGGATTAAATGAACAAGAGAAACTGAAGTATATTTTTAATGAATATATGTATATCTATAAATGTGTAGACTATTCATTATCTCCCATATAATATCCTAGAATATTCCAGTGAATATATTATGTAGGAATGAGGAATATGTTTGTTTATTTCCCAGAATATACATGAAATATTCCATAGGATATTGTGCGGATCATCAGGGAATATTTTTTTTCGAGACATCAACATATTCCTGGAATATTCTCTATATATTCCAGAACATAAATAGGTAATTCCTGGAATATTCAAATATTCTTAGAAAATATTCATAGCATATTCATGGTATATTTTTGTGCTATCTGGGTATCAGTCCAGTAGTACAATTCTAAAACAGCTTTTATTTGAATATAAATATTTTGCATTAAACTTAATAATTTAAATAGATTTCCAATTATAAATCCTGTAGACTTGTACAGTATACTAATATTCATTTATTTTTTATAAATATAATTTAGAAATAGCATATATTTCAAGAACATTTAGGTCCACGAAGAAAATAGTTTGATATAAAAACTTATATTCGTGACGTCGCATCTATATTTTCAAATTTCGGACGACTGTAACACGCTTATTAATATAATTTTTTCACCGGATTTTCAACGACTTTCTTAGTTTTACTTATACGTTCAGATGAAATTATATTTAAAAAATGGTGGAATTCCCTATTGCCGGAAAAGTTTGGGAAGACCAAAAAGTTTTCGACTTCGAAAACCAAATTTAGAAATTATTGCTTTGGGGACAAGAGAATTGCCGAAAAATAACATAGGTACTTAAATGCTTTTGCCTTAGACTTAGAACCACAGACTTCCACGTAAGTATTGAGAAGTATAAGAATTCCTGGTAAGAATGTTGTTGGGGTTTGGAGAAATTGTAGTGTAGTATGGTATGGTTGAAGCCAGCATCCAGCATCAGCAAGTAGTGGAGCCTTGGGGCGTTGAGTGCGCGGTGTGTAATCAAGTGATCTGTGCTCGTGACTGCGGGGCGTGTCTAGGCGAGCGCCGGGGGAGGCCACGCCCGCTGCCCCTTCCACCCACACAGTCTCAAGCCCCGAGTCCCGATTCCGACCCGAGTCCGCCACTACCCTGTCATTAACTTAATAAATAGACACTTAGCGCGGGGCGCCACCAAACGCTAATCACGGCTCAAATGTTCACAAATTATACACAGGGACAGCCTCGCTCGGTTACATTCCAATATCATATATTCCTAAAATATTGCACTTCAAACCAAATCTTATAAGTATCGCATACAGTTTCTTTCAACTTGTAAGGAATCGATTTGATTTCATCTATGATTCGATAATCCTTATACCACCAGTGGCAAATTATTTTAGGCCCGATCATACCACCTCTAGTTAAAGTGACTTTATTAATTATTAACCATTAGTTAAGAATTAAACTGAAGGTTAGAAGCATTGTGAACAACAGTTTTAACTTCCAGTTAGCACTAACCAAAGGTGGTAAGAACAATTTGTCAACATAACCATTGATTTACAGTAACTGACACTTTAGCTAGAGGTGGTAGGAGCGGGTCTTAGCTAAGAAAGACTTGTGAAAAGTTCATACTTCGTTCAGGTATTAAATTTATAAATATTATTTTGTAGAAATTTTTCATTCTATTTAATGGTAAATTAATTAATTAAAAATTATGATTTCTATCAACAAAAAAATATTGATAGAGAAAAATGAATATTGTGGTCTCGTGGCCGCGTGCCTGAGTGTCTGCTCGCGAATCTGGAAAACCGGGTTCGATCCCGACCGACGCCAAATATTTAAAATTTTAAATGGCACTAAATTGCCCCTGTGATGCACTCTCCACGCCAGCAATAAGTTCCCGTGAGGTGACGCCTAGTAAACGCCCGCACGGTATAAATATGTCATCATCATTACCGATATCTATGCGTACAAAGCAGATTGGCACACCCAGCAATGGGTAATTGTAATATGCCGTGATGATATATTTATTTTATTTATTTATCTGAACTTTTCCGAGGTGTGCTCAGTAGAACCAAGTGATACCTTCTTAACGTGTACGCACTCTTCGTTTGTGTATAAAATAAACTATAGATCATTGATTTTGGCCAAATTTAATCTCAAAATAGTAACAGCAAAATATTGTAATTGGAAAATTCTAACACTGTTCTGTATCCCAACCATTATAACAGTTCGAAGAAATTTCCTGTTGTGAAAATCAGCAAAATTCAGTTCACTATAAGTTGAGACAGACTATACAAAATATAGACAAACCAAGTGCCTTGGTTCAAATCTACCTGCTACCTAAGGTGCAAATCGTAAAATTTCTAAAATATCAATAGAGCCGCGCGAATGAATGCTTTATTTAAGCAGTTGTCGTTCTTATAGTCCGGGTTGGAAGTCGAAATTAACTTGAAAATTATTTCAAATAAGACAAAAGTGACCTCTCTAGTGCTTTTTCTACAACTCTTTTGATAGTCTATGAGGTGCAGCCTGAAAAGTGACCAAAATAAACAGGTAATACGTCATGGTAGAGACAATGAAACAAAAACTATCTTGGTTGGGTCGTGATAGAACAACTGGCTCATTTATCGTGTTCAATTGTTTCGTACAGGAGGACAGGGTGACATACGGGACGGGAACCTGACAGTTTTTGAGAAGGTAGAACTCAGTGAATTTTCAACGTAATGTGCATTTATTTACACCAAAATAAACGTCGAAATATGCCATGCCATTTTAAATATCTAAAAAATCGTGTCTATTCACATAAGCCCCCGCACATTGATTGAGTTAAAGGCTAAAGGAAGCTGTTCGTCAAGAAACGCTTACTGTCAAGTCAATCAAGAGATGTTGGACCGTATGTATGAGGATTACATGTGGAGGATTGAACATTGCACAATTGCCGATGGACGCCACCTCGAAAACAGTATTTTTTACATTTGTTTACTTACTGTAAATCGCATATCTTGACGTTTATTTTGTTGTAAATAAATCCCCATTATGCTGAAAATTTTCTGAGTAGTACCCTCTCAAAAACTGTCAGGTTCCCGAGTGTCATCCTGTATATGAAAGCCCTTAAATATTACTTTATAAAATATAGTCAACGGTCTCGAATTCAATTTATCCAACGTCGTTATTTCTTATTTAATTCAAAATTTCTAAAACATACATCACTTGAAAGAATTACCTACAAAATTTAATCTATTACGGACCTGCTACTTATAAGATCTACAAACAACAATAGACCAACCAACACTGAACGGTACCGCTCTGATCTCTGATGATATGGTATCAAAAAACTCGTTGGACGATATCTCTTGCCGTGACGTAGTTATATATGCCGGTACCACGAAACTCAGTTTGAAAGGATGTTATTACGAACACTTTTTATGTACGACACAAACATGTAAATGCCAAAATATTTTTATCGCATCAAAAAAATTATAAGGTATTTTAAGATCATTTATAAACTAGTCCCAAATTAGGAGTTCTCGCAAGAAAGACGTAACCTATAATGTAGGTATATGCACACTATATCCAAAAACTTTGTGAAATTCTTTGTGCTAACGATTTCGAATTGATGTAATAATTCGAAATCGATAGCACAAAGAATATAATAAATAAATATATTATAAATTCAGTTGGCTTATGCATACTTTATCCAATCCTCATGTTATTAGGTTCAACAAAATAAATACCGTTCAGTATGCATCTAGCGCTAACAAAAAGCGCTAATTTTTTCTTGACTAGCGCTATCCCGGCTGAACGCGACCTTTAATACGATTGCTGCCGTTGCGTTATTTTTTTTTATATTACAGTCGGATGCCGATTACTTATAATTTCATAAACAAAATAAATAAATAAATAATATCATCACGGCATATTACCCATTGCTGGGTATGTCAATCTGCTTTGTACGCAGATATCGGTAATGATGATGACATATTTGTGCCGTGCGGGCGTTTACCCTTGTCACCTCACCTCATTTTTATTATTCCTCATTAAACTAATCTAATTTAAAAGATCCAGTAATGACAAATTGCACTTAAAACATATACATCTTTTGTTTCAGACTTAGAATACCTATATTTTAGCACTTTCATTGATGTTAGAATGACCTTCATTCTTAAACGATTTTTAGTAACATTTTATTTTTCGGGATTGGTATGACTGAATTAAATATACAAAATATTTAGTCAACGGACAAAATAAAAACACAAATCATTGTCACCAACCTAACTATTCTAAACTGCTATCCCGTAAAAAATTGTAGAAAATGCTCTCTGGTTAATTCTATATTTTCACAATGATATTTGGGGTCTCGTGGCCGCGTGCCCGAGTGTCTGGTCGCGTATCTGGGGAACCGTGTACGATCCCGACCGACGCTAAATATTCCGAAGTTAATATGGCACAAAACACCCCTGCGATGCACTCTTCTCGCCAGCAATGAGTGCCGGTGAGGTGACGCCTGGTAAAAGCCCGGCACGGTACAAATATGTCATCATCATTGCCGACATCTGTGTACAAAGCAGATTGACACACTCAGCAAAGGGTAATACGCCGTGATGATATATATATATATATATATATATATATATATATATATATATATATATATATATATATATATATATATATATATATATTTATTTATTTACAACGATATTTAATTTAATTTCAAAAATTGATTAGCTAAGTTCTAAATAATTTAACCTTTGCAACTTCAAATGAAAGATTCTATCCATTTATAATGATAGTGCAAATTTTCTTTTACTCGGCTAATCTGTTTATCTTACTCTCAATAATTCTACCGTGACCCTCATATAAAGTAGAGATGAAATATTTATATACATATTTAATTTTTGTAATGTAGTATAATAGTAAATGTCATAAAGAGGGTTAATCATCCTTTTCATATTTCCATAACAACTATCATAATCATCCTTTCCACCCGCACTGAACCTTTTGATTTCAAATCTCCCGCCTGTCTGTTGTTTCTGGACTGCTCGCATTATCATACCTAATTATACACGTGTTGCACCGCCGCCCACCTCTACACGCATTCCGGCCGTCCAGTCGCAGAGAGAGACAACATTATACCATCGCTAATAAACCAGACAAAGATAACTTCTTAGAGATCACCACGAAATGATACGTAACATGAAAGTTCAGCTACACGTGCGGCGATCTAGAGGGCCTAGATCCGAGGGGTGTCCAGAGGTCGCGACCTCACTAATTATGGTGATTTTTCAAAGGATTTTGTTTGTTTGTAGCCAGAAAAGCGGTAAAGCAAATAATAGTGTACCGGTTTTCTCAAATGTAGATTTATCATTCGATTGTATAGTTTTCTTTTACTAAGAATGCAATTATTTATATTTTACAGATGCATAATTATGTTGTTTAAGATATAGAAGGTATTTCTTGCTAGACAGTGGCGTAGCGAAATATTTTTGCAGGAGATAACAATATAATATAAGATTTCCTATTCTGCTTTTATTCCATAAATTAAGGCAATAATTTTACCAGTTAAAAAAATTATAATTTTGGTTTGATACACTATCCTCTATTTGAAATAATGAAAGAATTTTCCAAGTTAATTAGGGTGTGGTTTAGAAGTCTGTTTTACACCAAAACATTTTCGATATTTAAAAAGAAGCGCCAATTTCACAAAACCGTAAGAGTATAAATATAGGGAAAGAGCCAGGTAAAATTTTTAAAACGACAATCCAACATCACTAACGCAAAGCACTTACAATGATATGTGTTTGTGTAAACCTCGCAAAAGTCAGATTTACAGTAATAAAAAAACTAGATAAAATATTTACAATAAATTTCAATTATCGAACTTTCAGTTTATACTTTGTTCCATTTAAGCCATTCAGCAAATGGCGCCAACATCAGCGCCAGTTTTAAGTAGCCGAAAATGCATTGGGTAAACTTCTCTCTTGTCTCCAGTTTCACCCAATCAGAGATCAAAACTATTCCCTATTCTCTTCAATACTGATTGGCTTAAATGGAACAGTGTATAGTTTGTGTAAGAACTGTCTGTTTCTGAATAAAAGAGGTTATGGTGTAACGACTTAATGTCAAAGTGGAAAAAAAGATATTTGTGTTAAATGAACCAGTAGAAAATAAATTCTGTAATGAAATTTACGTTTGTAATAAATTTTATATTAAAATTTACATCGTTTTAAAACTGTGTCACTATTTTTGTCATTACTACTATGAAGAAACATTGGTAGATAGCGAAACAGTAGCACTTGAACGCGAACTAGTACAAAACAATATTTTGTACGAGCAGTACCTACTCATTTTAAAACTCTACGTTACAATAATATTTTATTCTAAACTCTAGTATACTAACACCCCAAATATGAAAGCTAGAAATGTCTACTTGAAAGCAAAAATGTGTCTTTGTTTATTATTCGGTTGTCATCTAGTGGTATTACTAGTACTATTGTAAAAGACTGAGTACGACGCTCTAATTCATGGGTCATTATCTTCATAAAAAATTGTATGAACCAAAAGAAGAATACATGCTTTTATATAAATTATTTGTAATTATTATACTTAAAATTATAATGTACAATCAAAAAATGTTTTTAAATCTCTTGAAGATATTAATTATTTAAATACAAATGTGACAACTATCAAAGAACAGAAGTACAGTATGTTCAATAAAATTCCTAACTCGGAGTAGGCTATGAGCAGAGAAACGTAACTCTGATCATTATTCAAATGAAAAGTCAAGATATCAAAATTGATCTTAAAATGTAATTTTAAGGAGAAAAACAATAAAGAAGGATAGAATTTATTGACAATCACAGTTTTCTAATTTGTTTCCATTTCCAAAATAAGATTCAAGAATAGGGATCGACCGATATGATTTTTTGTGGCCGATACCGATATACTCATATCCGATATCGGCCGATACCGATATATCGGCCATAAAATTTTGTCGTAAATTTGTTGCTGTATAAATGAGGTAAAAGTGATTTATAATGATATACTGTTACCGTTACACGCATTAACCCTAAATAAATCACAAAAAAAATGCAGAGCAAATGCAAAAAAGACTTTTTTCAAACGTCGTAGAAATGGCATTTTTGTGACTTTACGCCGTCGGAGTAGAAATAAAATAAATAAATATCCATAGAAACTACATAGAATTAGCGAATAAAAAGAAAAGTAGTGCGTTTGAAAAAAAATTCAATGTGTCATTCGGAATAAAAGTGTCTTGGTGTGCCTCGCATGCAATTATTTGACTCGCTTCGCTCGTCGTGCAATCTTCCATGATCGCCACACAAAGTATCACTTTTACTCCTATTAACACAATATACTATTTTCAATAATATATTTAGCACCACCGCCAAATAGTGTTGCTAGTGAACAGCTATTTTCTTCAGCTGGAAATGTTTATGAAAGCGCAATAATTTTGTTACAACTTGCCAAAAGTTAACTTTAAATATTAATTTGTTTAACTAAGTGTGTATCTTTACTTCTACATTTTTAATGACTTTTTTGCTAAATTTTGAATAAGAATAAACTTGATTTGTTTTTTTTTTATCGGTCGATCCCTATTCAAGAAGAAAACTATAATGTCAAATTGACATTTAATTAAATATTTTTAAATTGACATAAGTTTCTTTGCTCCGAGTTAGGAATTTTTTTGAACACACTGTAGAAATAATTAAGTAGGTAACCTACCTACCAATAATAATAATAATAATAATAAGTATTATAAATTCACACTTTAAAACAATCATGAATTTAAATTTTAAAAAATCTAATTGTAAAAGTAAACTTAATTTATATGTAAAATAGAACAAACTCGCCGCCCCGTATAAGTGTTTAAAACAACATTCCTTGATAATATCATTGTTTATACACCATACAATGCTTACTAATTACTAAAGAGCAGTACTTAATACACATGCTTTCCCTATCGCAACATATCTCTTTGTATTCATACATATTCATAACGTTTTTGTGGAACAATTCATTCCTGAGTATAACCGCAACAATTTCAGTCTGAACACCTGCATCAGGTTTCACCCTGAACTTTCTTCAAGTCGAATATGAAGTTTTTACCATTCTTTTAATTATGGTTATTATAATTCTTCATATATTCCAGTATTACATACATAATTAGATGGAATATGTTAAAATACAGAAGAGACTTCAACAGCCAGTAAGACGACGAACCTTACTTATGATAAATTATTTATTAATGTAATGTAATTTGCGACGTAATTTTGTTTAGTGAATTATATTAATAATTAGTTATGTACCAATGGGATTTCGAGAATTAAGAGATAAGATATCGGTTAAGTATATTTTTTTTGTGCGCGTTCAAAGGACCTCAAGCCTAGGTCAGACGACTGGCCAATATTTGATAATGGCGTATACTTGTCATGTCGTGTGAGTATCTTCAATGTTAAAACTAAAAGTTATTTCTATTGGTGGGTGATACTTGTCTACAGGCACCAGTGGCGTCTCACTTTTCACTACAGTAGCCTCAGACATGTTGGTAAGAACTAAATCCAGAGTAGCGTTTTTATTATTTATCACATTATTGATAGAGTACATATTAAGTCGAGATATTAATTCTTTAACTATTTTTGATTTTGACGACACTATGAGATCAAAGTTATAGGTGCAACTGTCAATTTCCGGTATATTAAAATCACCACAGAGAAATATAAAATCATAGTCTATATTTTCAATTTCGTAGGTTTAAATTTATTTTTGATTAAAATCATCACACCTCCGCCACGTTGTGTTTCCGTTAATTGAAAGTTTCGATCAGCTCTCAAGGCACTATAGCGATTATCGCAGATCTCGTTTTTTGTAATGTTGTAATTCAACCAAGTTTCTGAAATTGCTATTACATCATAATTTAGACTTAATATATTTTCGTAAAATTTATCACATTTAGATCTTAGGCCACGGACATTCTGATACATCATGATGACTTCTTGGCGTTTTGAGTTGTGACTAAAAAAGTACCACTATTTATTGTTTGTTCCGAATTATCCCTTGATTTGAAGTTAAAACGTCTGACAGCAAGTCCAGGGGGCCAGTAGTTCTCATGACTTAATTTATTCATCAAGGGAAAAGGAGCTCCAATTTTAAAGGATGCATAACGTCCTTTATTGTTTAGCTTTTCTACAATAAAGTCATGCTCACCTTCTTCTTTTAAGTAATCTTTCACCATTTCTTCTGTTGCATTTTTGTCTTTGATTTTTTCTATATAGAGCCAGGCTTTTTGTGGATTTCCAGTCGTGTGAGGAGTATACTTGTACGATTATAATTATATGTCACTTGTGAATACTGATCAGATTCCCATCATGTCACAATTGTTGGTACATTGGACAAGTATTAACCTTGTGGTGTGGTTGCGTTCACGCGAATTGTACTTATATTTAAATAATTAAAAATTAAAATGGAGTACCTAGTCAAATTAATTATATTAATATTTTTTTAAATAACACCCATTCATTATCATAAGAGTTTTTTAGAACGTACCCTATCCATGATGGTTAACATTCACACAACAGGTAACTGTTCTTAGATTTTTTAGTGAAAATAGAACTTTAAACAAACCTGGTACCTTTGGCCTACATATCAAACGGTACTACTACCATTTCTGCTATCTATCTATACTAAAAATGAAATAATGAACCAGATTAGAGATCCAATCTGTCAGTTATCACATTGTTATTTTTCTAATTTGTCCCTAATAAGAAACAAATTAGAATGGGCACCACTTCGTTTTTCAATCATCATACCTCCTCGTCTTACCCGTGTTATTGATGTGCTGGGTGTTGGGCCCCGCTGCGAGCCCAGCAGGCGGCTCCGCGGGACACCGCCCCCTGGGGCAAGCCTGCAGCCGAGCCTTACCGGCTACTGGATAATGCGAGCACGTACCTCCACTCAGTAGCACCGACGTAGACGAGATTCGTAATTGCACCAGTAGGAGGAGTGATTTCAAACGAATTATAGGTTAGGAGGAGCAGTTTTTATAATGGGATGCATCGTTGTTGATTGAAAAATTGAAATTCGGATTCATATTATTTCTCCGTCTATCTTAATAAGTAAGATATAACATTTATAAATTGAAAAAAACTTGTATCATATTCATACAACAAAGAAATAAAGTCAAAAGAAATCATTTTTTCTGATTTTGGCAATTTACAGACTGACCCAAAAACGTGCCTTATATGGAGATCTCGAAAACTATTACAGGAACGAAATCGATTAAATTAGACAAAAGTTGCCCCATTAGAAAATTTATTTTATCCAACACCGACTCATAATATACTTGTTACTATGGTTATTTAAAATAAATAATATACAACATTAGTCACTCCGTGAGAGAATATATTAGAAGTCACGGAGGAATTATTACTAATTTTTGTGTGTTTTTTGAATATAAATAAAAAGCATTTTTACAAAATTATTTTATTATTGAAATAATTTAACATTATGAAACATATATTTAAATTAATATTAATATTTAAGCTAAAATAGGTTACTTATCTTTACACAATGACAGCTGTCATGTACGGCTGATGAAACGAAAATGAGAAACGAATTAGTAGTTAGTTATACTTGTCGGGGAATTAAATTCAAAGATTCTGCTTGTGTGAATACGTTTTAAAGGGAGGTCCTCATTTTCACCCATTTTAATGTATTTTTCTTTCAAATAATTCCCAATGACAGACAATAATTATTACAGCAAATTTTTTTCAATGACAATATAACAAAACCATAACAACCATTCAATAGCTACTTTGTAATTTAAAATACTACATCAATTGACTTATCAGTGTCAAACGATGAATGAAAACATAAAAAGAAGAAGTTTTTAAAAAAGTGTTGGATAAAACGTTGTATTATATTCGTGTGGAATGTATATTAGTCACTAAAGAAAATTAGCCACTCGCCCTGCGGGGTACGTGGCTAAACTTTTTCTTTCGTGACTAATATTATACATTCCACACTCTTATAATACATAACTATTATTCACAATCGGTTAGTAACATGACGTTTTCTGACTTTTAAAAAGTTGGGAAGTTAGTTATTGTTAACCTCATTTTCCAAGAGGTTGGAAAATAGCTGCCCCTGGCTTTGAGAGATCAATGCGTATCAGTGATGGGTATTTACATATAAACAAAGTTTCTTTACAATTTATATGAAAAAAATTGTAAATAATACAAGTAATCAATGGAATGAAATCAATATTTAAGGTTAAAAAGCAAACTGACAATTCATGTTTTATTTTATTAAAACTGGTACACCATCATTGGTAGCTTAGCTTAGTGTAGATAAATGTGAAATCAAAATTTAAGGTCAGAAATCAAACTGACAGTTCATGTGACAAATGAACAATCTCAGACCATTCGTTTATTTATGTTAGGTTAGGTTATTATTTAAATATCAATTATTAATTTTTATTTAAGATTGTGAATAAATTAGTATACAAACCTCGGTGAAAAGTTTCATTGTCTCGGGCTATGGCTGTAGCTAACCAAGGCGCGAACTATGTATCTTCGCCCTCGACAATGAAACACTTTCCACCTCGGTTAGTAATATACTATTAGTGGTGAGTATCATTATTTGAAAAAAAAATTCATAGGTCACTAGATACAGGCAACAATATAAATGTTGCAGGTATTTTTATGAATAACTTCAAAGAGTGGAATAATATTGGATTTTGGTTAGCACTTCTTTAGGACATTTTTTAGGTTCTTTCGAATGATGTTGCTCAATTTTTAAGCATTCTTGGATATTGAGTTATAACGTTAAAGTTTTGATTTCTTTAGCTTTCCAACGATGTATATCTTACCTATGTTCATGTGTATCAAACAGCAAAACGAGACAGTTTCTTGTTAGTGAACACGACGTGTACGATTGGTTACGATATTATCGGTATAATATATACTAGCGTAAATAAATAAATTATTTGGCATTGAACAAAAAATTAATATATCATCACGTCTTATTACCCATTTCTGGGTAAACCATTTTGCCTTTTATTTGAAGATAACGATATATTTCTAACGTAAGAGCATTTATCAAATATCACCTCACGGATTTTCAAAGATATAGTGGAACACCAGTTGGTCACATTTGAAAATTATAAATAGTTTGACGCCTATCGGATTTGAACTCGAGTCGCCCGAACCACAACGGGTCACTTAACGCAAAGTCATGCCACCTCATATTATCACATTATTAAAATTATAATGAACAATGAACAATTAAAAAATTAAATCATGAAATCAATTTTGATTTATTTATAAATAGGAGGGCATCTTATTAATTATATATTGCATCTTAGGATGTACGTAATTAACATTTTGAAAGAATTTATAAAACTGTTTAATATTTCCTAATACCAAAAGTGAAAAATGTCTTATTTTAAAGATGAAGCTAAACAAATGATTTTCCATATATCATTTTTTCAAATCTTCATGGTTGTCGTAATTAACCTTTATAAAAGTTTTGGTTCACATTTTTCAGAATTTCCGTGTAGTTGATTACCTATAATACATTAATTACCTAGTAGTCCCATTAAATTATTTTCTCTAACGGTACGCTAACGTAAACGATAACGCTATAGCCCCATATCGCACGAACATTTTTTCACGGAAAGGTGAATCTCATTAACCTTGTTCCTTTGAAGAAAATTTAAATATTACCTAAACCAACAGTTCCTAGAATCTGCAACCTTTCTGATTAGCATAATTGTTCCATTAAAATTAAAACCAGTCATAATCCTTCATTATCGAATATAATTTTTCAACATAGGCAACACAAGGTATCAATCTTCGGTTGTAACTACTATATCACATCTCGACTGCGTCTGCACTGTTTGGACTTTGGAGATAATTAACTGGTTCTGTTCATCTGACCAGTAGATATCCGGTTGTTGATTGTTAATATAACATTCGAGAATGGTTCTTCTCCAAATTATAATGAACCATAAGGGTTACCAAACCACCAGACGCTAGATTTATAGGTGTTCAATTATGGAATTCTGATTTAGAAGTTTATTCATTAAGCTTTTACAAATCTATGCCTGACTTAAAACGTGTATACCAAGTGTGCAGGAGTTAAAATCCTGTACCAATTATATATATATATATATATATATATATATATATATATATATATATATATATATATATATATATATATATATATATATATATATACAGAGAATTTATTTTAAAATGCAACATATGATTCATCACTTCCATGGTTCGCCACTACTGTCAAAAAATGACAGCAATGTAATATTTGTCCATTTTAAAATGCAACATTATAAAAAGTACTGCAGTACAGGAGATAGCTCCAGAACACTTCACAAATGGTGTCAATTCTTTCTACGACCGACTAGAATATTGCCCCAGTGTAAATGGAGGTATTTTTGAACAATTATTACATTAAAATTATGAATTTAGGAAGCTAAAGTTTGTTAAGATGTGGTACATTAAAGATTTTATTTTTTGGTAATCATATATAGGCTAATTTACTGGAAATTAATATTGATAATACATAACTACAAATTTTGTATGTTGCATTTTAAAATGGACAAAAATTACATTGCTGTCATTTTTTGACAGAGATAGTGTGTAACCATAGAAGTGATCGACCATATGTTGCATGTTAAAATAAATTCCCTGTATATATATATATATATATATATATATATATATATATATATATATATATATATATATATATATATATATATATATAATACGATGTCCGTGTGAATTGAAAACTAGATGTTGTAAGTCTCCTAAAAGCCCGTTTTTCAATCATCTCTAATGGAGTTACGAAATTCGTTGGGACCAAAGGCCAAAGTTGCCCCGTTGTTAGATCATTTTAAGGATATATATGTTTTTTCCCGAAAAATATATGGGTCGCTAGATAAAAACAATAATTCAAATTTGCTGACATTTAACATTAGAAATAACTGATGAGATAATATGGAATTTTGGTTTGCACTTGTTTGTTACTTTTTTTGTTTTCTTTCAGACACGATACTCAATTTTACACTCTTGGATTTTTAGTTATTAATAGCCACATCTTTATGAAGATCAGACTAGCATTATTGAGAACAAGAAAATCAGATAGGTCGTGTAAAATTTATTTGTCATTTAAAATTAAGTTGCGAAAGTAAAGTTAGTTAAAACTTAGTTAATATTTTTTTAAAAATATTTTCTTCACCTTTCCGACGTTGTCTATTGCTATTTGTGGACTTATAAATTTATGGGGTATAAGATTTTAGTAAGAGAATGTTGCAAAATAATAAGAAGTTAAAAAATATAGCTAACCTAATTTTTTAAATATCATTTTCGTATGGGTAATATGGCGTGATGGTATATTATTTATTTATTTTTATATGTTCGTCTTCATTTTCATTTTCATTGAGTAAATGCAAAATTTCTACAAAAACCAAACAAATATCAGATGTTAAAAAAAATTGTGAATGATTAGGAATTCACTAAGCCAAACTACTTGGCTTGAAATAAAAAAGTTCGGCTTGGCTTAAAAACGTCAAGCTTTAAAAAATTTAGGCTTGGCTTGATTTTCAAACTTTATCAATCTTTTCCAATGCACACATAATGGTTTTTACGTCATTTATTTTTACAATATGTATATAATATACCTATAAGTCTTGAAAATTTCGATTAAACCAGTTCGGTAACAAGATTTTAATATTAATATTCGAAGTGAATTAAATAAAATATATTGGCATTTTAAAACTATTTCCTTCAATGAAAAACAATCGAAATTCGATGTCCTGTGCTGCGATGTGCCGTGCGTCCAGTCGCGCTGACTGCTGTAGCTCGACTATTTTTAGAAGGCTAGGGCTAAATTAGCGCGCTGGCCTCATAGTTTGACGTGATGCATTGAGCAGAGATAAGCATTCAATCCTGTAACTCGTATGTGGCGTCGATCGGTAAAATAAAATTTCAAACTGAACACTATGTTTTTTATGCTTATTTACGGAGAAAAATTGCAACAATCATACAATGAACAGTTCAGAAATTAAAACCATTTTTTGTTCCTGAAAAATTTGAATTTTTGGACATGTTTGGTTTGTAAAAAATACCCTCAATTACTTTGTATTACAAGATGATTATTGAGGAATAAAACTTTGCTAGCGTTGCCAATGTATAAATCGCGGGAAATCTGGCAGTAGAAGTAACAGCCGTTTTTCGCAAAAATAAGATAGTAGATTTGGATCTAGGATCTTCGTGACTTAATTTGTAATTTAAAAGTATTCTCTAA
The DNA here is from genome assembly GCA_963082715.1 of Harpalus rubripes. Taxonomy (NCBI): domain Eukaryota; kingdom Metazoa; phylum Arthropoda; class Insecta; order Coleoptera; family Carabidae; genus Harpalus; species Harpalus rubripes. The sequence goes on along the minus strand of OY720456.1, from coordinate 13,458,405 downwards.
ACTTTAGGTAAAATCACTTAAGAGATATTACCAGGTTATCCGCTATACATTATTTAATCAAAGATATAAACTACAAATAATATTAAAAATATGTTGTAATCAAAACATCTTGAATCCCGTACATTTGTGTACAAACAAGAATTCGTGTTCAAAGTGATTTGAATCAACACATTTTGATTTAATGAAAGAAAATTACAGAGATGGGGGTCTGGACGAGCAGTAATTTAGTGCGGCCTGGGCCGAGATGGCACATCATATAAATTATTTTTTTCCTGCTCGTTCCTTCACGAGTTAATTTATAGGGCACACGGGACTGATGAGGATCGCCCGCGCTGTCTCTTCGCGCTCCGCAGGTATCCACACTTCTCGACGTTTGGCGGCGAGGCGAACAACAAGAAAACGATCCCCGTCTTCGTTATTTGGCCGCGAAGAAATTGCCTGTGCTTTATGGCTCCAGCAGAAATTAAAAGTGGGAGTTAATTTGTTGATTGATTTTATGAATTTTAATGGCTTGTAATGGTATACCATCACAATTAAGGGGCCTAAATTGGGTGTACTTCCGACACCAGCAGTTAAAAGCTAATTGTAAATTACAGGTGATGATGATATGGCTATTATCAGATATTTTTCAGGCCTCCCATGTAATCTTTTAACAACTTTCACATCTTTATTAGAACACACAACAAGCACCAAATCATCTTACGCTGTAGAATAAACTATTACAATTCTAACCAATTTAATAATGAAAATTAAGTATGTACAGTAAAATTATTGAAATTGGCATATATTTATCTCTCTCACAAGAAGCGTGTGCAATAAGGATGGATATCTTTAAAAAAATATATTGTTTCGACCAAGTTAGGGCATTCTATTTTAAAACGGTGCTTGTTGTTGACAATACTTTCGCTGTAACGTAAGTTTATTTATTAATTCAGATATATTACCTTGATTCATAGCCGTATGAATAACATTGTCACTGACACTGTGTCATTATCTTATTTTTCACATATTTGGTTTTATATTTGCTGATAAACTTACCATTTCACTTAGTTTTGAATTATCTTTCAATAATTTTACGAGTATTAAGAATATATCAACTAGACTATTCCAGTTGAAGGATGTGCCAATCTGCTTTGTATATAGATATCGGTAATGATGTTGACATATTCGTATTGTGTGAACGTTTACCACACGTAGCTTAAAGAGGCAACACAATGATCATTTTTATACTATTTAAAATTAAAAATAATGTAGAGATCGGCCGGGATCGAACCCGGGTCTCCAAATTCTGTTATTTTTGTAAATAATTGTACAAATTTTTAACTATATCAATTTGCTAGCTACATTTTAAAACAAATTATTATTGGAGACAAATAGTGACAATTTTAATACGTAAGTTGGTGCAATATATAAATTGTCCATTTTCATTTGTTTTACATTTTTAAATTATACATGAAGTAAAACTTGACGCCTTTATGAAAATAATAAATTAAATCTCGATATCTAACAGTGATAAAATATTGGTCATCGCCATTCGAAAAATTAATATTTGAAGCCGCTTGAAAATGTCAACTCAAGCCTAAAATAACAGGCTTGGACTTATGAAGCGGCTTGACTTCTGGTGAAATAAACAGTAAAGCTTCAAATAATGTATGCATGCGCACATCCGCAATATGTTGCAGTGTTACTAAATTCATTTTATAAAAGTCGCGACATAAAACTTAGTAAAATTGTCGAAAACCGAAATATTTAAGAGTGATGAAGAAATCAATGTTTTTCTAATGTTTTTGAAAGAGAAGACAAATAAGAACACGACAAGTTTTAGATTTTGGGGTTATATATCCAGGATGAAATTAGATCATATATCTCTCCTTGTCTGTCTGTATAATCGAGTATTTAACTATTTTTTTTAGTCGATACGAATTTAAAATAGATTGAAAAAAACTCAATCCTATTTTCAATCAGCTGAGATAACCAATAAGAATTTTCAAGTCATAATATACTTGAACCCGCTTGAATTATAGAGATAAACGTAGTCAATATGTGTTTGACAGTTCAATAAGAAGTAGGTTGGTTAGTAACAATACAGTAACGTACAGAATATTAGTACTGTATAACCTCATTTATAGAACTGAAATCACTCTTGTAAACAATGGAAATGCGACACAGTATGAAATAAAAGACTTACATCCTGGATGTATACGTTTTTTACATTCTGTAATTTTTTGATAGAAAAAAGGGTCACAATTTAATAAAATCTGTCCCTTTATTTTTATTAGTTTAGAAAAAAATATTCTATTTATATTTAATGTCCCAATTGAGCAATTATTTGTAATAATCTAGCTTATATACATGACATTAGATACATTGCTGTCACTGTGACATTAGATGTCACGATCCTCCTTGGATGTTACATTAATTAAACCTAACTCTTAAAATTTTCTCTTTACATTTTTATTAATTGTGGAACATAGTTTTAGAAAAAACGTTTGATACTCGCTTGCGAAATGCTTTTGCATTCTCGAATGTAAAAGTGACATTTCGCAATCTAGAATCATAAATAATTATTTTCCGTCTCCTAACAGGGCAACTTTTGTCTAATCGATTTTATAATCTCAAGCTAGACACGTTATCCTTATCCTATTAAATATATTTATATTTCTTGTAACTTTACTGGCTTATTTTGCTTGTTAATCAGCGTATGAATGAAAAACATTTCTTTCTCAAGAATGTCAATTGAGGATGCTCCATGTCGTTATCGTTAAATAAATAGCTAGGTCGTTACAAAAATATTTATTACCGTCAATATGCCGTACCAAATTAGCCTATTAGGGAAAATGTCTTTACAACTCATTTATTCAAAACCACTGAAACTTTCCTTCCCAATTACTGTTGACATTCTCTTGATTTATATTTTCACTAAAGACTCGCCTTCTCTAGCCAAGCCAAGCCATCATCTTCTTTCTACTTGATGACATACAAGAAAAACTACTATTTCAACGACTCCAACGCAGACAGCCAGTAATACTCGTATCTAACTAGAATTTAACTGTGTTCACAAATAGATATAACAAAGTGTTAATACGTATACAGTTTTTTTTATCATATTTTGTGTTTGTTGAACAAATTAATTCTTAGTTCTACAGATACTTATTACAGAATGAAAAACAAGGTGTAATAAGTTAATAATTTGATTCAAAAATAACAAACATTACTATTACAGTTCTCACTATAGTTCCAACAAAAAATAAAACTAAATAAACAATGATCATTTAATCTTACATCTTGCATTCTATTAATTTGTCTTAACAGTTTTTCTGGAAAAAATTACCTAAATATTATATTTGGCAATTTGAATGACAGGTTATAATTCGGATGGCTAGGGTTCAATTCCGAACAACATCAAGCTTGAACCTTGTAAATTATTTCCAAATTTGAAACAAAAGTTATCCTTGTGGCGCCTTGTGGTGCTTTCTCTAATACAGTTTTGATTGTGATATGACGCATGGAAAACGCCAGAAACAATGCTTAATTACGTTAAACAAAAATTTATTGCAGTAATGAAAATAACTGACCAATACGCTTAAGTAAAAGGAAAAAATAAGCAAAATTGAAAGAATCGATATTCAAATTGTAATGACAGTTATGTGTCGGGAAAATTTTTCACCTTGTATACTTTGAGATATCTGGCGGATGCCAACTTCGTAAACATGATAAGTTGGCAGCACACGTATATTATTTATTTCAAATCCAGATTGTTGTTGAGAAAATAGAGAAATTGCAAGCGAAAATGCCCAAATATTCAAAGTACAAATGTGACGGTAAGAGCTGTTCGTTGTTTAAAAAAAAAAACGTCTAACCATATTGAAAAACATTAGCTAAGTCAACGAAGTTTTGATAATTTGGCCGCGTTTGATTAGACGTTTTATAAGAAGATGAATTTTATCCATATATTTAAAACTCAAGGCTTATTTTTGTCTCGCTTAGTTTAAAAGTTCTGCTAGACCAATTTAAATGATTCTTTTTTATATGAAAGCTGTGACTATGTAGATTTGCACAAATTATGAAATATCGTGATTTTCTAATCCGTTTATTTTTTAAAAGGCATTAAAGTTTTCAATAAAGTACCGCAATTCAAGCGACAGATGGCAACACCAACTGACATGAAGATGAAGATAACGAAATAGAATAAGTTATGATAAATGCTACAAAAATAATATTTTGTGTTATTTAGGGCCGATTTTTCAATGCAAGGTTAAATAATTTGGCTGGTAGACATATCTTTAACTGCCAATGCCAATTAAAACATACAATCCTACAAAGCTTTTATCAAACAAAAGTTAACCTGACTAACTGACAGTAGGTATTTTATTAATAATAAAATAATAATAAAATGTTATAATTCATCTAATTTTTAACACAATTTTATCCATTATCTACATTCCAATTATCGGGCCTATTCTGTAACTCAGTGGTTAATTTTTAACCACTAGTTAATTTTTTTAACCAATAAAATATTGACAAATAACAAAATACAGGATTTTTAAATGTCAAATCAACGTCTATTGGATAAAAATTTTAACAAGTGGTTAAAAATTAAGCACTGCAGTACAGATTAGGCCCAATTATTACAGATTTAAAAATGGATATTTTACAAAGAAAGAGTCTAATTACCAATTTTCTTATAACGAAAACACTAAATACAAAAAAAGTATTTTAAAATCAACCATTTGCAGGTTGCTATTTTTCCGCCATTAAACACTCGATAACGAAACATTACATTAAACATATTAGTAAACCGAAAAATGAATAAATATAAAGATAAAAAATCCATTGCTCACTTGTAGTTTACAATAATGAATAAAATTGATGTGTACAATAAAAATGTAGAAACATATTGATTACAACTATAATAATATTTCTTGGTGACAATAGGTTTGTTCCTGTTCCTACAGCCAGCCCGGACTTTTATATGTATGTCAGACGCATACGCATTTTAAAAATATCATTCCAACCGACTGTTGTACAATCCATCGGACTGTTGAAAGACGTTGAATATACGGATTTTACAGATAATCTATTCGATGTTGCGCTTTTCTCTTCTTTTATATTATAAACTTAGTCCCAGTACAAAAAATTAAATGGATATTGTGATGATACCTTCTCTAGAATTGATATTGTAAGTATGTATTTACTTATTTGCTAGAAAATTTAACGGAATTATTTATTTATTATTAACCGAGTATTATGATAAATAATCAAGTAGAATTCTATTCTCCCCGTGTATCCGACAAAGTAGCGATGGGATTATGAGGTAGTTAAAAAGATCTGAGTTATCTGAGTAGAAGAGTATCATTCATATCAAAATTTATATTTTAATAATATTACCCTATAATATTTAGTTTTTGTTGCAAAAATTTGCAACAGGTACAGTTAGTACCTAATTATAAAAACTGCAGTTTCAACGGCTACTTTATCTAGTATTCCATTATCTACGATATGACATAAATTACAACAATTAAAATTAATTATTAAATAAAGTGCGCATTATTTGATTTGATTTTGATAAATAACTTGAGCTTGAAGAAAATCTGCACGTGGTATAATGCAGAGCACATAGTCTTTACTTCGTGTTCGTTGTGTGGGGTACAGAGGGGTTTGGGGACGTGGGGGACGCGAGCGGTGGTGGCGGCATTCCACAGTAATAACGCGTCCGCGGGTCCGAGTGCTTCCTAATTTTTTTCTCATCAGTCCGACCATCAATTTGAATAATTTAGCGAGGAGAACGAACGGAGCACGAGTTGTGCTGCACCGAACGAGCCGACCTGTGTAATGTGTTTATGGCACAGTACACGATGGGTATTTACACCCACGCACTGTGGTAAATCTATTAAAAACTTAAATCACTTACAACATACATACATAGAGTAAGAGTTGTTATTAGGTATACTTCAAGCACGTGTATAAACTTCACTTATAGAGATATATTTTTTTGTTAGTTTATTGAGCAACGAAATTACTTATGCAAAATGTCATGGTCTGTATTCGCCACGAATTTTTTTGTTTGAAGTGTTAACGTTTTTAATTAAGCTGAAGTGTACAAAAAAATGAAGACTATAAAAAAGACTAGTGTTACACGATATACTTGATTTTAATTCAATAATATTTTCACAATAAAAGATGAATTAAAATTGTATTCTATCATTTTTTTGTAGGTATTTTGTATTCTTAAGAAATGAAACCTACAAAACAGTCTAATAGCAAATAAGAGAATTCGAGGTACCATATTGTAATTTTTTTTAAAATAAATTGCTTTTTTAATAATGCGACATTTTTCTTTTTGTATAAAAGTTGTTTTAAGCTAATGATATTTCAGAATTTACTTTTCTATGAGATTGTTTCTTTTTATCAAATCAAAATCACAGAAAATTATTGAAATAATTGTTTCCAAAATAGATTTTGGTTATTTTGCACTTTTAAGAGTATTGATTCGTCAATTGTAATATAATTTAATTTATTTTAATTAAACATTTCAATATTTATAATTAAAAATCTTTAAACCGCCATTATAAATTTTCAAAACTCAACTATTTATACTTTTAGATACATTTCGAACTGATTCTAAATTTTTAAACCGCAAATCAATTACTGAGTTTACATGCAGTTTTGAAACCGTTTTTTAAACGTTTTTAGTTTTGAAAACGCCATGTACCTATACAGTGTCAAAACGGTTTTGAATTATCTGAAACCAAAACTAAAATTTATGGGTTGGACTTGAAAACTAGTTTCAAAACTACTCATGTAAACACTTAAAATTCTGTTTCGAAACTGCGCATGCGTACAGAGCATAACGTTTCTGTCGCTTTGTGTTACTAACCTTCAAATATACTGATAGTTGTGTAGTTTTAGTGCGTAGTGATACGAAGTATAAAAAATAATTGAAATAATAGCAAAACGAAGTATTTGGAGTGAAGAGGATCTGTCACTTACATCAGCTAAATGCGCATGCGCCGAAACTGATTTCAAATCAATTTTTAAACTTGTTTTGAAAACAGCATGTAAACAGTTTTGCATAATTTTGGCTGAAAACTGAAACCATTTTCAAAACTGCATGTAAACGTAGTATGTATCTCTTTTAGTTCTTGAGATATTTGCGTAGAAACTTGTATAATTTTTAGACAATAACTCAATAAAGTCAATCGACTCTATGTGCACAATTACATAAGTATACAAATTTTCACAAAAATTTAACAATGGTAACAATATCATATTTTGGCCACTTTTAGGAATTACAGTTTTCTGGCAGTGAGAACTGAACTAATAAGACAAACTTATGTAATTTTGTCCGTAGAATCGAATGGTGAATTCACCAGGTTCGTATCTCCCCTCATTTTTGGGTTATAACCCAGAAATGGGTATAATTTTAAATGTAAATATCTCGAGATTGAAATGAGATATCGACCTGCGGTTTGAAAATTCGGAATCAGCGTTATTCCCGCTGGGAGACAGGGTCCGCTATTTTTATTGCTTTTCTATTTTGATTCTGTCCAGGGCATCCTCAGGGTCGCCCGAGGTTCATATCGTCCTTTACAGTATCTATCCAACGTATTTTTGAGAGACCTTGTGGACGTTGACCATTCAACTAAGTCGCAGGGCTACTAAGACTGAGTCCTCTCTGCATGTATACCTATCCCGTAACTTATAATATAACTATAACATTGAGCAACGAAAACCGTTCGTGAATGACTTGCCTTATTCTCTAAATATTTGTCGAACGTACGCGAACGAAACATTCCTTCTTCAATGAAATTGGTTAAAAATTGGAATTTTGAAAAAATTGTAGATTTTGGCCAAAATGTGTGAGTATTTGAGGGCAATAACAAGGGCCAGATTTATAGTAATGCAGACTCCCGGGTAATAAGAAAGTAGGAGCTCTCTTTCCATAAATTTTTTTATATAAGTATTACATAATTTGTTTTTTTCTAAAACCCCTGATTTAGGAAAGCTTTTAATTTGAGGCCCCTAATGGGATCCTGCACTCTGATTTTTTTTATTATTTTAAATGAAAGTTCTTTCAATTATGAAGCAATTCGTAGTATTCAAAAATCTTAATTTTTTTTAGTTTAACTGCATTTGATTTTTAATGTCAACATGACGTCACAGTGAGACTGACAACAAACCTCAAATATCTCGCAAAGTACAAAGTGTTTTTTTTTTCATCTTAATCGCTATTTATTGAGTAATTCTTTTGGTATAAATTGTACATTTTATTATTTTTTGTAATGGTGCAGGACCCCATTTGTGGAGTCTAGGGGAAAAAAGTACACCTCACTTACGTGTAATTTGTTGATTTATTAATAATTTTATTAAATATACCTAATAATCAAAGGCTGATATTGAATTTGATTCCGCCTCTGTTAATAATCAGTGAAACACCACCACCATCAACAACAACACCAGAGAACAACAGAACAGACAACAGACAACCGACAGCAAGAGCCTCTAGATTGTTGGCGTTGGCCTCGCATCTCACATGTATCGCGCGCTTGGCACTTCATTTTCTCTATGACAGATTCCCTCTTACTAATTCATTTTTTAATTAACCAAGCCAAGCTGTAGCTGTAGCGGGTACCGGCCTTCGTTACGGTTCACTTTAAAAACAATGGCTAGCCCGACCAGCCAACTAGATTGTTTCAATGCAATGCGAATTGTTTATTGTTCATTACATAGTGTCATAAATTGTAACTATAATATGAAACCCTATATTTAATAATAATTGTTTTTCGGAACAATAACTACGTATGACAATAATTCTCAATTTTTTTTAACAACAGTCAACGTATGTATATTTTTTGAGAATAAGAAAATTACGTAGGTCGTAGGTCCTAGAAAACAAAATCTGCACTATCATGTTAACAGTTTTATTTTTTTTTATTTATCTACCACTTCAAAATAAGTTGCGAATGTTAAATTAGATATAATTTAGTTTAGTTTTTGGAGAAATATAATTATACTAATAGAACGTACTGTGTGGCATTCATTTGATTTGGCAATTTTGCAAACTTAAAAAAATGCAGAATAGTAGATTTTCGTCTGAAGAAGAGACTGATGATGTAATAGTGCAATAATTAATAATTATTTTAAAAGCATTCCAAAAGATTGGTTGGGAGCTCTTAACAAGTGAAAGAAAAGAATGATGAAGTGTATTATGGTTGAAGAAAACTTCTTTGAACATATTTAAAATAAGATTTAAAAAAATATGAATCGGGTCTTATTTTCAATAATTCTAGCGTGACTCGCGTCCAATGTCGCTGTTTTATAAACTCTATGAAATCGTATCCCGTAAATATATTTTTTTCGATCGGACGAAAACTGACACATTTCCGGTGTGTTTTCGAACCGAAAAGTGCATTGTTCCGGTATTTTAGTGTAGTTGCTAGGCAACGAAAAATAACAGACCGGGCACATTTTTTCCGGCGCGTGACAAAGTATTCCCGGACAGAAAATGATTCTGTGTTTCGCTTCACGAAAATTCATGAACCGTTTATATGCCTTTTCATATTTCTCACTTGATTTTTGTGCAAGCAAATTCACTGTCACCAAATTAGCTGCCTCTAGTACATCCGGTGGTGTGCAACATATAGATAAATCACTATCACTAGCCATATCTCATAATTTGAACACAAAATCTGATATTTTACAAATATATTTTGACTTTTATGAAAATAAATGAACAAACCATAGTTACGCTATCCTCGGATATTTTTATCAAAACAACTCAATAATCTTATGTCTTGTTTATTGTATGACATTTATAAATGAAATATAAAATAACTAATTATTGAATATAAACCGATCGAAAAAAAAATTGTATGTGTACCACGTAGGAAAAGTGACTACCCGGACTCCTGGTGTTGCTGGCCTCGCCTACGGCTCGACCCGCAATCTCCACCATCGTCCGGGAATATATCACTTTTCCTACTAGATGCACAATATACTATTACAGAAGAGTCTTATATACTGACGAGCAAAAAACTACTGCGTTTATTAATTTTTTGCATATTTTATTAGTAAGAATGAAAAAATGTTAAGGCTAACCTATATGAGACACATTATTGTTGAGATACAGAAACGAACGAAAGTATAAACATGTACGTAAAGAAGTAAAATCATCATCATACCAAGTTTTAAAATTTTAATTCAACTATCTAGTTCCAACGTTATTTCCAGAAAAGTGTCTGATGAGTTGCACCCTCAAAGGGCTATAATTCTTTACTGAAACTTTTCCAGCCTTCATATAACATTTTTTTACTCAAAATTTATTTTTGGCACACTGGTTATGAATCGGCCTGCATTAAGGATAATTGGAACTATGATTACTGGAGACATGTTTTTAGAATTTTACTGTTGCTATCTACTGATTTCTGGAGAAACTTTTTTAGACAAAGATGACATAGAAAGAGACAGTAAAGCACTACCATGACCTCTAAAATAGAATGTATAGTTTGTGTCAAGATAAATGCACATTGACTTCGACTTCTTAATTTCGGTTAACCCATCACTCCAGGGTATTTTCTTACCTGTGCTGCCAGGGGCGGATTACCAAATTTATAGTACAAACCGGGAAATATACAGTTAAAATATTCTAATGTATTTTAACTATATACATTTCGCTGATTTTCCGGACGAAGAAAATAATCTAATATTGAAGGAGATCATATTTTTAAGATTTATATAATATAAAAAAAATATATAAATAAATTATTGAATAATAAACTGTAGTAATTTTATTATTAATTTTAATATCTGTTTTGTGGTTACTGTTTTAAATTTGGTAATTTGGAAAAATTGTGGATACCTCTCTGTGTGCTTACCCTTGCAAATCTTTTAAGCAAATACATGCTGTGATGGGCGTAAAAGTCAATGTGCATTTATCTTGACACAAATTATAAAACAGCATTTAAGTGTGTTGGGTAATTTGGTGTGTAAAAAATAATTGTTATAACAAAACTGATCAAACACCACGGCAAAATAAAACAGGACAAATATCAAATCGGATTAGGACAACAAGTTGAGAAAATAGAGGCCATGGTAATACAAAACTATCTCTGTCTTCGAGCCTACCATCTTCTTCCAAAACATGTAATACCTACTGGAGGGAAGGATGTGTGTTTTGACGTCATTTCATAAGTCCCCAAGTTTAAATGATAGATTCCGGATTAGTATTTTATTAATAATAATGTAAGAAAAAAAACGACATATTTATTGCAGATTATCATATTAAAATGCATTGAAATGTAAATATATTAGCACTTACATATATTTATTTCTAAATGATGTATCTGTATTACTTAATATAAAAGAGAATATGTAAATTCACATGTAACGATGTTATAAAATATATCCATATAAATTTTATATGTAAATTGTAAAGGTGCCTATACCAAACCATGTATATGTAGATACATGATTTACTGATTCTCATTAAAAAGTTGCAGTTTCTGCGCGTTAAATTAATATGCGATAAGTTCTAATAATCATAAAATATTTATTGCGATCGGATGCAACATCGATAATGAGGTAGATGAATAACATCTTTACTATTTAAGAATATTTCATATTATTAGTATCGTTGATAAGTGAGACAAAAGAAATATGTACACATATTAAAAAAATGCAATGTGTAACTATACAGTAATAAGTAAATTTGATTAATTCATGAGTTGTATAGAATAGAAATTAATAATACATATTGAAACATTACCAGGGTAACCACGTTATTGATCCAAAATTGGAAGGGGTACATAAAGATGACGTGAAGAAATTGCTTACCTGAAACAAACAAAATAAAATTAGTTTATATGCAGATAATTTTTCAGAAGTTAATGAAAAAGATATAGCACAAATTAAAAAACATTTTTTGGTCTTTTTAAAAAGAATGAGCATATTTAAAATTTCTATATAAGGTCTGGAATGTCTGGATTTTTGATTAGATATAACTCAATCAGTATAAATATCCGATTTTCAAAAAAATCTGATTTTAATCATTATTTTTTATTATTTAGTAGTTATTTATGGTACAAGGGTGTTATATTATGCTCTCGTCAGGAAAGTGTAATTTTTCTAAAGTGATTTATGTAATGAATAACACATGTATGCCATACAAAATTTTATGCAAAACCTCGCATCAAAATCACATTTGCGAAAAAATCTGCTGCGGACACTACACGACTTCCTCGTATGCAAGACCAACATGAAATATAGACTCAATTATAAAATCGCACGTATTTGACGTAATTTGACATTAACATTATTTTTTTGTAGTTTTTTGTCCTAATCCATAGCAAGCTATATTACAAAAACCAAAAAGTATATCATTTTAAAATTTACATATCTCGCTTATACAAAGGACTAATTTAATAATATTGATTGTGCTAGACACAGAATTAAATTCTCTGAAACTATTATTTGAAGCATTTATTACTAAAATCGAAATAAAACCATTTTATTGAAGAAAAACTGTTAATAACTTCACGTAATATGTCACTTCCGGCTAGCCTATTTTAACCAAAATCTATGTTATTCCCATTGACATTTGAAAGTTTTGGATTATATTTTAAAATAGTTTTTCATTAAAATCTATTATAGTCTTCAAGTAAAGTACCACTTGTGGAAATTATGTAATGACCAAAAAGGAAGGTGCACAACTAGATGTCATAGTAGTTCTAAATACAAAATTTCAACTTTCTACGGTTTAACGTACATACAGACGTCACGACGAAATTAGTCAAAATGGATTCAGGGATGGTCAAAATGAATATTTCCGTTGAAATCTGAAAACCGAAATTTTTCGCGATTACAATACTACATTTAGGTAATATGTACAAGGAAGCAAAAAAAAATCAGGGAGGGCCACGCTCAGTAGCTCAATTACTTACTACGTTATTAATAAACGAAAGTTTTTTATGGTATGCAGGAAATTTATTGAAAATAAGTAAAACATAAGACACGTAATACATTTGATAGTGTTAAGTGGACTTAAATTCGTGTCAGAATCACTAATTTTGCGCACTTGTTTTAATAACAGCTAATTTAAGTTTTTGTGTGGAGTAAATAAAAGAACAAGTGAGAGCTCTTTAACTAAATTAATTTGTTTCGTAAATCATCAATAGAGTATGCTTACTGATTCATGCTTATAAAGTCATATTACGATTACTTATACCCGATCCTACCTCCTAGTTAATGTGACAGTTTATTAACCATTTAGTTAAGAAAACTGAAGGTTAGAAGCAATATGAACTTAATGACACATTATTAAATAATATTTAATTTCACATTTTTACCTTCCGTCACCTTTAGGTAAGGAAGGTATTATCTTTGGTCAAAAAATTCAATGAAGAATTTTTATTGAATAAGCACGTTTTAGGCTCCCTAGAATACGATTTTACTATTTTTACGATGATGTATGTATGGATGGATGTATGTATGTATGAATGTATGTGTGTGTGACGATTTTTTCGGATCGCATAACTCCAATACCACCTTTCCAAAAATTATAATTTTTGCGTATTCCTTTTCTTTAGATCCATATGAAAGGCTGATTAGATTTTGGTTATAATTGGTCGACCGGAAGTACCCTAATTTGAAGATTTTAACAGTTTTTCTTGAAAAAATGCAGTTAAATATCACTTTTCACATTTAATGTTATTATAAATATTTAAGAATATTTTATTCTCTATACGATTTGATTATATTTTATACTTCATATTCAATGGATATACAGTTAAAAAATTATAAAGAAATTAAATTTCACAAAGCAGCCAGCTGTGCTATAAACATGGAAACAATATGTTTGAGTTATAATTTTACTGGAAATATGTAAAATCTTACAGGAAACTTTCTGTATGGAATTTGTACAAAATACATAGAACTGACTGAAGGCATATGTACTGGAAATATGGAATCATTTACAAAAAAAACTTTCTGTGTGGAATTTGTACAAAATACATAGAACTGACGGAAGGAAATGTGCTGGCCACATCAGATTTTTTAAAAAGAGGTTGTTTTGGAAATCTCTATTATAAGTGCCTAGATCGTTCGAACAAGGCTCGCTAGTGCATCCTCCATAGAGCACTCGGCGGCGCAATTACTCCACGATAAGATATGATTAGCGGGATCGTTTATCGGTGGCCGGCGGAACAGCTAATTGAGATATGAAATTGCCGTATTAATTTCGGGAACGTCAGGCAGGAGAACAGGTAGCAATCATTGCGTTAGGTTGCAAGGCGCGCGATTAGCGGCTAACTAACTAAGCTACCGGTTAATTGGGGGGTAGTCAGGGGCGTAAACACACATCACACCCGGGGCGGAACACACTCAAAACTTCCGGGTACTTGCACACTCCAACACCACCAACGATAGAGCCATTCCGACCAACGAGCAATTTGGAAAATTACCACCAGATTAAACCCTTTCTGTAATTATATATCATTTTTTGGAATCAATGTCGGATTTAATTATTCCAATGAAATATTGGATTACTGGCTGACAGAATTAAATGGATTAGGGCTTGATGATCAACGTTTTTGTAATTAAATATTGGTTTAGACGTGAACTTGATACTAAAATTGTGATAATTATAGACCGAACTTGGCTATTATGTCGAAATCATATGAGAAAACCTTATGCTTATCGTATTATCCTTTGTATAAAATTTACGTGGTATATATGATTGACAGCATAAGCGATCGATATAATAATTCTAATATTATAATATACCAGTGAAAGTTTTAAAGTTATTTGTTGTTAAAAACGTCAAATTTCAAAATTTCGTAATCTGTTGTGTAAAGTGTTTCAAAGTCCATTTTGCATTATACAATGCTTTGACGTCATTTTAATTAATCAGCTGATATATAAATCTGGGGAACCGAGTTCGATTCCGACCGACGCCAAATATGCAAGGTAACGCCTGGTAAGCGCCCGGACGGTACAAATATTTCATCAACATTACCGAAATCTGTGTACGAAGCAGATTGGCACACCCAGCAATGGGTAATATGCCGTGATGATATATTTATTTATTTATTTATTTATGAAAACAGTTTAGCCAACAATTTTCACAAGATTTGATATTTTGACTTATAACGAGAAAAATTTTACAATTATGATGTTTATACTTTTGTTGACATTACTGCAGAATGTGCAGGTTTAGTATGAAATTTGGATAAAAACTAGTGTCGGAGGTAGATTGAAAAATCAAAAAAGAGATTCCTTTACGGAAAAATTAAATTTTTATTTTGTATGGAATTTTTTTTTTAATTCATGTATCCAGTTATTGTACTGCAAATATATTGATTATTTTTATGAAAACTAAGAAACTAACCAATATATCCGTATATTTCTGACTTAATGCAAGAACAACCAATATAAACATTTCGTACTTTTGGGAAAGAGTAATTTAACACCACCAACAAACTGTCGGCTTTCGGTGATAAAAATACCGACAGTTCTTTACCAAGGTCTTTTGGCAATATTAATATGGATTATAAACAGGGATGGGATAACGTTAACGAAACGTTACGTTATTTCGTAACGTTATAAAAAATAATATTTCGTTATATAAAGTTAAAAATAACTTTTAAAAAACAAAGGAACGTTATATGTATAACGTTATAATAACGGTATTTCTACTCCATTATTATAACTTTAAAATAACTATTCTTTCTTAAATTTGTAATAAATATGCATTAGAAAATTAAAATAAAATTATCTATCTATTACAAAAAAAAATTACTGATTTGTAAATACAAAATTAGAAAAAGAAATAATTATATTTAAATAAGAGCGTATAAATAAAAAGTGTCAAGTATTTTATTATAAATAACACATATTTACAAAACATCGGTAAATTAGAAAATTATATTCTCAACGGCAAAATCTTAAATTTGTAAATATGGATAACGTTATTTTGTTATTGTTACGGTATCGAAAAAAAAAAATAAATGAAACGTTATTATAATGTTATTGGGTATCGTTACGTTGTTTTCCATCCCTGATTATAAATTTTACTAATTCTGTGATTTAAACTGTCTGAAACACTAAAGCTTTTCGAAATTTTTATACATATTTATTGTGGTCATTAGTTATTATTGCAATACGTATTTTGATATTTTATGGCATGACATTGGTTCACAAGCAAAGCCAACCTCAATGTGGTTTTAAAAAAAGACATTGGTTGTTCTTCCATTAAACTGCAGACTTAATGTACAAGTCTAAGTACAATGAATATTAGATGTTCGTATAATTTATTCGTTTCAATGATACATACAAATAATTTGCAACGTTTTGAATATTAATTTCTAGATTAAATAGATCTAATAAAAATAATTACCGCAGTATTAATAAATATGTAGCATAACATTTCTTAGTTTATTTTTGAAGATTTGTTGATTGACACTGATTTCTTTGTGAGAAGGCTATGCTATGTAGTTGGTATACGGTTTAGTGCGTGCATCAGTCACACGCAAAACAGACAATACCACGCACAATTACGCAATGACACGCGTGCGTAACTGGGGCACGCAGGACCCATTGGGGGCTGCGTAATTTCAAGCTCTTTTAACCAGCACCCCACTGCAATTACACCGCAATTTAGATATGTAGATACGGCAGGGACCGTGACGAAACGCGCACAGAACCAAGGGACATTTTACCCAAGAGAGGGTTGCAAATATCGAAGTATGTTTCCACGGAAATAATCTGTATCAAAAAGATAGCTCTTTAAAAACATATTTCTACTTTCAACGATATTTTATTTATTTGTTTTTTACTTTTTACTGCCCTCTAGATACTGAGATACAATATAGCAAAGGTGGCTAACATTGTTTTTGGAATCGACTTTTCTGGAATGGGAATCTCCATTACTACTACGAGAATAAATTCGTCCTTAACTAAAGACCTGAAAACCGTAATACCCTTATTATAACAAACACTACGATTAAACAAATATTAAACACTAATTAAGACTAAGAATATTATAAGACACTTAAACACTAAGATTATTTATTTAAACAATATATAGCTCACTTATATATTTATATAACTATATTTATTTATGTTTACCACTTGTCGACTATCTGTTTATATCACCAACTATTTAACACGCAACGCTTATTTATATCAGACTGACTAATGCCTTCGCTAACAGCTCTTATATACTCCGGTATTTGTATTCGAGAAATTTCTAGAGCACTATTCTAGACAAACTCAAACACAATACGTTACATTAACCGCGTAATTAAGCAGGTTCAGACAAGTCTGTTGCGTCATCGCTAAAATAGACATTCGCTCGTCCCTGCGACAGCGGCGCCGACAGCGGCGGTGACAGTGGCGGCGACGGCGGGCGCTGCACATTACACTACCCTAGATTCTTGTTCGATTACAAGCCATCTAAAATATCTCTCATTTAAACAAGATAGGTTCTATCCAGTAAGAGGTACAGACCAGGATTCCTTATTACAACGTCATTCTATGCAGTCCCTGACCGAGAGGAGAGAATGGTCCTGTGCTCGATTTCTCAATCGCTTGGTAACTAACAAAGTGGATGCATCATATCTCCTGTCCCGGGTGTCATTCCACGTACCCCGACTGCAGTCCAGATATGCCAGGCCCTTCCATCTGCCGACTTTACGCACAGATATACTCAAACGTTCTCCAATTTATATTGCTTCCCGTGCAGCCAATCTTTTGTACCCAGATATGTTTATTTAAAATATTATTTTGTAATTTTCAATACATATATTGTTATTTGTTTATATTATATTTTGTCCTGTTATCGGATTACTGTTGGGCAATAAATTATTATTATTATTATTATTATTAGAAGTATAAAAAGTAAAGCGTCCGACTAGCGATTGGAAGGCTTTGGGTTCGAATCCCTGCGAGGTCCATGAATTTTTCCACAATTCTTTTTTCGTTTAAAATAAATTCTCCTGGATCCTATAGCCCATTTCTACGATCTATAGATTTTTTAAAATCTTGAAAATTTTACCTAAAGATTACCAAAACTCATAAATAGGTATTTATGAGTTTCTAGGTTCATAGCTCAAAAATGGTAAAGATACAAACTTATGGTTCACTTTCTCACCGCTCCGAGACCAGCATTAAATCGGCTACTGCTGTTCCAGTAACAGATAGAATATAAAACCAAAAATTTTGCAAAGAAACAATTAAAAATATTAAGCCAAAATATAATCAGTTATTTTTTCTACTAGTAATGAAAAATTAGTAATGATTTTGCTTTGTTTCTTCCAATGTTTTGACTTTGGGGGTAGTAAACAACCCCAATTATTCTGGGGCAGAGCCCTGCACCCACGAAGCGCCGTCGGCAAGCTCAAAGCGCCGCTAACCAATAAATCTAAAATATACCCTCGGATACTTAACTATGGCTAATTTGGAACGATTTTTTATAAGTACATGTGGCCTTCTTTATACCACGGGGAAGTTTCAGCGCAAGTTAATGTCTCTCAAGAGACTGACAGCCTATTCTAGCAGGTAATCGCTTCGTGGTATGTGGCGTTTATGGTTTTTGAAGGCAATTTTCATGACAAAATGTGATAGATTGATTAGGAGATTAAGAGCGAGTCCTAATTTATGTTTTTCCATAATGTTTGTACTTGGGATGATGAATAGTGAATGTGATTTCAGGGATTTGAACGAGGGGATAAGCGCGAAATATACCTGTGAGTTTTTATCTTTACCTCTTTCTTAATTCGATAAATGTCTAGTTTGACAACAGAACAAAAGCATTTCAATATTATCTACACAAAAGAAAACACGAGAAAAACGACCTTATTTAAACACCTTTCGTTCAAATTTTAATACTGACATGTAGATTTCAAAAATCTGATGTGGGCACCAAACGACTTGCACGTATTTGATGAAATTTGACATTAACAATTTTTTTTTGTTATATTTTATTCTTAACCATAGCAAGCTTTATTACAAAAACCAAAAAGTATATAAAAAATAAATTAAATAAATAAATATATTCACACGGCTTATTATCCATTGCTGGGTGTGCCAATCTGCTTTGTACACAGATATCGGTAATGGATGAAATATTTAAACCGTGCGGGCGCTTGCCCGGCGTCACTTCACGGGCACTCATTGCTGGCGTGGAGAGTGCACCACAAGGGTCAATTTTGTGCCATTTAAAATTCGAAATATTTGGCGTCGGTCGGGATCGAACCCGGTTCCCCAGATTCGCGACCTGACACTCAGGCACGCGGCCACGAGACCCCATCTCGCTTATACAAAAGGCTAATTTAATAATACTTGATGTGCTAGACGCAGAATTTAATTCTCTAAAGCTATTATTTGAAGCATTTATTTCTAAAATCAAAATAAAACCATTTTATTCATGAAAAACTGTTAACTACTTCAAGTAATATATCACTTCCGGTAAGCCTATTTTAACCAAAATCTACTATGTTATTTCCATTGACATAAAAGTCTTATATACTAAATTTGAAAAGTTTTGGATTATATTTTAAAATAGTTTTTCATTAAAATCTATTATAGGCTTCAAGTAAAGTACCATTTCTGGAAATTATGTAATGACCAAAAAGGGAGGTGCATAACTAGATGTTATAGCAGTCCTAAATACAAAATTTCAACTTTTTACGGCTTACTGTTTTTGAGTTATGCGATATACGTTCATGGATATTTCCGTTGAAATCTGAAAACCTAAATTTTTCGTGATTACAATACTTCCTTTCCTATGTACAAGGAAGTAAAAAGAAACAGTTAATGTTTGGTGTTTTTATTCTGGTACCTTTATATAAATGAGCGTAGTGTAATGGGGTCATCCCAATTTTTTTTTCTGAAACATTATCGGTTAGTATCATAGTATGAGTATATGTACTTCAAATTCAATCAATTTAAATACAATAAATCTTACACTGTAATAGTTATTTGTCCAACAAGTGCTGAAAGTGTTTCTTTGTCGAACCAAAACCTAAGTTGCAGCAGGAGAGAAGCGAAGGTTGCAATCGTTTATGTTCGACAAAGGAAGAAATAAAGAATTATTTTTTTAAAAATAATTTGATATTTATTATCAATTTTTATATTTGTGATGCGTATCTATGACAACAAAAATATTGTGTACAACATACATAAGAAAAGTTATGGTTTGATTCTGCTCACATCTATAGTCCTACAGATCTGTAAATCTGTAAAAAAAAATGAGAAAACACATCTATTTTTGTTGATTAATATAAAATTATACATGTGTGGCAGATTTCGTTGCGATTTTGTGCATTATTTACAGATTTACAGATCTGTAAGATGTGAACAGAATTGACTCATTAGAATATTGTATTTTCAGAGCAGAAGTAAAAATTATTTGCATACACAGAAAAAAATTATTCTGTTGCATTATTTAATCCAATTTTGTATTATTAGTTGTAAATTGAAATAAAAGCTTGTTATCATTGTTTCATATATTTTGAAATATATAAATTGGAATTATTAAATTAAATTCTGCATATTGTTTAAATAAATATAAATATTTTATGTTGTAATTTTAATAAAATATACATTGTAGACACTCATATAAATAAATAACAAAAAGTATTATAATTTACGTATCAATAAGATATACAAAAAAAAATTAAAGCTGCCATTAATTTTCAGTACCTAGTGTATGCATGGACTATTTGAATACACTGTATATTATGTTACGTTAAATTAGTTTTAATTAGGATTACCTACTACTTGAAGATATTAATAATTAAATATGGATTGTTTTTAAAATTCATTTTTAAGTAAGGTAATTTATATGAGAATAGCCAATTATTTACAATATCTTTTATTATTTTAGTTTAATTTTTATTATAAACATTGTAAAACGCGTATAGTTTATCAAAAAGTGAAAATCTATTCTTTTGTTTTACACATAAATTATAATAGTATATTAAAACATAAATTACGGAAGGCAAAGTATTCTAGCACGAGTTCCAAATTCGCTGACCAGCGCGCAGCGGCAAGTGGGCGAACGAACGGGTGCTTGAATATGCTTCTTTTACGTGTGTTTTATACTATTTTTTCTGTTGAGGCTCTCATTTACATTTTTTTATAAAAATATTTGACAATTTTCATTAAGGGGATTTTTTGGTAGAATTATTAGGTTGGTGACTTATGCTTTTTTTCTGTCCGTAGTCTAGATATTTAGTGTATTTATTTTATTGCTGTCATGCCAATCTCAAATAACAAAATATCATCAAAAATCGTTTAAGAATGAAACTGCTTGTAACATCAATATGCGTGCTAGAATGTGACACCCTAATTCCCAACCAGAGAAAATCTGTTCTGTGGGTTGCAATAACAACCAAAATTAATTTTTGACTAAATTGAGATTGAATCTGTAATCGACCAAAATAATGCTGGATTTTATATCCATAACTGTATAGAAACTTGTAAACAATAGTACCCATTGATGTGATGTCATAATATAAAAAAATCTATTACAATAATAATTCGATAATAACCAATGAAAACATTTCAGTAAAATCTTGAAGAGTTTTAGTGCTATACCTATAGACACCACAGAATTAGTGACATTAATAATAGTGCAGAATGACGAAGGTACTGACAGTTTTTTGTTGACTTCAAATTGTCGCTCTTTTGTGTTAAGCCTCGAAGTTAATATTATAGTTTAAAATTATATAAAACCTTTTGCTCACACATCATAAAACTTATCACCTACTATACTTTTACTAATCTATATCCTGTTTTGAACACTATATTATTTATACGATACAGATTAGAAAACATAAATTTATCACTTCATTCTGTGTGTAATATTTAGAATAGAAAACATTATTAGCAATTAGAAATGTATAAATCTTGATGTTTAGCATAACATTTCAATAAATTGCACTTGACTCAACATGATATTTGTTGTTCCATTGAGCAGAATCACCAATTACTCTTTCTATGTATTTAATCATGCACTTTATTCACATTCCAGTCATCCGATGCAGCAGAACTTGTTTCAGCATCAATTATTCAAATTACCCAGGCAATAATTCTACGCATAACGAGCCTGATATTTTGACATTTGTACAGACGGGAGATCATACTATAGTAAAAATATTTATGCAGAGGAGGCACGTCATCAAAACATTACAAAATGAAAAAAAAACTGTAGTAATGGCCGAGTGATGTTTATATTTAGGAAAACGAAGAAAATATAAACACTATTTTTTGCATAATAGAAGAAAAGTACATGTTAATAAAGATTACAATTATTTTAAAGTCGAACCAGGTACCACAAGCCTTGTTTTAACTAAAACGCTGTTTTAAGAAAGGCCAAATTTTATTATTTAATAATTATAATAAATAAATATATCATCACGGTATATTACCCACTGCTGGGTGTGCCAATCTGCTTTGTACGCAGATATCGGTAATGATGATTACGTACTTGTACTGTGCGGGCGTTTACCAAGCGTCACCTCACGGGCACTCATAATAATATTTTAAAGGAGTACATAGCTTGTATTCAAACATATATATTTTTTTTAAATCGTTCTTCAAACAAAAGGGTAAAATTAAAAATCGAAATTTGCATTTGACATTTCTTAAAACAGCGTTTTAGTTAAAACAAGGCTTGTGGTACCAGCCAATGTTTTTAACGCATTTTTAATTATTTAAAATAAATACGGTGCAAATATTTCATCATTACTGATATCTGTGTACAAAGCATATTGGTATACCCATAAATGGGTAATATGCCGTGATGATATATATATATATATATATATATATATATATATATATATATATATATATATATATATATATATATATATATATATATAGTTTATAATGCGTTTTTTCAATAAAGGTTGGCAGTACTGGATTTTAAAATTTATAAGTTAACATGAAGGGCACATAAGGCGATTTCGGGCGCCAACCGTTCACTTGCGGTATGTTGCGTTCAGGCCCGTTCACACATTCGGGCGCTAGGAACAACTTACCCGGTATGCTTGGATCAGTGCTCACAGCTGAACGGGTTTGCGAGTCGAGTCAGCTCTCCGTTCACTATTTCTATCTCTTTTTGTCATGTCTTTTTTGAAATGCAAAAGTCAAAACAGTCGGTTTCGTGGTCTTTATGTCAAGCAGGGTGACATTATTTTCGTTGACTCTTTTTTGAACAAATATGGATAAACTATCTTTCTCCGTTAATGCATTTTAATTGTCAGACACTATTTTTGACAGTTTTAAATGTCGGAGAATATACATAACTACCAAGCACGGTGTCAACAAGTGAACCAACGATTTTTGGCGCTACCATTGACCATATCATACCGTATGTAGCCTATAGTACTTGCACGTCACGTTGACAACCAAGACAAAATCAGTTGAGTGGAAGTACCTATACATTTGCTGGTAAGTAATAATTTCTATTTTTGGCATCAAGGTTGATCTGCAGAGTTTGTATCTGACGTGTGATATATTCTGACGTTTCGTTATAAAAGCCATTCTTGTGTGACTAATACATTAAATAACAAATCTACTAAATTAAAATCATATAGCACCTAAAATGAACTCAATATAATATAATGAATTTCGTCAAATATCCAAAAGTCAAAAACATGTCAATCACATAGTAGCATATGTTTACTGCCACTCAGCTGACTTTGACATGGTTGTCAATGTGACGTGCACGTACTCTAAAGTCGATCGCCCATGGGGTGTTCTCTCATTCGATCATTAGAATTGATAAAAGAGACAATAATTACAACAAATATTACTGCATGATTTTTATGGAATAAGTGAGTAACAGCAAGTAGAAGTGGACAAAAGTGGTATTTGCATCAATTACCTCCTTTAGTCAGGATATTCGTGGAAAATGTTGCACTTATTTCTTTTAGCTACTCGTAACTTTGCTATATATAACAATAGGTAAGTTCTATCGATGTCATAAATATTCCTAATAGAATAAGAATATTCTTAAAGCAATAGAACGTTCAGTAGCAAATAACTGTCAAGTAATAAATAAATAGAACAGAGGATATGTGATATTGTTAACTAAAGGCAACTATGTATGTTTACTATGGATTTTTTACTTCCTTGTACGAAGTAAAGGAAGTATTGTAATCGCGAAAAATTTCGGTTTTGAGATTTCAACGGAAATATCCATTTTGACCATCCCTGAATCCATTCTGACTAATTTCGTCGTGACGTCTGTACGTACGTACGTACGTACGTGCGTATATATCTCGCATAACTCAAAAACGGTAAGCCGTAGAAAGTTGAAATTTTGTATTTAGGACTTCTATAGCATCTAGTTGTGCACCTCCCTTTTTGGTCATTACATAATTTCCAGAAATGGTACTTTATTTGAAGCCCATAGTAGATTTTAATGAAAAACTATATTAAAATATAATCCAAAACGTTTCAAACTTGGTATATAAGACTTTTATATCAAATGGAATAACATAGCAGATTTTAGTTAAAACAGGCTAACCGGAAGTGATATATTACCTGAAGTTGTTAACAGTTTTTCTTGAATAAAATGGTTTCATTTTGATTTTAGAAATAAATGCTTCAAATAAGAGTTTTAGAGAATTAAATTCTGCGTCTAGCACATCAAGTATTATTAAATTAGCCCTTTGTATAAGCGAGATAAGTAAATTTAAAACTTAGATACTTTTTGGTTTTTGTAATGAAGCTTGCTATGGATTAGGACAAAAAATAACAAAAAAATAAAAAATAGATGTTAATGTCAAATTATGTCAAACACGCGCAATATTATAATTGGGTCTATACTTCATCTTCATATTGGTCTTGCGTACAAGGAAGTCGTGTGGTGTCCACATCAGATTTTTTATTGTTGTCTTCCAATCAATGATTCGTAAAACGTAAAGGTGTTTGTTTTGTGAGCGAAACTTAACCTAGTCGGCTAGTAATTTTTTTAATTTATCCCCAATCTTTATGTCTTCCTATCAACGCTTCCAGCTCTGTAGTTGGAACAATTGTGCCCTACACCAAATTTTCAATACCATGAACTGTAAATATTTTAAGTTTTAATATGAGATTTGAGTATTATTCGTCTAATATATCAATTAACTTGTTCGCAAAAATTAGCATCGCACTTATACCGTGTTTCATTTAAGCCATTCAGTATTGCAGAACATAGGGAATAGTTTTGACATCTCTGATTGGCTGAAATTAGAGACAAGTTTACCCATTGTAATTTCGGTTACTACAGATTTGCGCTGTTGCCAGTGCCATCTACTGAATGGCTTAAATGGAACAGAGCATACATACAATTACGCAACACACATTACATTTTTTACCTTCCGTCACCTTTAGGTAAGGAAGGTATTGTCTTTGGTCAAAAAATTCGGTGGTGAGTTTTTGATGAATAAGCACGTTTTAGGGTCCCTAGAATACGATTTTACTATTTTTACGATGATGTCTGTATGTGTGTGTGTGTGTGTGTGTGTGTGTGTGTGTGTGTGTGTGTATGTATGTGTGTGTGTGTGTGTGTGTCTGTGTGTGACAAAATTTTCTAATGCGATAACTCTAATACTACAATTCCAAAAATTATAATTCTTTCGTATTCCTCCTCGTTACATCCATGTGAAGAGCTGATTAGATTTTGGTTATAATTGGTCAACCGGAAGTACCCTCATTTGAAGATTTTAACAGTTTTTCTTGAGAAAACGATGTTAAATATCATTTTTTCACATTTAATGTTATTATAAATATTAAAGAATTATTTATTCTCTATACGATTTGAATGCATTTAATACTTTATATTAAATGGACATAGAGTTAAAAAATTATAAAGAAATTAAATATCATATATATTAGTCAGCTTTGCTATAACTCTGGAAACAGCTGCTACATTAAGAAAATTCTGATTAAAAGGTGTCAGTGTCAAGTGCAGTTGACAGTATTTTTATGTTATAATTTTACTGGAAATATATGATCTTTTGTTAGAAACTTTCTGTATGGAATTTGTATAAAATACATACAACTGCCTTAAGGTAATGTACAAGAAATATAATCTTTTGCAAGGAGCTATCTGTATGACATTTATACAAAATACATAGAACTGACGGAAGGTAATGTGCTGGCCACATCAGATTTTTTAAATTAGTATACCATGTAAATAATTCGTAGCGTCATTATCTAGTTACAAACTTTGAGGATGTGCCTCTACATAAATATTTTTACTATAGTCATATTATCACAAGAACGATGGACAAATTACACCCAGCAATGCGAAACACGTTAATATCCTCGAATTAATAAATTTTTAACGGTCCAAACCCACTTCAATTATAATCAAATTTAAATCCCACGCAACAATAAATTTTTTCCACATTAAAAATTTTTTACCAACCAAAAAAATCAAAACAAGAGATGATGAGGTCAAAATTCTATCAAAATTATAGAGGCAAACACACGATGAGACGAATAATATATTATGATGATTAATCGTCATGGAGAGGACCATAAAATTTGGATACAACGCCCGACCGTTTTTCGCGAAAGGAAAAGAAATTATGGTTTGTGGATTCTCATTTGGGACATACTCAAACCAGCTCTTCTACTTTACACATTTACAATGTTATTAAGATAATTTTATCTGCAATCCAAATATTTAATGAGGAAGTTAAATTTTATCGGACCATTTCAGAAACTGCAGAATGATCAAAAATAACTGTTTCAATTGGCAATAGAATAATTTACTTAAAATTGGTAAAACTGATACCGACATAAATTCATTTCGTGTTATTAAGTCATTACAAAATTTAAATTTACGTACAATTTTTTGGAAATTAGTACTTTTATAATAACATAAATATTTTTCTGACACTAATAATCCTAAAAGCTGTCAGACCTCTGACATAACCTATTTGTATTTATTTTAAAACTGTCATGTCAAATAGTATTTCCGCCTCGCAGACTGTGAAATTAACAGATCCCCAGAACTGCCTTGCCAATCTTGTCAATTGAAACAATTAATTCTGATCGTTCTGTACCTCTTATTTTCCAGTAAAACAAGCCAATTTATTAAAGTTTCGGTTTTATGGTGCCATATCGTTGGTTGATTTCGGTCGCTTTATATTATGTGAGCATCAAGGTTTTGTCTAAAACTAATACTATGTTCCGTAAGTCAACCAAAAAAAAAAAAACAGTATCTTGATTCCTTGTACACCATGGTTCCTGAATTATTTTCATCTATTTTGGGACAGATTGGCATTGAATTATATGACATTTAAAATTGACTAACAAAAATAAAAATTAACCAAATGAATAACAACTGTGAATATGACAACGGAATTGAACATTATATTTAATGGCAATAATAATAACACAACTAACAATATAACAAATATAAATAATGTTAACGTCCGACTGGTATGGTATGACTAGCGAATAAAAGTTGACGTTTAAATTATTTTATATGTATAGGTGGTTTCTTTTGAAACACTAAAGAAGAATAGAATTGGACGAAATATTCAGGTATGAAATTATTGCATGAACCCATTTAAATACTGGACTAGGAAAGCACAGAAATACATTACTATGTCTGGCTGAAAATAGATGACCGACTAGGGTAACTGAATATAAAAATAGGAGTGCGTTTAAAATATTTTAAACATTTTTCGTTTATGTTGATTATAACAAAATATTTTGATCTTTAAACTATTTAGTTTGGCAATTCTATGAAATAGAATTATTTCTAATTTACACCTGAGATGGACGAACTAGAATTTGCGGTATTAAATTTTTTAAATACATCCCTGAATCCTGTTGCTTAGGTCATTTTATATATATATATATATATATATATATATATATATATATATATATATATATATATATTCAAATATAGGGAAATGTTTTCAAAAGATACCATATCTATTAAATAATCTAAAGGTCAACTTTTATTCGCTAGTCATACTATGTTATTATTATCATAACAACCCTGCTTTCAGGGTTGTTATATACCATATAACACCCAAGAGCGTATTATGAGTTATTGTCTTTATAATACCCTTGATACGTTAATTACTATTTCATACTTATATCTATAATAATTAGTAGTAATATCACTAATGCGGCTTAGAAATTTGACAATGACGTATATCTTCAGATTTTGTTACGATGATGTTTGAAAGTAGCGGTAGTGGGGATAAAAATATCAGAGAAACCAGGATTATTTCGTGGTTGCCGTGGTCCGACTTTTTCCAACCTTTTTCAGGAACCGCATGTCGAACAGAAACCGGTAAATAATTTCAGGACTTAAAGAACACTAAACCGTAAATCTGATGGAACCGGTTGCGTTACGGAACATACTACAAGTAAAGCACGAAAATTATACGAGTATATACGTTTGTATTTCTAAAAAATCTAAATTAATCTCTCTCTGTATACCTATTTAAAAATATTTGGACTATTGCTTTACTATTTAAATAGCCTGTGGTTTCACGTTTCTATGATGATAAAGTCAATTGCAATTGGAATATATATTTGATTGACAATATAATTATGAATTTTAAAATTTTGGATTAGTTAATATGTATGTACCACGGGCGTGAGCCCACAGCTTGTTACAGCCCTCGGTTATGCCTTGTGCTCTAAATTTCAAGCCTCGGGCCATAAATCATAGTTACGCTCGAGGTGCACATCAAACTATAATTATATTTGGAAAATATAACAATAATTGTATATCTGATTAATTTTGACATTAGATTGACAGGTAAATATTACGGGTTAAAAATAAATATGCAATAATGACAAAGAACCCATACCAAATGCACCCATACAATTTACTCAGTTATTGATGTTTTTTTTTTGTCCAAAATTACTACTTAAACGTAATTTCCGAGTTAAAGATAAAAAAACTCAAATACCAAATGTTATTTTTAAAGGTTGAAAAAAATATTCGGAACTGCAGTCAATTATTTCTTTATTTTCAACTACGCCGACGTTTCGATAGTACAACTATCTTCTTCAGGGCTAGTTTGAATTTTTAAACCTTACAATGACCATGTGGATTATTTGTTACGAATTTGCGATAAACCCCTATTTAGTCGCAGCTTGTGCCTATGCCTATCTATTACCGCGCGTTGCACCGCGTCAGCGGAACTCAGTTTGCTATTAAAATGAATGACGTTTGGCCAGAGTGATTTAGTTGTACCACATAGTAAGTAACAACTACCTTTAACCACCAAGCAAGATGCGAGGAACAAAACAAACCAAAATTGCCGAAATGCGCAATAAGAGTTGCAATCGTCAATCTCGCAATTATTCAAAATATGAACGCAAAGCAAAACTTTAAAGTGTGGGTCAAATTAGCGCTGTTGCGGGAAAGTGTAAAAAGTAAGAAGGTAGTTGGTAGAACGTAGACGGATTGTTAGGCATTTTGGAGTTCGGGAATTCCAAGAGTTTGTTTATTGCCAAGATTGCAATTGACGAACCTGAAATTGTACTAACATTATAAAGCAAATTGTACTAAAATCATTTGAATTGTATTAATTATTTTTTTTTAAATTGCTTGTCTGCGGCACTTGGTCATTTGGACTTTGGTGTCTTTCTTCTAACCCCCATCCCACAGCATTATTCCATAATTATTTTTATATAATTACGCCCTTGGCTAGAGCACCCATACATATTTTCAAAAACCGGCGCCTATGAACTGCATTAGGTATGTAATAGTACGTACTATATTTGCAACCGAGTGGAAAATGTGTACAATTATTTGATTAGATAAGTTCTAAAGTTTTGGCTAAGCAAAACAAACTAAAAAATATCCAATTCAATTTATTTATAAATACAGAGAATTTATTTTAAAATGCAACATATGATTTATCACTTCCATGGTTACACACTACTGTCAAAAAATGACAGCAATGTAATATTTGTCCATTTTAAAATGCAACATTATAAATAGTATTGCAGCACAGGAGATACGTCCAGAACACATCACAAATGGTATCAATTCTTTCTACGAGCGACTAGGATATTGCATCAGTGTGAATGGAGGTTTTCTTGAACATTTATTACATTAAAATTATGAATTTTTGTTAGCCAAAGTTTGTTAAGATGTGCTACATTAAAGTTTTGATTTTTTATTAATAGTATGTAGGCTAATTTCTTAGAAATTAGTATTGAAAATACATAACTACAAATTTTTGTATGTTGCATTTTAAAATGGACAAATATTACATTGCTGTCATATTTTGACAGTAGTGTGCAGTAACCATGGAAGTGATTGACCATATGTTGCGCGTTAAAATAAATTCCCTGTATATCATAACTGTATCGTCACGGCTTATTTACCCTTTTCTGGTTGTGCCAATCGGCTTCTATTCGCAGATTTCACTAATGAAATGATATATCTGTACCGTTGGGAGTTGAGGCCGTTTACTTTCCTTTCCACTTTTGTGCTACTGGAAATTCATGTTTCAAGTTTCACGTCAGTTTGAACTGACGGAGCATAGCATAGCATAGGGAGGGCATAGCATAAGTGATGATAGCATAATATCTAATTTATATTAACCTTAACGTAAAGTTCATTGTACCTACATAATTTGTATTACATTTTAAAACATTTTTGCAAAATTGTCATATTAAATTGACATTTATCATGTTATTTATGGAGAATTATATTACTTTATACATGCAGTAAAAGCTGTGTAATTAAGTACCTATACATTGCGTGCCTTTGATAAGTACTTGTACCTACATTAGTATGTATGGAATGTGATAAAAGAATTCTAATAAGAATTATGTAGTCATGTATCAAGTAAGGTAGGTACTCAAACCTGATTCAAACAAGCTTAATAATATTCCTACACCAGTAACCAATAATTTATAAAGTTATAAAGATAAATTTCACATGACATGACAGTATTCTGGCAAAACTAAAAGACATAGTAATTATGTACAAATGAGGTCTTTTTGCAACATTAACACAATTTCTTTTAAGATAAACTGACAATGTAAATAAATGTTAAAAAATAATTATTTTTAGATGATAAAACACTATTTATCGTTATGCATAAAATTATATTTTGTTTTTGGATAGCAGATTCTTTTAAATAAGAAAATTCATTATAAATTAAATTATTATTTAAGCACCATTTTAAAATTTAACATACGTTGTGGTTCTATTCCAAAAATAGATCTTTCTGATAAACGTAAATTGCATAATTGATTTTGTTATTAACAAAAACCTTCAAAGTTTATAATTTCAATTTAATTTAAATAAATTTAAAGTAGGTACCAACTTTATCTATACTTGTTATAGTGTAAGGTGGTTCTAACATGACAGTCTCAGTGCATACAAAAGTTTAGCCAAGTAAAAGAAAATTATTGTAAATAACTTATAAAAATAAAAAACTGTTTTACTAAATGCCAAAATTCTATCGAAAAACACATATTTTCAGTTTTTCGAAGAGAATAACGATAAAAGAAGCTGGTAACTAACTGGACACTGAACGTATTTTTACACTCATGTATAAACTGTCACTTGGACTGTCGTTAGGTAGTATTTTGTACAAATTTGTCGTTTATTATGTGAGTTACAAAGGAAAAAACCTTCCTTGTTAGACAATATTCCTATATTGCCAATGTATTTTTGCTCTATTGGTTTCAAAAATCTCAGCTCACGGTTGGTAAATCTTTTTAAAAATTTGCGTACATGCGTAAAAAAACAAAACTCATGATAAATAAAATACTTAAATTTCGTTAAAAACTGTCGTAGATGGTTATAATGATAGACCCATCTTTAAGGGCAGTAAGTGCTTCCGGTTGAGGATTATTTTCCAATACATCCGATAGAGGTAAGAGGGCACTTTTTTGACTGCCATGCTTATTACGTTTTTTGCACGATCAACGCAAGAACAAAAATTAAATTTATTTAAAAATTATTTCGACATTAATTGCTAGTTGTCATTTTAAAACTAAGCTTTAATAGTTGTGTTTTATTTACTTACCGGTAAGTAATCACAATCATTAATCGATCAGTACTTAATTTTAAAATATAATATTCTGACTTGGAGGATTGGTAACACTGATATAAAAGTGCTTAGTTGTGAAAATAAAAATTTTAAATTTCAATGTCTTATATTTTGTGTATTTAAAAAATATATATTAATAAAAGTTTTCTTAAAGTGAATATAAAGTGTCAATTGTTTATAGTGATAGTTCTCTGTAGTGAAAGATCGGTAAAATCTGCAAAATAAACATCTTATTTTTTACTTCAAGCGCCCAAGGACATATTCCATTGATAACTTAAGTCGTTAATTGAACGAAACATACGCGCTGCGCCGACGTGTAATTTCAACGATACAGTGTTCCCAACTGTGTCATAAATAAATTTTGAAACATGGCATCCATTGATGAAATACAAAAATTATTAACGCCAATTATTAAGAATATTGAAAAATTGCAAAAGTCAATGGATATAATAACTAAAACATTAAAAATCAACGACACGCGCTATGAAAAAATTGAGACTGATTTAAAAAACAAAGAAATTCAAATAGAGGCATTGGAAAAAAAGGTACGCGAAAGAAATATTTTGTTCTTCGGAATTAAAGAAGAAAAAGGAGAGGAATTGGAGGAAAAAATGATTCAATTTCTCAAAAATAAATTATTGTTAGAAAATACATCAGCAAAAAACTTTGAAAATATAAAAAGATTAGGAAAATTCAATGCCCACAAAACAAGACCTATTTTAATAGAACTAAACTCTAGAAAAATAAAAAACCAAATTTTTACGAATGCAAAGCTATTAAAAGGTTCAAAAATATATGTGGAAGAAGATTTTACTCCGAAAACACTACAAGAAAGAAAAATATTAAAACCTTTTATGATAAAAGCAAAAAAAGAAAATCATAAGGCCAAACTGTATCAAAATATACTTTTCATCAATGATACAGCATATAGGAGCTCAGATTTCTGTGATGAAGCAAGTGACGTCTCAAACAAGGAAGAAGAAGAAAACGATAACTCGGTAGAAACAGGGATAGATACCAATGATGCAACAGAAAAAACTAGCAACATTACACAGGCAAGTTCTTCCCAGAAGGCCATTCGAAATAAAACTGAAACTTCTGCAGCATCGAACACCCAAGAAATTAAAAAGAAAATTACTGAGCAACTAATAAAGGGCCCGATGGATAAGCATATCGTAACTAGATCGCGCACGTACTCAAAATCTAAAAACTCACCGTCAAAAAACTAACTGCTAGAGACTATAATAAAGTCATGTTCTGGAATGTTCAAGGATATCAAAACTTATTTAAGCTCACCTTATCAGAACAACAACTTATACTACAACACGAAATAATATGCCTTTCAGAAACATGGTTATACCAAAAACTACAGGACAATCCACCATTTCTAAAAAACTACAAAAGGCACGAACAACTTGCAATTAAGCAACACAGTATTGGAAGAGCCGCAGGCGGACTGCTAATTTTTACAAAACCGGAGGTCTCCTCTATTATGGTAATTGAACAAGAGGTACATTGGATTTTTCTATGTATAAAAACTAAATATCGAAACTTCATACTAGGCCTTGTTTATTTTTCTCACTTATACGAATATCCTACTCTCTTAGAATTACTAAGCGATAGCCTCAATAATATAATAAACTCATTCCCACAACATTCCATTATACTAGGCGGTGATTTTAATGCCAGAATAGGCTCCCTAAATAGCATGCAGGAAATAATTACGAATAATTCTTACTTAAATACAATCCGAAGTACCCGCGACGACGTCACAAATAAAAAAGGAAAAGATTTAACCAGAATCATGGAAGAAACTAATTTAATTGTTTTAAATGGAAGAACATATAGCGATACACCAGCAAATTTCACATATGTTGGTTCGAGCGGGAGAAGTATTATTGATCTTATATGGGTAGACATGAGTGCCTTGCAATTCATTATGGACCTCTGTATAGAAGAAATAATCATTTCAGACCATATGATTTGCTCGTTAAAAATAAAACAATTATTGGAGACACCCCACATATGTAAGAAGAATGAGGTTCAAAGCATAACCAAAGTAAAGTGGGATAATACGAAAGCCGCAAAGTTTACTGAAGGTTTAGACAGCATACATATCAACGACAATATTGAGGACAAATATAAATTCTTCACAGAAGAAATTGACAAAATAACAAGTAAAGCAGGTCTAAAAAAGAAAATCATGCAAAATAATGACAAACTCATAAACAAAACACAATGGTACAATGAAACATGTACATTGCTGAAAAGAAATGCCAGAAAATGCTTACGAAAATGCAAAACAACCAATTTTAACAAAGAAAGCCTAACTTTGTTCTTAGAGGCAAAGGCATCCTACACAAAATATATTGCAAAACAGAAACAAAATTTTAAGATAAATCTAAAGCACAAACTAGAATCAGTTAATGACCAAACTGAGTTTTGGAAAACTATTAAAGCTTTGAACCCCACAAGTTATATAAATAATCCGATTGATGTACAGTCATGGACATTATACTTTCGACATTGGTTTGGAGAGAAAATTATAGATGAAAAATTTTTCATCGACGCTCAACATCCTTACCTCGATTCTCAAATTACGAGGCAAGAATTAAATTACGCTATAATAAAACTAAAATCCCATAAAAGTCCAGGAACGGATGGGATAATTAATGAGCAATTAAAACATCTTACTTATAAATGGAAAACCCTCCTATTAGAAATGCTAAACGAATTTTTAATAAATGAAAATATTCCAAAAAAATTAAAATCCATAAAACTAATACTATTGCATAAAAAAGGTGATCGTACCATCATGGATAATTATAGAGGTATCGCCCTAATAAATACAATTACAAAATTATTCACCTTTATATTAAACAACAGAATTCAGATCTGGACAGAAAGCCATAACATCCTACCTGAAGCGCAATCTGGCTTCAGGAAAAAGAGATCTTGCGTCGATAATTTATTTGTCCTCGACAGTATAATTCAAACTTCACTCGCGAGAAGTCAGAAAGGAATTTATGCAATCTTTGTAGACTTTCGCAAAGCATTTGATTCAGTGCCTCACAACTTGCTATGGAGTAAAATTTTCAATATAGGAATAAGCGGAAAAATCGTCAGACTTCTCAAAAATATTTACAATGATGCTACAATACAAGTCGATGTAAATAACCT
The DNA here is from genome assembly GCA_963082715.1 of Harpalus rubripes. Taxonomy (NCBI): domain Eukaryota; kingdom Metazoa; phylum Arthropoda; class Insecta; order Coleoptera; family Carabidae; genus Harpalus; species Harpalus rubripes. The sequence goes on along the minus strand of OY720456.1, from coordinate 13,423,171 downwards.
GTTATCAGAAGAAATTCACGTAAATAAAGGCGTATTACAAGGGGAATGTACGAGTCCGCTCCTCTTTGCCCTTTATATACACGACTTGGAAACATTTTTTAGAAACAAAAACCTAGAAGGCTACTTCATTACTCAAAAAACAGACATAATTTCCCTACAATACGCGGATGATATTGTAATCTTCGCAAATACTCCGATTGACATACAGCGCAAACTTAGAGCACTAACCGAATACTGTAATGAATTACAATTAAAAGTAAATTCTGAAAAAACCAAAATTGTACATTTTCATAAAGGAAGGCCTCCAAAACGAAATTCAAGGTATATTTGCCAGGAAGAAGAAATCAAATTTGCTAACAAATATACATACCTAGGAGTCACGTTTAAATCATCAGGAACATTTAATGAAAACACGAACGTAAACATTACGAAAGCAAATAAAATATCTGCAACAATAAAACAAACAATGATAAAAGCAAAAATCTACTCCTGGAATACAATTATTAAGTTATATACATCAACATTATTACCATCTCTCACATATGGAGCGGAAGTTTGGGGCCATTCACAATGTGAAAATATTGAAAAAGGTCAACTACAATTTTTTAAATGTCTTAATTCATGGCAGAGAACAACACCAGGATATTTAATTAGACGGGAAACCGGACAATCAAAAGTACAGTTACTAGTCCTCGACAAAATGCTGCGATGGTGGTACAAAATATTATTGATGCCCAGTACAAGGTATGTCCGAACATGTTATGACAAACTTGTTCAAATAAATTCAAATGACAACTCTAAAAGTAAAGAAATCCTCAACTGGACTAAAAAGCTGGAATTGATGCTAACTAAAGCAAATTTTCAATGGCTGTGGGAAAAACAGAATTTCCTATTTATTAAAGAAGAATTTAATAATATACTACTGGCATACAACGAAGCACTATATAAAACAGATACAGAATGCATAATAAAATCCTCCTATAATCCCTCTTACAAAACCTTCAGTACCAGTACGAATTATTTCACTTACAACATTCCTTATAACGTCCTTAAAACTTTCAGTCTCCTACGTACAGCAAACTTCAAAGAAATATATATTTATCAAGACGGGTTTTGCCATAAATTTAGCCATGAAGAATTATGCAGTATCTGTAACCTTTATGAACCTAACGACCTAGTACATTTCCTTTACCGCTGTCCAATATTTTCACCTTACAGAAACTCATTCCTTCAGAAGTATTTCACCACGCCGGTCCTGGACATCAACCCACTTCTGACAGAGCCAACCAAGGAGAAAATGTACAACATCCACAATTATATAACAAACTCCCTTAAACTGCGAGCTTTTGCTCTAAACGTATAAATGTTCTATTATATTTTCCAACGAAATGTAAATCATTACTCTACTTATTACTTATGATAATCTACTGTAATTTATATCGTTACCAACCTTTTGTATGAGAGATGTATTTTTTTTTCTCTTAAACAAAATAAATGTTATTATTATTATATTATTATTATATTCTGACTTGGAAACTTGGTAAACATAAAAAAGAACCGATCGTGGAAAAAGTATTTTCGGTAAACACAAAAAAGAATCGATCGTGGGGAAAGTATTTTTTGGCCTCCTAAAGTGTAAACATAACAATCACACATCGTTGGCGTCCATGGTAGTTGCGTTGCGATTTTACACATGCCATGACTTTACCGCACCGAATAAAGTAATACACACCCATATTTTTAAGTTTTAATAGGCCACTAATAAAGAAATCTACTTTGTAATAATAAAGAGTGCCTACAAAAACGCTAGCTACCGCAATTTTCATACAATAATAGTAAATAAATAAATAAAACTGAATTTCTTTTAATTTAATCCGCCAGCGCCATCTTTTGGCATAAGTCTCAGTCGGCAATGTCAATATGTCAAAATTGTCAAATGATAAAATAAGTGGAATGATTGATGAGAATTATTTATTTTATTTCAAATGTTTGAAATTAATTTTAATGAAGTATGTCGAAAAGGGTAGGTAACATTAGAATCATTCATGTAGTCTGTAGGAACTACGTATGTAGGAACTAATCTACCTAACCTTAATTTCCTTCCAGCATAGCAGCATAGACAATAGACATCCCTAATAAATAAAATAATTAAAGTGCAAATTCTTGGTCTTGTCCCAACCCAACCTCTCAATTGTTGACTTTTTTTCGTTACATCACCGTATGAAAACTTGATAATATCTCTTGTAACGGGCATTTGATTTTTCAGGGAGTAATTCCGATGAAACATTTTTTGCTTGTTCACGTAACTCTGGCGGAGTAGATGTTATAGATTCGTCACTGTCTGACATTTTTCTCTTTGATAGATATGATTACAAATATAACAAGAAATACAATTTTTTGATTATTTTGACGTTTCGTTGGTTTTCAAAGAGCCTTGATGCTGAACCTACAATAAATTGTTTTGATAGCAGCTCGCTTGATGACAACAATGGCTTAAGGTTAACAAGCAAAATTTATAGAAAATACATATTTTAGTAGATATCTCGGCCAAAAAATTTAATACATAATGTGTGCGTTAGGTATTTGTACAACGCTCGGTATTATTGCAGCACTCCGCTGCGCGTCGGGCTTCAATATAAAACCTCGCGTTGTAAAATAACACCTACCGCACGTATAATGTAAATAACTATTATCAATCCTTACGGTTAAAGTGCTACTTGATTTTGAGTTAACGCAAGTATATTTGAAAATAAGCTACAGAATTTTTTTTTCTTTAAACGCTGAAATATTTGCCTATATTCATACGCCATACCTAAACACGAGTATTTTTATCGTCTAATCTGTAGTTGTCGAACTAATAATGTATACTGTGTTAAACGATTCTATTACGAAATAGACAAAATGAAAGTTTTCTGTTCGAATTAAGAAACCTCGAATCGAGGAGGCAGTTCTGCTTGTTGGCGCTAGTCTAATGCAATGATTAGGGGTTTGTTGATAGCGTCTGATTTATACCCACGTGTCTGTGGGGGTGGAGACGGCACGGGCGGCAGCGAGACGCTAATGAGAGGGTCATCAGGACCGCCAGACCAAGCGGGACTGTACAAACCCATATAGCACAGCACTCTTCACCATAGCGATGATTTGTGATGTGCACGAGATCAAATCATGCGTTGTGTGAAATTATGGATTAAGGGTTGTTATTATTATGTTAGCCTAACTCGTAAATGTAGGACTAAAACATGGATAAATATATACCTTTAAATTTCTGGAATGTTATGAGTGATGGAACTGTTTCTTAAAGACTTACCTATAGTAGTGAAGACATTTGAAACATTTAAAATCAAAGAAATCAGAATGCCGAAATAATAAGTATGTATAAATGTTTGCATGAAAATATTTTATGAACCAATCCCAATCCCAATGTTTTAGAAATGAAAAAGTTTCATAAAATATTTGCGTAGTTGTTGAAATGTAATGCTAAATAGGGAACTAATTTTATAAAGGGTTGTGCAAGTAAACAAGTACAAATATTAAAATATTTTAGGGAAAAATTATTGGAGAAGCAGTCTTGGTAAAATGTCTTTGTAATAAAATCATTTTACCAAGATTGCTTCTCCAATAATATTTTCCTAACATCACACCAATATTCAAGAAATACCATTAACTATATTAAAATATTTGACTAATAAAAACAAACTCGACAAGAATATTATTAAAGAATTGCAGCTCCTGTTTCGTGGAAAATTGTTTGCGAACTTTGGATAAATGTTTGAATTCACTATCTTTCTTGAAAGTAAATCTATGTCATACATGTTTCACTGCTGATAGTGTGCCTAAAAAAAATTAGGACCATACAGTAGATGAAAAATACTTAATCAACATAGATCTTCAAATTAATCTTTTCAAAGATATTAGATACTCGTACAGCTTTTTTCAATATTTGCAAGTGTACTTTTTTATAATATAAATTTAGTGACGCTGAACACCTGAAAGTGATACTTTACTGGGTAAGCAAGCATGTGAGCCCAGTACAGACACTTTCAGGTCAGGTTGGGTAAAATTTTTTATTCGCGGTCTTTCAAAAAAGGTTGAAAATCTATAGCTATACTTTATTTTATTTTTTATTGCCAGGTAATATATAAATAAATAAACAACTGATCACCATGGAAACATTCATAGGAAGACAATTTTCCAAGCTGTCTCAGTAAAGAAGGATTTTCCGGTCTAAAAAGTGATCAAAACAGCTCATTTTCTGGACAAATTTAGTTTAAAATCACTGTAGAAGGCTTCGATTTCTTATCAGTTTTGTATATTTTTCTCCAGAAGCAATACGATATATAAGTATTTTAATTATAGAATACTGCTCATATTGCCGAAAATTTGCGAATAAATGTTGATTACGAAATTTTTCAATCATTTTATGGGGTATCGTGGCCGCGTGCCCGAGTGTCTGGTCGCGAATCTGGGGAACCGAGTTCGATCCCGACCGACGCCAAATATTTCGAATTGTAAATGGCAGAAAATTGACCCCTGTGGTGCACTCTCCACGCCAACAATGAGTGTCCGTGAGGTGACGCCTGGTAAACGCCCGCACGGTACAAATATGTCATCATCATTACCAATATCTGCGAACAAAGCAGATTGGCACTTGGCACACCCAGGAATGGGTAATATGCCGTGATGATATATTTATTTATTTATTTCAATCATTTGATCTGTACCTTATGCTGCTAAATTTTGAAACGATTTTTTTAACGGCCGTTATTTCCACAAAACAATCCATTTCTGGTCCACCACCTAACGATACTAAATATTTAGGGGGTGAGTTGGTTTCTTGGGCAAAAAAATGTCTCCTCATCAATAATCTTATTATTAATGCGATTACAATTAATTTACAATACAAAATACTATAGTTATAGTAATGCATCAATTAATCGTTGATAGCTTCTTGCCGTATTCCCATGTTCCTTCGCCAAACCTCCCTGTCCACGGCATCGTCTTCTTGCGGATCACAGTTTTCCATGGTTTTTTTGATGTTGTCATTCCAGGATCTACGAAGTCTACCACGTTTTCTATTTCCGTATAGTTTCCAATAAAAAACTTTTTTTTCAGGCATTCTCAGTAAATGTCGAAACCATTTCAAAGATCTTTCTTCTATTCTATCTACCACTGTTTCTGCTGCCTTCATTCTATTTCGTATTTACTCGTTTGTATTTCTCTCTAGTCTTGATGTTCTCGAGCTTCTTTCCTGACAATACCCTTTTTTTTAGATCTGTATTTAATGTCCAAAGTTCCGATCTATAGCATAAACCTGATTCCACCAATGCTTTGTCTACTCTTTTCTTATTTTCATTTGAGATTTTCTTATACCACCAGAAAGAGTTGAGTCTTTTTAAGACCTTTTTGTTTGGAGAATTCGGTTTTTAATTTCCGTTTCTTTTAAGCGATTTTTGTCAAAGAGTGCGCCTAAATATTCAAATTTATCCGTTTGTTTAACACTAACATCAATAATATGTTTATAGAATAATATGATTGAGAATTGAACGAGAAAATTTATTAATTCTAAAATAAAATCAATTGTTGAAATGACTGCCAATTATTTATAGACACTGTATGTAATTATCTATTTGTACTTGTGATTACATCTAATCCGACTATATTATTTCAAAATGAAATTAGTAACAATTTAAATTTTGTAAAGTTCATCTTGTGTAATAATACATTATCTCTTTTATAACGTCATATTGATAATCCTTCTAAAGTTAGTAATCAATATCTGATGTAATTTTAAGATAAACGAAACTTGATAAACCATCATTGCACAAAATATTTCATTACAAAGCTTGTTTACTTTCCCTATCTAGAATCTTATTATCCCATAATTCTTTTTACATAATCTGTAACTTTATCCAAAAAAGTAAATTCTATTAACTTTACATAAAGAACTCTATTTTCAATTCTCCCTACTATCATCGAAGTAGGCTGTGCAACATCGATGTTGAAAGGTGACCACATAATTGGCAGTATGGGGGTGAGGGAGAAAGGATGATGTGGTTATGTAGTAAAAGAGGGAGATAAATAGAGGTTTGCGTCTCACAAATGATGTTATGGTAATGTAGGCGGCTAGGGACCCTCAAAGACTAAAGGGACCAACTAAATAAAATGTTTAATATAGTTCACCAACACAGGCGTACACAATAAGGTCTGTTGTGGGGAACACAATCGTTTCTATTTTGTTTCAATGCAAAATAGTAGTTTTAAATAAATTTTAATTCATACAATAATAAATACAAATATAAATTTCAAATATGAAAAATACGTTACATTTCCACTTTAAAAAAATATGTTTCATAAACTTAATCATTGTAATTTTGTTTTAACTTTAATCCTTCTTTAAAGTAGTTACACTTTGTAGTCGTTCTTTTATTTTACGTTGTTATTTATATAACTATACATATATTCTAATTTTATTTCAAACATTGTATCCTTTTTTCAATAACAATGTACTTATCTGCATTTTGCATATAACAAAACTAAACCTTATTTCTTACTTATATGACATCATTCCTATAATAAACTATTAAAATGATGACTGATACAAGAGAATTTTAATAACACTATAATTTCAAAATAATAATTAAATCTCAATTACAGAGTGGGTTCACATTCACACGCATCCATGCCTTAGTGGGATTCGAACCCAGAGTCCCGACGGCACTCATGACATGAGGCGTTGCTCTAACCATTATGTCACAGGAGCTATAATAGCTATATAAATACCGGGATAGAATAGAATTCACCCATGGAATTCACTAATCCAAAAATGAGGATCAGCTTTAACATTTTTGTGAATCGTTAATTTTTATTAATCTAAATAGATTTACTTATGCTTGAAACTGTATTGAATTCCTTTTCTATTGTTCTATTTACTTTTTTCTTTTTAAAACGTTACTAATATTATTTTGAAATGATTAATTCTTTGATAGTGACATTTATCTGTCAGTTACATACATTTGAATAACTGCGTTTTGTTTGTTTAAAGCGCAGGCTCTGGGATTTAAATTATAGATAATTTTATAAATTTATCCATAAAATATATAGAAAAAGTATTAATGCAAATCTATAGAAAATTTAATAAGCTTTAATTTTTATAACATTAATCTCGAAAATATAACATTTAAAGGTATTTTTCGAAGAAAAACTATTTTGAGCTTCCAGTAAAGTGCCATTTCCGGTTATCCGATTTTCACATCTAATGGGCTCTTTCTATTACAAAAAAAGTTCGAAATATAAGGTTTCAATATTTTTTTAATGATAGTATTTGAGTTAGAGTGGAGGGTCCACACACACAGACATCATCGTGAAAATGTTAAAATTAGATTCTAGGGACTTTAAAACGGGGTCATTTTCCAAAATCTCGATATGCGATTTTTAGCACGATCCCTATACCTCCCTTACCAAGGGTAGCGGGAGGTAAAAAAAGCGGCTCCTAATTTTGACAAAAATTATCAGAATCCCATCTGACATTTCATTTCGATCCATTATTGCATCCATTAGTAAGTGAAATTATATAAAATATAAAGGAACAGAAAAAAATGTAGTCTTCATTAAAATGTTCAATAAAATGCGTTTGTATTTATGCATAAGATATATTTAAAATTTTAATGTTAATACATTTTTTATACTAAATGCTTTGAGATATTTAGAAATCGAGAGCAAAAAATAGTTAATAATTATTAGAAAATAGGTTACAAGTCGTAAACAAAACGGGTGGTAGCATGAATAATGATTAGGAAATGACTAGAGAGGGAGGAGATGATTAGCAATGTTTTAACTCTGTCAATCGTTTATAATTTATTTTAGAGAAAAATACTTTAAATAACAGTTATTTGAAGAATTTTCTAATCACCATTCACGCTACCACCCATAAATTTTAAATATTTGTTAATATTATAATTCAAAGTATTCACATCACATTTTTTTAGTAATAAATGACCTAAATTTCATTCAATTATTTTAAATGATTTTAGAATAACCTAAAATCTCTAATTTCGAACAGAATATATGTATGTTAACATTTTAATTTTCAAGAAAAAATGGTGTAATTCTTTACAGTTGTTTTGTAACCTATCACTATCTATATCCCTGCTGTGTCATAGCAACGCCTGCTCCCGTCGTCGCGACGTTGTTTTTTAGTTAAGTGAACTCCCGCCAGAGGGCCTGAGCTCTAACGAACGCCACGCGTCGAGTAAAAGCTCCTTTCAGTCCGGATCAAAACACGACATTCAATACGCACCCGCGTCCGTATAATTAAAAAGATCTGTTACCAAATGGACACCAACGTCAGCGCCCTTGTGCCGAAATAGGGAAATATGATTAGGGTTTTTTAAGTTTAGGGATGGATGTGAATGATACTTGAGACAACGTGTGTCAGAGAGTATAAGTTGTGAAATATAATAACATAACAAGCTTTACTAATTGAAGTGTTACAGAATTACTGTAACGAATTTCTATACAAATATAGAATATTTTGTTCAAGTATGATCGCTACAATATAACAATGCTGTTGCGCTTTATCTTAATATTTCATTTATATTAAGGTATAAAAATTGTTCTACCTTAAACGAAATATCACACGCTACGTTTACAAGTTTACATGCAGTTTTGAAAACGGTTTCAGTTTTCAGTGAAAATTACGCGAAACTATTTACATGCAATTTTCAAATTACAGATTGATTTGAAAACAGTTTCGGCGCATGCGCATTTGGCTGATGTAAGTGACAGATCTTATTTACTCTAAATTCTTCGTTTTGCCGTTATTACATTTATTTTTTCTATTTTGTACCATTACGCCCTAAAACTACACAATTGTCAGTTTATTTGTAGGTTAGTACCTACCTAACACCAAGTAACACAAAGCGACAGAAACGTAATGCTATGTGTGCATGCGCAATATCGAAAATAAATTTTATTTAAGTGTTTACGTTAATAGTTTTGAAACTAGTTTTCAAGTCAATCCCATTAATTTTAGTATTTATTTATTTATTAATATTAGGGAAACCAACAGTATAACCAATAATAGGTTTCCACTATAAATAATACAAATTAACAAAAATATTGTACAATATTATGATTCAATCACTAAATCTAATTATCTAAGTTTATTAACAATTTAACGCATTTTTGAATTTATTTATAGACAAAGAAAAAATATCTATGTGCTGGTAATCTTTGTTATATACTTCCATAATTCTGTTTAAAGGACTATTTTTATAATTATTTGTATTACATTTTGGTATGTAGAACAAACTTTTATTCATTGTGTTGGATTGTGGAACGTGAAAATTTAATAAATTAATAATATTGAAATTATCCAAAAGATTATTAAGGACTTTATACAACAAGACCATATCAACAATAGTTCTTCTCTTTTCTATTGTTTGAAGATTTAATTCATTTAAGATTTCGAGATAATGTACTTTATCAAAAGGGAATTTATATTTTAACATATTTATGAACCTTTTCTGAATTGATTCTATTTTTTTTATGTTTTTATTGTATGCCGGATTCCAAATTTGAGTTGCATATTCAACAATTAGTCTTATTAGAGATTTATAGAGCAATAAGAGTGATTCAATTTTAGTAAATTGCTTACAAAATCTACTAAAATTGAATCACTCTTATTGCTCTATAAATCTTTAATATAGTATTGGTTTGAGATATCTCAAAACCGTTTTCACATTGTATACATGGCGTTTTCAAAACTAAAAACGTTTTAAAAACGGTTTGAAAATAGTATGTAAACTCAGTAATATGTTCCTACGCAAGTATTTTCAATTTGTCATTAGGAACCTCATGTATTTTTAGTAACTTTTCAAGTGTGAGAGCGCGATATTTTCATGCAACTGATTTTACATCTTATTCGAAAACTATTTAACTCCAACTAGTAAGGAAAATCATTCGTGGTCTACATAGTTCATTTGACAATCTTATCTAGCAGCCTACAGAGTATGTAAATCTTCGTTGCAATGTAAGTATCAGTTTTATTTTCAGTAATTACAGAACTTACTTCAATTTTGCAGTTAATTACGGAAATGTTAATTTGCACTGAGTTTATAGGTTATAAAATTAACACTGACTATTTACAGTAAACGTAAATGAATATTATATTTCTTTGTATTTTATAGTTGCATACTTCTTTAAAGACATATGGGTAATAATTACAAAGCGCCATAAATGTGTAAAAAATGAACGGATATACAAAGGTGCGAGCACTTATTTTTAATATGTATATCAATACAATTTTCACATGTCAACAATGTTAATAAAGTGGTAACTAACTTGTAAAATTTTAACTTGTTATCAATTTTACAAGTTAGTAACTAGTAAAGATTAATTTTCAAAAGAAGTAGGCGGTATCAATAAATTAAGTTTACAAGTGAGGAACAAATAAAGTCCTTTCACGCACTATATAGTGCTTGAAAAGTGTCTCTATACACACTAAAGAGTGTGTAAGGTATGTAGGTACTTTACGCAAAGTTGCAGGAAAGCATTTCTTATGCCTTTTAATTCTGAACAACTTTGCACTCTATAGTCTACCTTAAAATAAAAAGAAGAGTAGGAAATTGCAAGAATCTAAAATCACGTGTTATATCCCTATGTTAACTCTGTTTTAATAACATAAATCATCACTGAAATAGTAATTAACGTATCAAGGGTGTTATAAGGACAATAACGCCTGAGGTCTGAGGACAACAGTGTACTTTCCGAGGGCCTCTGGCCCGAGGTGTGTACGTTAACCGAAGGCATTATTGTCCGTTTAATTCCCGTGGTATGTTCAACGTTTATCGTCATTTTTTAAATATTCTACGGATTACGGATCATAAAGTTTTAATAAAATTTACGGAGTAGGTAGGCTATGAATGCTTCTGCTTGTTTCTTAGGCTTTATATCAATGTCAATATCAATTTTTTGACAACATTACCAGTAACAACCCATAACACGCCCTTGGATGTTATTTGGTATATAAGTACCCTGAGAGCAGGGTTGTTATAATGATAATAATAACATACCATATTCGAACGTTAATGATATTAATAAGAATTATTTGCAATATAAGAAATACCAATTTTCAAAATTCATCATCGTACATACACACATAAAATCACGCATTTCCCACTTAGTGGTAAATCGGATTCTAGGAACTTTATTCTTATTTATCAAAATATCAATATGATTTTTTACACAGTCCTAATACTTCCCTTACCACGGGCATAAATAGTAGACGCAAAGATATTGTAGCTAGGGGCGTAGAAGCTTCTAATAGAAGGTGTATACAAATCTACAAGGGGTCTTCTTACCTAGCGTACTGGTCCGTTTTTAACAATAATCTCGATAGGAATTTCAGCTAATTATGATTATGTGATATTGAATTTGGACTTGATCTTATTTGCATTGCTTATTTATTGTTATCAAATTGTAAATAAATAAGAATTTGTGTAAATATTGAATTTTCTGTAAATAAGGTGATATAAAACTGAATACACCTATGTTTTTCTACCTGTACTTTGCATATTTATCGCTTTGCATATTAATTGGTTGTTCTCAGTTTTGGCTCACAGTATGACACACAGCATAAGGTAGCTACAATATCTTTGCCTCTGCTATAGAAGAGTACGTTCCGCGCGGTCGAATTCCGTGCGGTCGAAATCCCATCAAATCGAAATTCCATTCGGTCGAAATGTACCCCCACCACTTTGTCCGTTCTACAGAAATTCAAATATTTCCACGCCGTCGAATCCCACCCGGTCGAAATGTTACACGATACAAATCCCTCGCTCTCGTACCGCTTTCTTTATCGATCGTATTGCATTCTAACAATCTATGCTTCTTGGTACTTCCGTGTCAAAGATAATATATTAAAAAGAAATTTTAAAACATTATATTATTATACAACGAACTATTTAATGAATGAAGCAGGAAAATAATTTACCTATACATTTTAAGTACACCTGATAGTTAACTAGTTATTTAATATTATAAAATAATTAAATTTATTTTCAAGTAAACAAGTATCAAGTTACCGTTATTGTCAAAATATGCCGAGTGGAAGAAAATATATTTGGAAATAAAAGCAACATAAGATTTATAATAGAAACAGTAATACATAATTTTACAACTGAAATAAAGAATGAACTGCTTATTCACATAATATGACAGCTAATCTAAACTGGCGGACCAAAAATATCAATAATTTTACTTACAATGTATAGGTAAATTCTTTTCCTGCTTCATTCATTAGTTTGTTGTATAATAATATGTTTTAATTTTTTTAATATATTATCTTTGTCGCGGAACTACCACGAAGCATAGATTGTTAGAATGCAATACGATCGATAAAGAGAGCGGTACGGGAGCGATGGATATGTATCGTGTAACATTTCGACCGGGTGGGATTCGACGGCGTGGAAATATTTGAATTTCTGTAGAACGGACAAAGTGGTGAGGATACATTTCGATCGCGTGGGATTTCGACCGAGTGGAATTCGACCGCGCGGGATTCTTCGCTATAGAAGGAGTTACATTGGAATCAAATATGTTACTCTGTGATTTTTCAGACTTCAAAGAATTGAAATCAACTTCACAGTTCACTTGTTCAAAAGAAATATTTTAATAGTAGGTAGGTAGAATAAGTAACAAAAGTGATTTTAACAGCACGTTTGAATTAAGCTACAGCAACACTATGTATGGTCAGTATTTGGGTAAGTACCCGAAACCGTCTGGGAATGATAAAAAATCAACGCTTGAATAAATAAAGATTTCAAAAATATATACACGTTTATCAAGTAAAAGGTATTAGGTTCAGGCCTGACGAGATGGGGGGGCAGACGGGGCAGAAACCCCAGGGCCCGGGCCAGATAGGGCCCGGCGCTACCACTTTTACATAAATTTTTGTACTGTTAAAATCCTTATAAAATAAAAATATTACGTAAAAAAAGCGAGTGACAGCAGAGTTTAGGAGAGAAGATTATTATTGTGTATTTCTTTAAAATTACAAGTGCAAAGTTTCTTTAAATAGTTCCAAACTAATGTTGATTTTGTACAGTACCATACTCATGTAAGTACCTGTTTTATTATGTACCTTTTGTATTTTTTACATGTGTACTTAATTTATGTTGCTTATCTTTAAATTAGTTAGTACTCAATTTATTTAAGTATAGGTATAATTCTTTCTGGTCATAATTTTTATTTAATTTTTGATAATCCTAGACAATGAATATTTTGTTTTTATTTTATGTTACCTTGATGAATAAAATATTGAAAATATTTTACATGAAAAGTATAGTAATTCTTTATTTGGGGGGGGGGGGGTAGGTAACTAGGGCCCGGTAGTATGATTTTGCCCCAGGGCCCGTAACGGCTCTCCACGGGCCTGATTAGGTTTGCAGATTGTTGAAAAGCTTTGCAGATCCCATAATATATATGAAAATGAGTGAGTTTGGTATTGTTCAATCAGCGTGCGTCAGACTGTACAGTGAAGCGAAGACTCATCACCTACTAACATTGTACAGTGGTAAAATAAGAGAAGCTCAGAGTGGAAGACAAGAGCGAAACCAAAGCACGTCAGAGCATCAGGAACCTGTCACACAGTAATTACTTACGTGTGCCGTCCTCCGGTGAAAGATTAGTCTGAAACCGATGAAACGCGGGACTAAATGACTCGTTACGACTGGAGAGGAATCAAGGAGGTTTCGCCTCTACTTGACGTTCCGTTGTCATACTCTGAAATTAAACTGTGGCCGTTTTTTCTGGCCCGGTCAAATTACGAGCTGATTTCAACGTTATTTACCTTGTTAAATTGGTTCGTTGTACGGTGTAATGCGTTCTTTGACTTCGCTTCGCGCCCGACGACGGCAGCGCACGACGTGCTTTTGTTTTTTGCGGAGGAAATGAGAACTGATTGCGTTATTAGTCATAGACAACGTTTAACTATTTTTATTTGGTTGTCTATTACGGAGTAATTATTATTTGTTTGGATGAAATATTGGCTGGGATTCCAGTTCAGGTGTTTGTGGCTGCTCGCAGTGAGAATTACAGTGATTAACATGGAAATTCATTATTTCATGATTTACAGGTTCTTTATATTCCGTAAAGATGAAATTGCATTATGTATTGTCGGTTTTTAAGTTTTACCTGGCTAGTTCTATGTATTTATTCTCTTACTGTTTTGTGTAATGGGCTACTTGCGTGGTACTGAAAATCTGATATCTTTCACTAAATACGAGTACCTAAAGTAAAGTTGAAACCAAATGTAAAAATATAAATTCTATTAAAAAAAATATTTGTCTTTTAATAAATTAAGAAAGAAGATTTTCTTTGACGTCATTATTTTGAACTGGAGAAAGGGATGCATATTTAAGAATGTAACCTGTACATGGCGAGAGAGTGGGAGTTTTAATTTGATTTTGACATTAGTTCATTTTTCTGGCACTCTCTCTTCTTTATTATTTACAATTTGCGTGGTTTCTGTTACTTTTATTACGTATTTCGATTTGTTACGCAGGATTTTGAAGGATTTTAACTTAGCTTATACTCATACAAGATTAAAATGACAAACGAAAATATTAACCTCCAAACTATTATTCAAACGTCAGACAGATGATCTGTCATGTTTAAATTTCTCGCACATGCCGTTGCTATTGGACGTTCCGCTGTTTTTGTTTTACGGCCATTCATTGGTTCGGCGTAATTCTACGTCATACATGGCGGTAATTTAAATATTAAAATTTCATTAATTTTTTTCTGGCCAATTAATAATAATAATAATAATAATAATAATATTTATTGTAACAAAAGTTTAGTACAATAACAAAGGACAACACTTAAGGTACAAACGTCAAAGTCAACTAGATAATTACAGTTGTATAAATTCATCTACTGAATACAGACATTTTTTGATTAAAAAGGACTTTACCTTTTTCTTGAAGGAAGTAAGGTTATTTATATTTTTTATATCTTCAGGAAGCCTATTGTAGAAACGAGAGCCATTGTAGAACAAATGTTCTTGATAAAATTTAGTTTTATGATGTGGTGGTAATAACTGTTTTTTAAATCTTGTTTCGTAAATATGAGATGCACGGTTGTGAGAGAATTTAGAAAAATTTTGATGTACATAACAGATTAATTCATAAATATATATAGAGTAAACTGTCATTATTTCTAAACTAATAAAAAGTTGTTTACAAGAATCTCTTTGCGAAGCTCCAACCAATATCCGAATAGCTCTTTTTTGCATTATAAAAACTTTTTTAATGTCAGATGATCCTCCCCATTGCACTATTCCATACTTTAAAACAGAATGTATACATGCAAAATAAAAATTTCTAGTAACTTCTAAACTGCAAAATTTAGTTAGATGTCGAAGGGCAAAACATAGTTGTGCAATTTTCGAACATAAATGATTAATTTGTGTTACCCATTTAAGATTTTTTTCAATCCATATACCTAGAATTTTAATTGCATTAGTAGTTGTAAAAGTGGAATTATTAATAGTGATTCCAAAATCAGGAGTTGATCCGAAAACAATTAATTGTGTCTTATCTTTATTTATACTAAGATGATTATGTTTAACCCAGCATAATACTTTACTTATGGTTTCTCTCGCAGTATTTTGAGCAGACTCTATACTATTGGCAGTGATTAAAATATTTGTATCGTCTGCATAAGAGACTTGTAAAATTTCATTATTTTTAATAAATGAGGACAGATCATTTACGTAAATAGTGAAAAGTGTTGGACCTAAAACAGAGCCTTGAGGGACGCCGACATTAACAGTAGATATATTAGAAGTTATATCATTATCTAAAGCAACAACCTGGTTACGATCTAGTAAGTAAGATATAAACCATTGTAGAGGTATACCACGAATACCATATCTTTCTAATTTATTTATCAAAATTTTATGATCCATACAATCAAATGCTTTAGTAAAATCTATAAAAATACCAACTGTAATTTTATTTTTATCTTTTGAGTCGACAAGTTTTGTTACAAATTCTGCAAGTGCACTATCTACACTTTTTCTTGGCATAAATCCGTGCTGAGTGTCGAAAATGAGATTATTCGAATTAAAGTAAGACAATAACTGCTTACTTATAAAATGTTCTATTATTTTTGAAAAACTTGGAAGAAGTGAAATGGGTCTGTAATTATTAATTTGTAGAGGATTACCTTTTTTAAAAAGTGGTTTAATTATACCGAATTTTAGTTTACTTGGAAAAACTCCTGATTCAATAGATAAATTAAAAATATGTTCTAAAGGTTTGGATATATAAGATTTAATTTTCTTGAGTAAGAAATTTGAAATGTTATCACATCCTGCAGAATGTGAATTTTTAAGTTTATCTATAATAATTTCAATTTCAATGTAATTAATAGGGAATAAAGTAAACGTTTTATTAAATAATGGGACGTTCTCTGTTATGAAATCATCATTATTATTAGTGATATTCTTAATAGTTTTCTCACTAACTGTTGCAAAGTAATCATTTAATAAGTTAGCCGCTGGAGTGCCAGTGTAAAAATTGTTTTCTTGCTCAATTATTATCTCATTTTTCTTTTTTGCACGATAATTCAGATTATTATTAATAATATGCCAACTAGTTTTAGAGATGTTTTCAGAAAATTGTAATTTAGTATTAAAATAATTTTTCTTAGCATTCGCTAAAGCATTTTGATATATTTTGTTATAATTTTTAAATGATTGAAAATTTTGCCAAAAAAATATGGGTAGCAAGTTTTTATCGTCTCTGCAAAAATATAAAAAAAATGGCACGCAAGAAGCCCATTGGCAATTCTTTTTAAAATATCGAAAATGTTTTAACTTAGTGGAATATTTAATTACTTAATTCATGACTGTAACACGGATATAGACATATTTTGTTATTATTTCAGCAATTAAAAAAAAAATTATCAATAATCTATTAATCTGAGATGTAGTTTTATTTTTATTTTTTGATACGTATTGTTTGTTAATTTATAGCATTTTGTAAATTTATATATTTTGTATAATCGTAATTGGGATCCTAGATCTTGTTGGATAGATTTAATAATAAATAAATATCTTACTCACAAAATATTATACATTACGGTGATATGCAAGTTCATGTTTAATAATTTTTATATAGAATGTCCGGATCTCGGAAACTATAAGAGATACGACTTCCGTTAAATGGGACTTGTGGTGCACCTATGAGAGGCCATCTTAGATGTGCTTTTTTGCCACAAAAATTCTCATAGATTATTAGATAATGGAGGAAAACTGAATTTGGTCGATTTTTTCATTTTGAAATTACTTCTAAACATCAGCAATCAAGAAAAATGTTTCAAATAAAAAATTGATATTTTTATTGTATATGCAATAAATCAATAAATTTTCGAGATATAGTACAAACTACCATTTTTTTAAAATGGAACTCATATTTGATTGGATCGACAATAAACATACCTAACTTTTTTATTTGAAACATTTTTCTTGATTACTGATAGTTAAGAAGTAATTACAAAATATAAAAATCTGATGTGGCCAGCACATAACCTCTCGCCAGATATTTTTTTCTTTTTCTTTATATTCATAATTTTTTTTGCAAATTCCTTTTATATTATTGTTTACGTATATTCTTTTGCGTTGTTGACTTTTTTTATTTTCATAACGATGTACAAATATTTTTTTGAGAGTGGCATGCAAATATTTTTGACAGTGACATTTATGTGTCAATTACAAAGATTTGATTATCTTGCCTTGAAGTAGTTTTATCTGAGATTTATTACATCAAATTATTGTATATGCATTTCTTTATCTCAAAATCTATAGAAGATATAATAATAAATTTATATTTATCGAATAAAGAATTTAACGTTCTTTAATATAAGTAATACATAAATTTTCGATAAATAATATTTAGATGATTTTTTTCTTGTAATTACTACTTCCGTTTGTCCAATTGTTACCAAAACATAATCAACTCTTCCCATTATTGTTCGATTGAGGAATCCGTAGTTAAAAATGTCTTAAGTCTTATAGTATTTGAGAAATTGTGGATCCAACATACACACACACGCGCACTCGCACGCACGCACACACACACACATCATCGTAAAAATGTTATAATCGAATTCTAGGGACCTTAAAACGTGCTTATTTATTAAAATCTGGATATGCGATTCTTAGCATGAATTCAATACCTCTCTTAGCGAGAGGTAAAAATTGAACAAATTCAGTTTTCCGCCATTATCTAGTAACCTAAGAGAACTTTTGTCACAAGAAAAACACATCTACGAAGGCCATAAAATCTTTAGATATATAAAGTATTGCCAACGTCCGCTATTTTTGGGCACAAGTAAACGCCAAATTTGAAATATTTATCATCCTTTTGAAATATATATGTAGATTGTTTAATTTATGCATTTATATATTACATAAATTAAACAATCTACATATATTTCAAATGACGATAAATATTTCAAGGTTGGCGATTTAATTTTACCAAAAAAAAATAATATGATATTTGTAAAATATAATTTTATGCATATTATGTTCAAATTTACTGAAAAAAGTCAATGAATAAATACGGAAATGAATGAAATTACCAACATTAAGCGCGAATTCTAAAAAGACAAAAAAATTATTGATGTTTTAAGAGCACACTAAAATAAGCTATAGGTACATTATATATTTATTTGTTGTTTTCAGTATTTAGTGTTTACAGTTAGATTCACTAAAATAATATTCATATTACCTTAACGTTTACATTATAAATAAATAACATAGTCAAGGCAGTATATTCGTAATATATACGAAATGGGTGTAAAGTAAGTCATCTATATTGCAATAGGAATACGAATACGTGATGAAAGATAGTTTATAAAGCAAGTGTTCGTGAGAATCCACCGTAACGTTTCATTTGTTTATATGCTCGAATGATTCTCCTCATGCAAAAGACCATCAACGAAAACCAAGCAATTATTTACAATACAACGCTTTCTGCATTTGCGCAATAAAAACAAAAATACAAGCTTTCCGAACAAACTAAAAACTTTATTTCAATGGAGAGATGAATTTTAAACAACATAGTAAATTCTGATTATTTATTTAATTAAAATTAACCGCAGTTAAATGTACGTAATGATATACTCTACAACATGAACGTAAAAACTAAATACTGTGCAATTTACATATTATTATTCAGTGCAATTTTTAAAATTACATAAGTATGACATTTCTTAAAATTATATCAATAACAGTTATATACAAAGTACTGGTAAATAAGAAATGTACAATGTGTATGTATTTAATAACATAATTTGCATATGAATATGGTCAATTTTCCTAATTTTGCGGGTGTCAATTTGTGGTTGTCTCCCATTTTCAGGTATTTAACACAATTTGTATGCTATTGTATGTCTGCAGTAAAATGCATTCAGACACGCAGACGAACAGAAATTTATAAACTGTAACAAGCGTGCAAAAATTTCGGGAATTTTTTACGAGAGATGTAAATGATAATATCCGTTCGGTAGTCGTTCAGTAGCTTCTTCATATTTCGGACGGGTTTTTATACTAATTATGAATACTGTTATAACAGGTACAGTAATTCGATGAATGAGTGCATTTAGTAATTATGAACATTTTATGGTGCCCTAAATTAAAGAGTCGTAAAAAAGACTGATATGCCCAAATAGTTTGAAATCTGCTGAAATAATAATTATTTATGCTACAAGGGATGTAGATACCATTTACCAATCGAGGACGATTTTACGCTCGAGCGAAAGCAAAGGCTGGTAAATAAGTTCGAGAGTTGTCTAATGTACCTACATCTCGTGTTGCATATAAGATTTTTTCCACTCCCGATGATATATTTTTTACCTGTTCATTTTAACTGCCAGATAAATCAAGGTATACCGTTGAATACTGGTACAATTTAAAAACTTTGATGTGGCCAGCATATTACCTTCCGTCAGTTCTATGTATTTTGTACAAATTTCGTACAGAAAGTTCCGTGCTAAAGATTATATTTCTTGTACTTTACCTTCCGGCAGTTGCATGTATTTTATACGAATTCCATACAGATCCTATATTTCCAGTAAAATTATTTTTATTATTGTTTCCATAGGTATGGTTACTTTATGAAATTTAATTTCTTTATAATTTTTTATCTCTATATCCATTTAATATTAAGTATAAAATGCAGTCAAATCGTAAAGAGAATAAATTTTTTTTTAATATTTACAATAACATTAAATGTGAAAAAATGATATTTAACACAGTTTTTTCAAGAAAAACTGCTAAAATCTTCAAATGAGGGTACTTCCAGTTGTCCAATTCTAACCAAAATCTAATCAGCTCTTCACAGGTAACGAAGAGAAATACGAAAGAACTATAATTTTTAGAAGTGTAGTATGGAAGTTATCGTAGACGAAAATTTTGTTATACACACACACACGCACACGCGCACGCGCACGCGCACACTCACACGCGCGCGCCACACACATACACACACACACACATACACACACACACACACACACACACACACACACACACACACACACACACACACACACACACACATCATCATCATCATCATCATCGTAAAAATAGTAAAATCGTATTCTAGGGACCCTAAAATGTGCTTATTCATCAAAAATTCACCACCGAATTTTTTGACCAAAGACAATACCTACCTTCCTTACCTATAAAGGTGACGAAAGGTAAAAAGGAACTAAGAAGAAACACGCTGTCATCTGTCACATTTGACACGTCAATGGTAACTTTTAAATGGAAATATTTATGAAATGAGGACAATTTCATAGAAATCCAATTCAAAATCATAAATTATAAGAATTAGCAAATATTTGACAAATTTAAAATATCTAGCTGTTAGTATTTCACAAAGAGGAAGGTAAATTCAGCTGTAGGGAAGTAAGGACAATCCTTACATCCCGTCGCTAATAGAAACCGATACCTTGACAGTAAAATAAACATACATTCCTACAAACAATGTCCTAATAGCCTTTACGATAACAGGAGTGAAAAAATTCATTACTTTTTTTTAAAACATGCCAATGTTTTTAAATAGTAGCCATGGTAATTAGTTAGGGTGACTATAATTTTGAGGATATATTATCAGTCGTTAAATATTCTGTCATATGGGATGAGGCGATGAGAAAGTAGAGACCTTCCTTCTATAAAACAGATTACTGACGCCCATAACTATTATATCTCTACCTATTTTTGAGTTCTGTCTTCTCTACCTCATATCACCCATCTTCGGATAAAATCTTCTTTCTGAATTTTAAAATTCTAACATTCATTTTGGCCACTTTATCCTTGAATAAAATATCTGTTTTATCATATAAGTGGGGATATTTATGAATTAAAATTTATAATATACAATTTTGTTATTTACTGATTTTTCGTTTGTATAACCTAAAACCTACACACAAAAACAAATACACAACACGCGGACGTTTGTGAAGTGGAGCTCATACGCAGTTGTGATATTCTTTTACTTTAACGGTCTCAAGTTAAAAATTGGTCAAGCAAAAGCCATCTCTCCCGGACTTACCCTATATAACTCAATTGACTTTGTTTTGTTCTTATAATTCTCGAGATCCCCATGTTGAACACGTTATCCTAGGCACTCTTTATAATATTGACTTCGGTGTTTGAAGTCCTTTTCTTAAATTCGTCTTCGAAACCCCTATGTTGATTACTTATTTCTTCACTTCGAGTGCTCGTGTGCATTCCTCGGTGTTCGTGACTGTATCGCGTGATCGCGTGGCTCGGAATGCGCGCTCGCGTGCAGCCCGCGTGCTTGAGTGCGTGCGTGCGTGCGCGTGGGTGGGTACTCCACGCGCCCGCAGGCCTCACCGCCTCTTGCCCCACCACGAAAGCAAGACCAAGTGCAGCACCGAGCACGGACAGCATCCTACAGATTTATGGGAGCAACACGACCACAACCACGGATACATCGGTGATATAACGCATAGGAGAACATGAGTTATGACCATTGGAGATACCAACAAGTGTACACACAGCAAACATGAAAGTAAGATTTTCAAGAAGTTTAATATCAGGGTTTACGGAAGTTTGTTAACTATTTTATGGAGAAGGATTTAGCTCGCCAATCGGTGGTATGGTATTGTCCAAAATTATTTGTTTGACTTTTTAATCTGTAACATCAAAATCCACAAATGGAATATTTATAGCAAAAAAAAAACTGTTTAGGTTTATAGCCGCTCATGTTTTCAGGGGTTCACAGAATAAACCTGAAAAATTGGAAATTTCTTAGCAATCCTTTTCTATTCCTTGATATTTTCATGATTTTTCCTGTTACGCTACTTACGATTGAAAGTTTTGTTTTTAGATAGGTATACTTTGACCTCATAATTCACGTGGTATTTTCTAAATATGACAAAGTAATGAATTGGAACAATTTAAAAAAAATTTGATGTGGCTAACACCAATCCTCCCGCTATTTAATTTTTATTAGTTTAAATATATATATATATATATATATATATATATATATATATATATATATATATATATATATTTAGTTATTGCGGAAACTGTATTAAGATCCATTCCATATAACTAGGGTTCTATTTACTATTTTCTTTTTAAAACGTTACTGTTATTAATTTGAAATGATTAGTTCTATGACAGTGACATTTATCTGTCAATTACATACATTTAAGATATGAACTGTGTAACCAAGGAGATTTGCTTGTTTAAAGCGTAGGCCCCGGGATTAAATTTATAGATGTTTTTATGAATTTATCCATAAAATATATATAAAAAGTATTAATTCAAATCTGTAGAAAATTTAATAATCTTTAATTTTTATAATAACATTTATCTCGAAAAAATATCATTTGAAGGTATTTTTCGAAGAAAAACTATTTTGAGCTTCTAGTAAAGTGCCATTTCCGGTTATCCGATTTACACCAAAATCTAATGGGCTCTTTCCAGTACAGAAAAAGTTCGAAATACAAGGTTTCAAAATTTTCTGAATGATAGTATTTGAGTTAGAGTAAAGGATCCCCACACACAGATATCGTGAAAATGTTAAAATTGGATTCTAGGGACCTTAAAACGTGGTCATTTAGCAAAATCTCGATTTGCGATTTTTAGCACGATCCCTATACCTCCCTTACCAAGGGTAGCGGGAGGTAAAAAATGGAATGAGTGGAAAGAATAACTTAGGATGTTCGATGGTTAATGACACAAAAATATGAAATAAGTTAACAAAACACGCATGTACATACTTGTATATGAAGAAAACCTGCAGGGAAAAAACCAGATGTTACTTTATTTGCAATTTTTTTTTTTTGTTGATTCTGTATGTCAAAATTTATCAAATGCCAAATCTCGGTAATATTGTTAAGTATTTTATTTTATATAATCTTGAATTTAAAAATAAGTAAAAAGAAGAAAGGATGTAGGAATAGTAATAAAAAAAAATGTAAAATATCGTAGATATAGTCCGTGTCAAACGTCATGAGCTTTTGCGCAGAAAGCAAAACTTTTTCTTTCTCTCTCTCCTATTGCCTGACTTTTCTCTAGCTGTCTCTCTTCTTGATCTGCGCACTTCATAGCTCATGCCATTTGGCACCAGCTCTTGTTGGTGTTACAAAAATAAGGTTATAGTTTGAATTTTGAAACGTCACATTAGTATCACCAACTGATACAAAATTCCCCAAATTTTGAAACTACGACTTTTATTTAAAATAAAAAAGGTATAAAAGGAACAAAATTAATAAAAATAGTATAAAGAACTCATTCCACAATTGTCGATTATTTTGTTAGAAGGGTTGGGCCACTCCGTTTCACGTCATGACCCAAACTTCCTTCCCACAAAATAAAATAAAAATTATGACATTTGTTCTTTCATATACTAATTTTATAAACTTTGGAAAAACACATTTTAATAGTAATTTACATTGCAAGACCGTTACTCAGAACTTTACGGGCATGCATGGTACCTAACGAGCGATCAAAGCGAGCTTGTTATCCGTGCGAGCACGTAAATGTCGGGTAACGGTTGAGCATTGTACAATGTTTTATGATATACTGAATTGTAAATAATTTGAAAAAAAAAATATTGGAACCTACAACACAATACATTAAACTATTTGATCGAAATAGTATTTGGCAACATGGCGAAGCGAAATAATGAATAAATAAATCTGCATACATATTGCTATGGTTTTAACAGCCCGTAATTTTTTTTACTTTCTTTACCACTAGAGACATAATTCTGTAATAAGACGTTTACGATTCAGTATAACGTAAAATTAAATATAAATATTTCTTGTTTTGAGAAGAAAATAACATTTGGTTTTTTCCCTGAATCTACTGTTCGTAAAGTATTATCAATTTTTTTAAAATTTTTCTTTAAGCTACTAATCAAAAAATATTTCCCCAATTATTATTAAATTCCATGACTTTTAAGGTATTAAAAATGAACATTCGCTAACATTTTATGATTCCCTGACTGTTGGTAAGCCTGTGTAAGTTTTCCAATTGTAGTTTTCTGAATTGATATCCTAATGTTATGGATTAAAACCTCAAAGAAATGATTGTAAACTGTACTACAAGTAAGATTAATTTGGAGTACTCGATAAAAGTAAAATAATCAAAAAGTTCTTGTATATGGTTATAAATTAGATGTATGTAGACTTAGATTGTATTAATTGTTATTACATAATAATTATATAATACGGATACATAATGAATTTCATATGGATTATTATCTTACGTACGCATATTTTATTTGTAATATAAATTAGAAAAATTTCTTGAAGTTGTTAGATTAAAAGATATTACCAACGTTATAAAAATCTATCTATTGCGCTGTAGAATATGCGTGCATATTATTAAATATCTTTTGTGTTATAGCGGTGAGAATAGAATTTTTAAATGTCAATGGAAATGAGTATAGATAAGCGTAAGCGTAGTTTCAGGAAATATGAAACTATGAATGAGAAATGCGTGTATGAAACATTGAACGTACACGGACAGTATACGTATATAGCTCTAAGCAACAAGTTCATATTTTATGCATTGCTATTTAAACATGCATAATCAAAAAAATTCATCTATAAATTCTCCATATAAATGATTAAATCTGCATTCATTCAAAAGCATTAAAACAATACAATATCGTGAATTATTTTAAAGTTAATATTCAGGAAATTATTATAATGCATACATAAGTGCAAATGTAAATTTTTCGCCATTTATTATATATTATTTATTTATTTATTCGTATCCAACAAAGTGGTACAAACACGTATGTAAATGACAACAACACAGTTGAGTTGTTCTTCATATATTTTTAAATTTGTTTGCACTTGTTGGTAGGTGCAGAACTATGTATACTGTTAAAAAAAGTACGCAGGGTCGCGACTAAGGCGCTTCTGCTTGACCCATTTTCATATGTGGTTTATTTTCTTTTTGGCAGCTGTCACTCTTTAACAAATTTACATCCAAAATTACATCTTTATAATTTTCGTACAATTTTTTGAGTTCATTAGAACACTTCAACATTTCCAATTGTAACGCTACACCAAAATTATGTAGGACACTGCACAAATTACTATTAAATGTAGAGTACGTTACAATAATTTTAAGCTATTTATTAATATTATTGAGTAATATGAAGAACATGCAAGATATAGGGTATCCAGCCAGTCAAAGGGTTTACGTCATAAATATAATATATCACTAGAAACAATGACGTCATATATGTTAATAAGTTTACATGAGCAAGTAAAACGGATTACCTCCCTAAATACAAATCATTGTTACGGTAAATAAGTTATTGTAATTATAGATCGATTACGATCACTTGAGCTTCACATCATTGATTTCTGAACTACAAAATAACAAGTAACTGCGTATTTATCTCTGTCTTAGTTATGGTTTCCTTCATTCTTTTCTCAGTAGGTATGTCTACTAGCTTTATCTTTGTCTTATTCCATATTTAGTGCCCTTATGGCTTATCCTGTTTACGTTAACTGTCTCAAAGTTTCACTTTTGTCTAAAAATGTGAAATATCAAAAATTTAGAGTTGACATTTTGGATGTGTCAATATCATTGTTATGTTTATAATTTATTGGTGATATTTACCTTCAATGATTTTCGTTCTTCGGTAAGTATAATCTAAAACCAAGATCAATTTGGTCTGGTCCACCACTATATTCTTACAAAAAATAGAGAATAGTAATATGTATGTTCAGACTTGCCAATAATAAAAAAAATAATCAAACGTCATTTTACAAAAATTAATAATAATATTTATAAATGTAATTATTTCTATTAATAATAATAGAATAACCAATAAAATACCGTTAATTAAATATATTTAAAAATTTATAAAAAATTTCAAAAATCCCTAAACGATGACGGAAACCTATTGACTGGCTGGATACCCTATACAAAGAAGTATACTATTGAGATTACAAGATTTCGAAAGTAACCGTTGTAAAGCACAAAAAAAACTCCGAAATGCTCAAAATTTCAAATCACCATTAATAAAGCTTTTCAAATTATAAAATTATTTTATCATATTTTCCTAAATAAGATTTTCTGTAAGAATTTTTAAAATAATATACACTTTTATATTTAATTAATTGATTTTTTATTTGTTTTTGTCAAAATATTTTTAAATCTAAACCGTTTTCACGTTTATTAATAAAAGAAAAATATACAGATGACGTTATTGTTCCAAAATACTTTCTTTCAATTATAATGACCCATATGAAACCTATGCTGCTTTTCCTACAACATTCCGTGAGGTGACGTCTGGTATACAATAATCATGCTTAATCATACACATAACGTTAATACTGAAATCTGAAATAAAAATCAGACTAACTCATTTAGATGTGAGTAATAAGCTCAGAAATGGGTAATAAGCCATCAAAGCCATAATGATAATTTAATTTAATATGCTTGATTTATTTTTATATTTCATAAATAGATTTGATTAGAAGTCTTACTGTTTCCTAATAATCCCGTTCAAAGCTTCTGGATCATCGTCAATGCCGAAATTAGAATTGAATTCCCACAAACTAATTTCCTCCCTCTTGTTTATCCATAAACAGTGTCCACTCGACTCTGGCATCGACTCGATTCAATAACGACTTGATCTGTCTACAGACAATCCCGGTCGCGTGTCGACCCGACGCCCTTTGAAGTGTCGCGTCCAATATCCACTCCCTCGCCCCTCCAACGTCGCTGTAACCCTTGTTTACCCAGCGTCTGTCAAAAACCACCGAGTGGGTATCAGGAGAGGAGAAGAGAAGCAGGATAGAGAGATGAGAGAGCCTAAAGCGATAAAGGGAAGCGAGTAATAAATCGAGAGGTTCTTTGTGGATGTTGATATTTTTGTTTTTAGAATAATGTTGGTTTTAATTTCAAGTTGTGTTTGTTTTACAAACTAAATGAAGAAGTATAAATTCATATACACTTTTTGTGGAAAAGTTTTGCCCGTCTACTCGCAATAACCAATAAATAGAAATATGTTTTCTGTTTCGTATACGAGTATATTTTAGTTTTGCACTTGGCGCAGCTAATGACGTCATGTCCGACACTAGTTGTTACAACAGATACGTAGTCCATGAAACATGTTACAAAAGTTCAGTGGAAGTTTGTTAGCTATCACTGTCAAATAGAGAAGTTATGCACGACCGCAACTGTTTATCCATTGTACTACATAGATACTTTTTGCAACTAAAAATATACAGGGTGAGTCTGGGAAGACGCCCCCCTCCCCCCTTAACTTTTTTTATTATAAGTAATAGAAAAAAATGGCTCATATAAAAGTTTTAGGGCCGGTATTTCAATCTTCGGATAAAGTTCAGGATAACTATCCGTCAGATAAATGATAAAATATCGCATCGAAATAAAAGCATAAATGATTTGAATTATATTGAATGTCATTTTTTGATGCGATATTGTTCATTTATCCAACATATAAGTTATCCAGCACTTTATCCGAAGATGGAAATACCGGCCTTTAATATTTTAAATATACTATCTGATGGCTAATGTAGATATTTTTTATAAAGTCAGGTTTACAAGATACAACTATTAACTTTTATTTTTTCAATATAGTGGAATGCTGTTACATTTATACCTAGGAACACGGTTCTAATTAATAAATTTTTGTGATACCTATTGAAAAGTGTTTTCGACATAACACACTTACTACAATGTTTATATTTTTAAAAAGTCTGATGTGGCAAGCATATGACCTCCCGCCGCCAATTCCATGTCTAAAATAACAATAAGCTTTAAGTAAAGTACCACTTCCGGTTCATCAATTTTAGCAAAAATCGAATATGTTGTTCTCATTAATAAAAAAGTCTTAAATTCCCAACTTGAACAGTTTTGGATTATATCATATTTTTCACGAAAATTTGCTCCTTCAAGTAAAGTATCACTTCCGGTTTATTAATTTTAGCCAAAGTCTATAATATGTTATTCCCCTTGATATAAAAGTCTTAAATACTAAAATTGAAAAGTTTTGGATTATATTTTAATAAAGTTTTTCATTAATAAAAATTGTTACTGTCATGGGCTTCTAGTAAAGTATATCTTCCGATTGTCCGATATTACCTAAAATCTACTCAACTCTTTATATGAATGCAGAAAACTTAAATACGGAAAATATAAATTTTGGGAAGCTTGATATAAGAGTTATCGTGGAAGAATAAATCATCACACATACACAGACATTATTGTAAAAATAGTAAAAACATGTTGTGGGGAACCTAGGTTTCCTGCTTATTCTCAAAAAGCACAAAAGTGACCCCTGTGATGTTCTCTCCACCAGAGCTTTAAGTCCGCGAGGTAACGCCTGGTAAACGCTATCAACCGTACGAGTCATTACCGAAAACTGCAGAAGCAGATTGACACACCCAGAAATGGGTAATAAATCATTTATGATTAAATATTTATTCATTCTACAAAAATATTACTTACTTTATTTATATGTTATTTTACTTGTTATTATATTAATAATGCATTTCATAGCAAACATTAATTAAAATTAAGTTGTTTGATAAAATTTTAACATATTTCAGTAATTATGTATAGGTATATTTTGTAACGTTTCATTCCATAAATACTATACCTACATATACCTACCTATAATTTTTGGAAAACATATTTCTCTAAATATCTCCAAATAAGATAATGTTCTTCTATCACTCATAATTGCACAGGCACCATATGATTTTCTAATAAAAAGAAATGGATAAATTAATGGTTCCCAAACAATTCTTGGTAATCCTCGGCATTTACTTAACCTGCGATTAAAGGTTGCGTTACCGCAGAGGTTGAAACACAAAAGACCTCAACACCCGCACATTTAGAGAAATTAACGAAACAATAATTTGGGCACAAATAACCCTGTGCGAGTGAGTCTCAGTCGGACTCTACCGAGACGAACAGTTAAGATGGAGAGAAACTCGAATAAAACTGTTTCACACGTAATTTAGAATCGGCTCGAGGCATATGAGACAGAGGGCAGCGCCGGCGTCCACGAAATGCCCGAGGCTGGAACTCGAGGCATGAGGACGGCACTGGACAGCGCACATAGACGGAGCAGATTTTCTCTACCATCTAACACACATGCATATTACAAATGTAAATGTCCAGAAATAGATGTTTTTATACGATATGATATACTTTTCTTGTTCTTATAGGGGCGACCGGTGTCTATTGTTATAAAATTTAAATTTTTATTTTTCACGAGTTAACGTTACATACCGAAACACCTAACTATATAAATTATTGAAGAAATAAACATTTATTTATTACCTCAGAAAATATAAAATTCAGATGACTCAACTAAAAGCAAACAAAATATATATTCTACTGGTGATATGGACCATTTTGACCAATACCTAAACTACAATTCCGTTAGCTACTAAAGGCAAACATAAAATAGGTCTTTCTTCGTACAATTTAACTTGCCCGGTGTCCAGATTTTACATTTTCGCCACTGCAACCAATCTCCTGTGCTCAAAAATTATGGGCCAATACATATCACAGAGTTTCCTCATCGGAGCCATCTGAAGAGTAATATGCGACTGTTACTTGCGGAACTATTTTTCGTTTTTTTTTGCTCTTCTTCTTTTATGTTTTCGATAGCAGTGGTTTTTCTTGTAATTTTTATCATGATCGATACTATACTTAATTATTCAACATGTTACAATCGACACCGTGGCATGTGTTACAACTGACACCGCTTCACTTATAAAGATATTGGCCCGTATTCCGAGCGCACTTTTATAATAAAAGCGCTTTTATGGAGCGAGCTTTTACATTGTATTCTTATGTGAAGTGTACTCCATAAAAGCTCTTTTATTATAAAAGTGAGCTCGGAATACGGACCAATATTTGCTTTTTTGTATTTATTAGGTAATAATTCGAAATGTTTTTTAATGAAAAATAAAAGCAGATATAACTCACAAACTGATCCTTAACTTGAATTATTTCCGAGCAGAGCACTTATAGTGTTTTAAAAACAATGTGTGTCACTCCCTGTATTTACTTTTTTGTCGATTTACAGACATTCGTCAGAAACAGACGCCGTATATGCACGTATGTACTTACATTAAATACCAAAGAGCTATGACTCTTTCTGCTTCACTCTGCAAGCGCGTTTTAATCTACATCGAAAAGATGGCCCTGTTACCTAACTTTGTTACATTTGACACCTGTTAAAATTGACACCGGTCTCCCCTACTATTGCTTGAGTACAAGTATTTGTGGCCATTTGGTGCGATTTTTCGGTCAAATTCAGTTTTATTTTTCCTCAAAGTCTACTTTAACGTGAATACACTATGTCCAGCGATGTTTCAACCTCTTCAAGCCTTCCAAATAATATAGTTACCGGTATTTCTTGACTGTTGGTATGATGTTAGCGAAAAAAATTATTGGAGATGCAGTCTTGGTAAAATGATTTTATTAAATTGCCATTTATTTAACAATCCTGGATTGTTAAATAAATGAATTTAATAATATAATTTTACGAATCTCCAATAACTTTTTTCCCTTCTAAATAATAGTTGACATCTTGCCCTGCAAAATAGGCTTCTACGAAGGTGATAAAATTTCTATCCTCAGAGCCAAACTTCGAGTTTACGGTGTGTTGTAAATTGGAACCGCAATTCGTGAATTTTGGCGTTGGCGACCGTCGAAATGTGCGTTGTCTTGATGGAAGAGCACTTACTTCTTCTTCGTCTTCTTCTTCAAATGTGGCCGTTTTATTTGTAATATCTCAGCTGAAGAAACAGTCTTCGTCTTCTTCGGAGCAGTTTCATCCTTCGCAATCCACTGTTTTGACTGTTTCTTCCTCTCAGGAGTGTAGTGGTAGATTCAAGTTTCAGTAATTATTGTAAATCGACACAACCGACTCGTTTCGCTTAAATCGCTCTAACAGGATCTTTGAAATTTTCATTCAAATGCGTTTTTGGACCAAAGTGAACAAGCACAGCACCCAACGCGTAATCGGGTTCAGTTCTTCAAGTAATATATGATAAACGCGATGGTCATTTAGTAATTTTATAATTATAATAATAATAATAATTATAAATAAATAAATAAATAAAATAAATAAATAAATAAATATAACATCACGGCATATTACCCATTGCTGGGTGTGCCAATCTGCTTTGTACGCATATATCGGTAATGATGATGATATATTTGTACCGTGCGGGCATTTACCAGGCGTCACCTCACGGGCATTCACTGCTGGCGTGGAGAGTGCACCACAGGGGTCAATTTTGTGCCATTTAAAATTCGAAATATTTGGCGTCGGTCGGGAAAGAACCCGGTTCCCCAGATTCGCGACCAGACACTCAGGCGCACGGCCATGAGACCCCATATAACAATAATAATTATTTACTGTATTTAACTTATTAAAAGTATTACAATTTATATTAATGGAGATGAGATGATGAAAGGACAGTCACAAATATCCAATCCCTGATGGAAATCGAACCCACGATCCCTAGATTCGAGCGGTCGCTTCGAGCGCTGTAGAAGCACGCTGTCTCAACTCACTCGACCACCGAGGCGCATTTATATCATTTGGTGATCATTTTCAATGTTATCGGTGGTGGTCACATTTGTTGGCCGTCCCATCAACCAAACTGGTACAACCTCGTTTAAATTCACCTTTTCACGGTGGCAAATGATGGAGTAGAGTCTCCGTAAACAGAATTCAATTCTGCTTATATTGGCGCAGGCGTTTTGCCTTTTAAGAGAAAGAATTTAATCGCGGCACGATATTAGACTCTTCTTTCATTTTTACAAAATCGCTGATATCGCGAGTCGGTTCAAGCACCTAGATATTTTTCAGTCGCATCTTACAACAATAGAAATGCATGACTAAGGAAGAAGAATTCCTAGTCTTCTTCGTATTGGCTTTATCCTTAATTTCTCCGCATTCTTGTATAGTTTTTGCAAAAATTCCCTTCTCTTCGATGTGCTGTTAGGTATACCTTGATTACAGACATTGGTCTGGATTAGATAACGGTGGATGGAGATGCCCCCCCAAGAAGCAGTGGATACCCTAGTGGGACGCCGCTGGCGGCTCGCGGCTCGCGCACGAGCTCGAAACAAAGGCCGGCGCGCGCTAACCTTTGTTCTCTGGGATTTCGACCACGCGCGCCGTTCGTGAGTGCACCGTACTTTATTACACTGATTATACTCGCGCGAGGCTTCGTGTCTATGCCTTCAAGAAGAGGTATACTAAGCTCAGGATTTGTAAAGAGAGCAATCATCAGTTTAGTTATAGGTACTGAAGGTGTTATTTTTATAATAACGGATTTGTTGCAATAATTTTAGGAGCAAGGTATCAAGTATCCAAGTACCTATTCGTTACGCGATTTTAAATGCGTGCTGTATAATCGGCAACTGCCGTTGTCTCTAAGTGCCGCTAAAAGGCATCGTTTACCAATTTTTTATTACGTCTTCTTACGAATCTTTGTGGTAATGTAGCTAACATTCTATTTATTTAACAAGGCATGAAAGTAGTAAGTTTACTGCCGTGGGGGCGTTTCATAGACGAGTTAAAGCCGAGTCTATGAATTTAGTCTAGACATTTTTACCGTGTTGAACATATTTTTTTCGTTGATTGTTTTGAATTAATGTGAAATTTATGATTATTATCAATATATTAATAGTTATTTATGTAACAAGTGAGTAAAGTATATTTTTTACGAGAAGGAAAATTCGCCGCAAGAGCCGAAGGCGAGCAGCAAATCCTTTGATGAGAAAAAGATATAATTTACTCACGAATTGCATACAATTCTTTTACATCTGAAATAAAAGTGTGAAAAAAGTGCCATACCATTTCATCATTTCACTCCGCAGTGTTAAAAAAGTGCACTTTTTTCACACTTTCATGTATTAAAAAAAGACACGTAAAAATATTATTTCTTTCGCCGTTGTTATCAGGGTTGCTATGTAAAAACAAATTTGACTGATTTTATTGACAATTATGTTATAAGGCAATCATACTTTCAGTGAATATTATTTTCCCTGTCGCCGGAAGAAAAACTAAAACTTTGTTGCCTGGTAACAGAATAGGTACAATACAAATTGAAATGAGGATTTTATCATCTCTTTGATCATTTTTAAACGATTGTACAATAGTACATATATTAAAACATTATACATTATTTCTACCTTCTCTGTAACGAGTATTTTATACAATTTTCTCTATTTCGGCTTTCATATACATTATTTAAAAATAGTACAAGTAATTGATACAGGGGTCCGGTACTAAAAAAAGTTACGTATTTTATATCAAATTATGAAAATATAGATATAAATGTGTGATTAACCAAGTTTTATGAACTAATAGTGAATGTAATTCACATACGAAACGTCTTTGTGTTTGTATTCGTCGAAAAATAATATTTCAAAATTTCACACAAAATATAAATCAAGAAATGAGTACTGGACTGGATCTCATTTCCATTAGTGGAAATTTTGTATAGAATAGATAGGTTGGTAACAGTGGTTTTTTTTTTTATTTTATTCGTTGATTAGATATTTTGTCTATGTAAAACAGTCATACTAAATCCAAATTAGAAAAAGTCACCAGAAATCTTTAAGAATAAAGCTCATTTAAACAATAAAAAATATTGTTTTGTCATAATTGAAGAAATGTGAAGTCATAGAGTCTGTTCTTGGTGATTAGATACTGCTCTCACGAAATGTGAACGTAGTATAGCTCTTCTTCCCTGTGCGGTCAAGTGGAATGATAATGCCATGTGAAAAACCATACGATTAGGTAATTTGTGGGAGAAGAGTTCTCACACTGACCCGTGGAAATAACAGTTTTTGGGAATGTTCCTCGAATTATTTGTTTTCGGTTTTCGTTCAGTCTCCCACACTCACTGACGCCGACTGGACACTAATTCCGCAGAGGTAATAACCTTTGTTATATCCACCAGGGTCTAACTACCACAAACATATGTAAATTTAATCACAGGGATACTGTTATGTTACTATTTAAAAGAATTCTTATGGAAATGTTCTAGTTTTTACCACTGAAGTGGTTCATATTTATAAGTATCATTATAGAGATATAATTATTTTAATAATCTATAGAAGTAATAATAGAAAAGAATTGTGAATAATTGATACATATAATTTATTATATATTATGCGTGATAGTTTAACATTTTATTTGTAATAATAAAATGATGGTAATTTCACATAATTTACATAACCTTGTGGTATGGTTGTCATTAATATTTCACAATTTAATTATTCTTATATTCTTTGTACACTTGAGTATTATATACAATTTTTCGGTTAATAATATTGCGAGTGGCCTCCTATGTGATTTTTCCTAAAGTTTACGGGAGATTTTTAAATTGCAATTTAAAAAGACTTGCAGAATCTAAATCTACTAAAAACTCATTTTCGCTTTATACATGATAGGGAACTACAAATTATTTTTGTTAAAAATGACTAAAAGGAGAGACTAAATATTTAAAAAAACAAGTTTGTTATTGCAATAAAAATGGTTTATATTTCAGTTTGAAATGAGTACTTTCAAAAAAAAAAAAACTATAAATATTTGCGTATAAAGAATTAATCTATAATTTTTCGGTTACAGGCAGTAAGTTTAGTATTAAAAAATTATAATTTGGGAAGTATATTTCTATTGTAAATGAAGTCGTTTTATGAAGATTTATTTAACTTAAGTTTTTTTTGACTTAAAGGAAATACATTGTTAATTTTCGCTCTAAATTTTGACCTATTGATTTTACAGTGAAAATATAAATACAAAAGTTGTTCAGAATTAGAAACTACATCCAACGAGATCTTATTTATTGATATTCAACGTTCTGTTCACAAAATAAACGTAAATTAAAATTGACACTGAACACTGTCCATGTTGTTATACTTCGAATTGTCAAGTTTGTTATTTATTAAATTATTGTCATTAAAAAGGACAGACTAACAACAAATGAAAAACTTCAGTGTGTAAAATGGTATTTTGCTGGAATTTCGATAATAGCACAAGCTCTGTAAACAGGTTAGAATGTCAATGTCAATTTACGTTTATTTCGTGAACAGAACGTTTAATATCAATAAATAAGGTTGGATGCAGTTTTTAATTCTGAACTTCTTTTGTATTTACACTTTCACGGTAAAACGTATAAGTCAAATTAAAAAAACAACATTGTATTTCCCAGGTCAAAATAAAATTAGACACGCAGTATATTGCATGTTACGAAATTAGAAATAAAATAGGTATATATATTTTTTATACATGTATTATATCATTATGGCTTATTACCCATTGTTGGGTGTGCGTGTGTCATTCTTCATTCGTAGATTTCGAGAATGAGGATATACCGTACCAAAAACAACGCTGCCAGTCGTCACCTTGGGCTCTCAAAGTCACAATTTTTATTGTTACATGTGACAACTTTGATTATATCTTGACAGACCACCCATAAATGCTAATTATTTATAAAAATTTAATCAAACTAAAATTATTTGAATATAAATTCTACGAACGATTTTTATAAAAATAAATTCTTTTTTATATTTTGCGTTCATAATGAAGTCATTACGATACGTAATTGCGTATCGTAATGACCTTCATTTCGATACGCAATTTTTTGTTTTAGACGGTTGGTACCAGATGACGTTTCTTTAACCTAATTTATTTATAGTTCATTGATAATTCATTTTAATAATATAATGTCGAAATTATTATAATTTTTTTTTTATTTAGGGAAGATTATTTATATGAAAACGTACAAAAGGTTACAAATATAATCACAAATTAAGTAAGTAAATGTTATTGTAGAAGGCGCAAAATATAAAAAATAATATAAAGAACTCATTTTATAAGACTTTCTTTCGCACTTGTCAATTATAAAACTCGCTAACGCTCGTTTTCTAAATTTTGACGCGTACGAAAAAAAAATGTCTTATAAAACACGTTCTTTAATATACTATATTTATACTCTATGTTAAATACCTATTTTAAAATTGTTTCAACAA
This sequence comes from Harpalus rubripes, assembly GCA_963082715.1. Classification (NCBI taxonomy): domain Eukaryota; kingdom Metazoa; phylum Arthropoda; class Insecta; order Coleoptera; family Carabidae; genus Harpalus; species Harpalus rubripes. The sequence continues at coordinate 13,386,546 of OY720456.1, read as the reverse complement.
ATCTTGTTCCATTAGAGAACTAATAAAAATTCACATTGTTTAAATTTTGTTCGGAATTCAGAATAATGTGTTCCTATTTTAATTACGGCTTTATTATATGTTGTTATAATTGCTATAATCAAATGAAATATATCATCGTCTTCATCATGTTGAAATTTTGTTTCATCTTCTTATATTAGAACATTAGAAATAGAGTAAATAATCAGTCCCAATTTAGTCTTAATTCCTCTTACATCTTAATTATATTCCTAATTATTTTATCTCAGATATAAGTAGCATCTGCCACAAAAAAATCTTATTACAAATGTAATTAGACAGGTACTTTATTTAATGCTATCCTCAACTTTCGTAAGAGATTAAATAAATATTAGTTGATGAAAATTCCGGTCTAAGTAAATATATCTTAATTACATTATTTAAGTTACATACTTTCCTTGATCTTAATAAAGTTGGAGAAGTAACAGTTTTACAAGTATTAAAAAGTAATTAAACTTAATTATGTCTTGTGAAATATTTTGTTTGGATATACACAATTAATGAGCACAGAAAAACAACACACACAAAAACAATTTTAATTGTTTTTTATGCATTTACATTTATACGTACATTTAAATTATAACAAAGCAGATTTTACAAACATAATTAACGTTGTATGTTATTAACAAAGAATTCTTAATTATATATAAAATAAACTGCTCTTTTACCCTTATTAAGTATTGTAAATATGATTATATTTATTTACGGTTACCATTTACAAAAGATTCAATTTTTTTTTTAATTATTGACGTAGATCAATTTCATTTTCAAATTCTTTTAACTATTTATGTACTGTACTCAGTGCCGGATTAGCCATGTAGCAGGAGGCAGCAAATGCTACGGGCCCCGCGCCTGTTCCCAAAAAAACTACAAATCAAAAAATTATGAGCCACCCACTAAGCCTCAAGCCTAGTAGCTATTCTCAAAGTGAGCGCAGGCCATACTGTAATAGTATAGGTACATTATTATGCTACAAGTTGGCAACACCACATTACTTACAGGTGGCATCCCCTAATATTGTTTTCGATTCGAGCTGTTTGTATAACCCGACCATGTCGACTCAGTCGTTCGTTCCTACCACGATTACATAAGTTTATTTTTTTAAAGAGTGAAATTTATTGTTATTTGTTGTTATTGGACTATTTACGTCGTTTTATAGTGTCTTAGTTTTTACGTGCTTTTGTGTTATTAATTCTGTTTTGCTGATCGCTGTGGACTAGTACAAAATCAGTTCAATACCACTTTTTATAATAATAAAATTCTATATAATATCAAAACAGTGAAAACGACGAGAACGATAAGCTCTGAAGATTTTGGTAAATAGGTAACTTTTGTGTGCATATACCAACCTACTTTACAAAGTTCAAAAAACAAGACATGTAGGTTTTTAGAGTCGAACATTAATGGGGGCGATGTGACGCGAAATTGCTTATGGGGCTGAATTGATAAAAATAGATTCTTCTTTACTCAATTTGCTTTCATTTGTAGATAAGATAAAAATCTGATTTTTTATATATGATTTTTTGATAATATTTACTAGATTTTGGTAGTTGTCAAAACAGGATTTAATAAAATTTCTCGATAGAATTATTTCCCGAAGTTGCTTCAGTTTTTAACATTTTTCCCTTATCATACCAAAACACCAGCGATTTGAGAAGTACTTTTTTGAGTACACATTAGGTACTAAATTTTAATCATCCAGTTTTTTGTTTGGGCATATTGACCGTTAGTATGAACAACTGATTAAGGGTGATTATCGAGCATTTGACTAGCATTGTTTTATCTCTGTCATTCGTTTATGGATCCTTTTAGAGAAAAATTAATTGCCCGCATCTTTTATTTGAAGAATTTTTCTCTAAAATAATCTCTAAACGATTGACAGAGATAAAACAATTTGAGTTTGATGATCACAAACTGCAGCGGAGAACGTTCTTTATCAACATTAAAGAGAATTAAAAATGTGTTAAGGAACACGATGGGACAAGACCGTTTGAATGACCTCACTATTATGAATATAGAAAATCTACTTAAAAATATTGATTTGTCGAGTGTAATTTCTAAATTTGCCCACATTAAATCACGAAAAACCTTTTTGTAAATGTTTTGTTTTATTAACATCGTAAATTATAATACGTAATGCAATTCAAGGGCCCCCTGTTCACATTTGCTACGGGCCCCGCGCTGGCTTGATCCGGCACTGACTGTACAGAATACGAGTACATAGAATAATATAGTGTACCAAGAATTCGACAATTTAAGTCCCCAAGTAGTAAGTTTTAAAGCCTTGGCAGTTTTTAATCTCAAGCTTTAAGAAGAATGGTTGGGAGCTTGTAAGAGGTGCAAGAATCATTGGAGTATATTTAAAATAAAATTATAAATAATATGGAATATTTGACTTATTTTTAATAATTCTAGCTCCAAACCCAACTTCTTTTATTATGCTTTCATAAGAATTTTTAGTAGACTTAAAATCTGTTAAATTAATTTCAAACTGACTTACAAACTGTCAAAGCTGTCAAATTACGATTCTGGATTGAAAATGCTCTCTTACTTTCATACGACAAATAATAATTGTTTAAAATCATAATGCAAATTTTATTTTCTACAGCCTACCTGATTTTATTGTTCTCAATAATATTCTAATGCGATCCTCGAATATATTTTGTCATAAATCACTCTTGTATTCATCCTTTGAAAACAATTTATAACTAGACAATAATCTTTTTAAACAAACTCCTTCTCTCTGACATCTCGTCATCACTACAGTCATAGACTATTGACGTCAGCGTAGTCTGTTTGTCCGGCTAACGAGACCTCTCAAAGTTACAATGTCGACAATGCTAGCCACGCGTCCCTCCTCAACATCTAGGCGGCTATGTAAACATGCCCCGCATATTAAAACAACCCCGTGAAGTATTCAGCGTCAAAGGAAACAAGAAGTTGAGAGCAAGGGTAATTAAGTATTTTGTAAAGTCATTAATATTAAAATAATAAAAAAAATGTTTGGAGATTCTTTAATGTCTCATAGATTGTAATTATGAAAATATTGACATAAAGTTGAAAAAGTGGAACAGATGTTGAAGTATTTTTAAGCAAATGTTCTGGATTTATAATAGTAGAATCCTCGGGGCGTTGAAAAACTGGATGATCCTGTCCATGAAATAAATTTCTGATACCCACAAGTCTGTATTTCTACCTATTTTTAAGTTATGTCCTTCAAAACATACATATATACACCCAAATTTTGCCAAAATTCTTATTTCCAAAATCTATTTATTATCTAAATATAAATTTTGAAACCTCAAATAACATATTAACCCTCAACTGGTACAGTGGGGTGTTTGCAGATCCCAGCGTCTATATTTTAGCTACTACTTACCTACTGATGCTTGTGGATTTCTGTCGTTTTATGTAATTTCTTATGGTGAGACAATGCACGGTATAGTGAAAACAGTTTTTGCATACGTTAGAAGTAATTTTTTCACAGAAGTGACCACATAAAAGACACGTCTCTGTATATTATACGGAATAACTTTGAACTTACCCTACTATTATATGTGAAGATTTCTTTGTTTTTGTGCAACCATTAAAAATTGTGAAAAATTTAAAAATGTTAATTTTAATGCACAATTTCGTAATTTAGTTTAAAAATGTTTTTTTAAAAGAGATTTAGATATCTTAAATCGTTCAGTGTTTTTGAATGTTAATAACAAATGCTTGAGTGTTAGGTCGCGAATCTGGGGAACCGGATTGGACCCCGACCGACGCCAAATATTTCCAATTTTAAATGGCACAAAATTGACCCCTGTGGTGTACTCGTCCCGCCAGCAATGAGTGCCCGTGAGGTGTATTTATATTTATTTTAATAGCAAATAACCTAATTTAAAGGTTAAAAATATTACCTAACTATAGTGGGGTCTTCAAACACCCCATCGTACCAGTTATGTAACTAAAAATAACCGTAACAGCTGAGGGTTAGTTTAAATCAGGCCTCCTCTCCTTTTAGCTTTAGTTGGACCAAGGCTTATCAAGAGCAGTTAAAGTCTGGATGATTTTACTTGGCGAGTTGAAATAATTTAAAATTTTTCCTCGACAAGGGAAAAGTTATAAAAATATTGGCGCGCCAGAAAAAAATGTATATTCATGGGTCTATCTACTATTCATTTTAACACGAATTTGGAATATAATAAACGCATCATAGGAATAGTGAACCGATCCGCATTCTTTCTACTTGCCAAGTAAAATCGTCCAGACTGTATATTACTTCGACTTAACTTTTTTGATTGCATGAAAATAACTGGCTTCCATCATTGTCATAAAATGAAGCAATTTATTTAAAAACTTCTTTACCCCATGCAATTTTTCGAACATTGTATAGTAACATATCCGGCAAATAAGATGATTAAGTAAGCAATTCAAAATCTCAGCTCGCTGGATCATCAATTAAGTATCGTTTTCATACCCAATGGTTCGTGTAAAAAGTATAATATTATGCATATGATCAGAAATTAGTATCGGCGATAACAATAACACTTCTACACTTCATCAATTTTGGCGTTGTACCTCATTTGTAAAGAATGTTTGTAATTTTCATTATAGTGCCCTGAAGAAGACTAACGTTTTAGTCGAAACGTCGGTTAGAAATAAATAATTTTCATCAGTAGACTGCTTGTCCAATCATTTTTCCCTTGGGACCCATCATCCATTCTTCAGTCGATTATCGATCAAATTTTTCTATTATTTGTATGTTTGATGATACAAACCCGTTTTTTACTTGTATTCGTGCACCTGTTTTAATATTTTCATTTTGTTACATTTACGAAATGTTTTGTATATTGTGTTTAGTGTTTATTAGTACACGAAAGTAATTCAGTAGACGATTTAAACTCTAATGTAATAAATGCTATTATAATATCCGGTGATTCTGCTAATATGAAATTTTCCATAAAATTGCAGAATGGAAGTACTCTTAGAGATGAAAAGCCCTGTTTTAATAATAAATGCCGGAATCACAAAAAATTGCTAAAAAGCCCTAATATTGTCTCAACGTAATCCATCAATAGAAAATCTAAATAGCTGTTCGAAAGAAAACTTACTTAAAAACAATAAAACACAATAAGAGCAATTATCATCATGAGAAAAAACATATATTAAGTTTAACCAACAATTTCGAAATATTATAAATTCATTAAAGCCGAAAAAATCATTGACAAATGAAATTTCATTATCAGAATGGACAAAAATTTTATGAAAATACTTTCGCTCATGTCTTTAATGAAAATATACAGTTTTATGACTGTATTCTATATTCACCCTTTTCTGGACTCTCAAATAACCCTAGATGAATTATATGTCAGCGAGGATGTCAGTATATTAAAATGTAAGTTAAATAAGGCCCCTGTGTAGGGTTTCACCAAGCCAAGCTACTTGGCTTGAAATAAAAAAGCTTGGCTTGGCTTGAAACTTCAAGCTTTTTTAAATGTTAGGCTTGGCTTGGCTTGGGCTTGATGGAAACAGAGCTTGGCTTGGCTTGAAAACTTCAAGCTTTAATTATTTTAGGCTTGGCTTGATTTTCAAGCTTTATCAAGCTTTTTCAAGCCTTTTCAAGCTATTTCAAGCTTTTTCAAGCTTTCAAGCTTTATAAATGCTCATGCGCACAGTAGGTATATAGGTCTTGAAAACCAGCAGTAGTTGTTCGGTATCAAGATTTTAATATAAATATTCGATGTGAACTTAATTATATATATCGATATACCGATATATCGATGTATTGGAATATTGATGTATCAATATCGATATGTTATGTCGATGTTTCATTGTATCGTAATAATGTACAAATCACGTTTTGTTTTACATAAATTTATTGTGGTACAATTGAAAAATTTCTTCTTATGCGTAAAGATAAACAAAACGATAAAATAAAATTTATGAAACTTACACCAAGTGTTTTTTCTTTGTAATTATTAAAATATAAAAATATTGAAATGTATATTTTATTCATTTATTTTATTCTTAAGAGTAAACAATCAGCATAGATTTATTATCTTTTATTAAATATTTACCCTTCAATTTTCATGTTTCTTTTATTATTTTCGTTGACTGCATTTATTCAATTAGGCATATGCATTAGTTGGACTTTATTGTATTGTATTTTAACTAAAAACTCGAAATGTCCTCCCAACTGTTAAAGTTTGTCATACTATTTAGTTCATATGCACCCTATATAAACAAATAAAAAAAAAAACTCAAGACACCAAATACGCAATAACAGTGTTCAAATAAATACATAAATATTTTGGAATGTACAATGGGATGGAAATGACCTGAGACTGATCTTTTATACCTACTTGAAATACATCCGGAAATCATAAAACCCTACAGACGGAAATTTCCCCAAAATTTTGATTGTTCGTGACAAATACTTACTCGCCTCTTCTTATGAAATTTCTACTGATTTTTGAGTACAGAATCATGTAACTTAAATACATAAATATAATTAAAGTAATAATGTGCAAATTCAAGTAATACAAAAGTTAATATGCTTAACGATACGAATATGTCGTTATTACTAAAATTTGTGAATAAAAGCAAATTAAAAACGTCCAGAACTAGGTAATAAGCCGAGATTATATATTTATTTGCTTATTTATTAACATATATTTTTGGATCAATGAAAACTTGTATCAAGGTAATATTTAAAAGAGAATGCTCTCTTTGTCGGTACATTGTTATTGTCTATTATACCTGTCACGGTTTATTAGGGGTACATTAGGGGTTGAGCTAAAAATATCATTGAAAATCTTTGAATATAAATATATACATATACATAAACAGAAATTGTCTCGTCTCTATGATTCGGAAATACCAGAATAACAAAACATTGTACAAAATGAAACTTTAAAATGCAATAATTATCATGATTTATGTAGTCTGTCACTCAATTTACCTTATGGTGTAGAGTATATTATTATTTCTTATAATTTTTATTCTGCAGCAAAATATCTATTTGTAGCATTGCAATACATACGAGTAATAAATATTATGTGTTGAAGCTTGATGCTTGGTATTTAAAATCAAGTTAGTTAAAATTTAAATGAATATTGATTATATTCTATCTATATCTATTTTGAATGGATAATATTCCGATATTATCCAATCAAACAAAAAGATTAAACTGCACCTATCTTCCCATCACTCTATAGTTAAAACAGATAGTTGGATCAGATTGAGAAAATAAGTGGTCTTTGGATAATAAGAATGATGAAGATAATGTCCTATTTACAAAGTTTTGAAGCATGCTGGACTAGCAGGTAATGAAGGCTGGTCCTTTTGAAAACTCCAATTCTTAGAAGTTCGCAAAAATGTGCCGAAGCAGTGAGAAAGTACGTTATCACCATAAAATTTTGTTGGGCTCGACAACATTTCTTAAGAAAAGCTTGAAAAAGCTTGTTTTCAACCAAGCTACTTGACAGTCAAAGGCTTGGCTTGGCTTGAAAATTCAAGCTTTTTTAAATGTTAGGCTTGGTTTGGCTTGGGCTTGGTGGAACAGAAGCTTGGCTTGGCTTGAAAAGTCAAGCTTTTTTGAACGGCAGGCTTGGCTTGATTTTTCAAGCTTTTTCAAGCCAAGCCAAGCTTTCAAGCTTCAAGCCAAGCCCGTGAAACCCTACCCCTGTGCAAGACAGATTTAGTAACGAATTCTATATGAACTTTGCAATTGGAGACATGTGCGCGTTAGGTATTTATACAAAGCTCAGTTTTATTGCAGCACTTCGATACGCATCGTTCTTCCATATAAAATAATGTAAATAACTGTTAGTTTGTGATCTTTTAAAATATTACCTATAATTTAATTAAGGCACCTTTTGTTTAGGAAACCAAATTAAAATGTTTTAAAAATGGTAAGTATGTAAGCTTTTCCCTATTTATTAGAGGGCGCTATTCCTTAGTCTTCTCTTCCACATTCCTGTCCAACGCATCTTCGCACAGCCCTTTCTCACTCAAGTCTTCTGCGTCACAGTCCTTCCACCTTCTCTTTGGCTTTCCTCATACTCCCGACATTGAGAGTTCTAATCCTGAGGACTAGCTTCTCTAACCCCGAGCGTCCATGACGGGGTAGCCCTAACAGACTTGGCACAGGGGTCACGGCGAGGTTGCAACTGCATGTCACTTGCGAGGAATACCCTAGCCCTTAGACCACTTTCCGATCCTACATTTTTCATTTTTGGTTTGGCGAAGATTTTACGATCGGATGCCCTTCCTGCCACCAACCCTCACCATTTATTTGGGCTTGGCACCGGCGCCAAGTTGAGCTGGCTTGCTCCCTCCGTGGCTGTTTATTGTATAATTAATATAATTCAAATAAGAACTTGAAATTACTTTTATAGACTGTTTCTGAACCTAGGGTCTCGTGGCCGCGTGCCTGAGTGTCAGGTCGCGAATCTGGGGAACCGGGTTCGATCCCGACCGACGCCAAATATTTCAAATTTTATATGGCACAAAATTGACCCCTGTGGTGTACTCTCCACGCCAGCAATGAGTGCCTGTGAGGTGACGCCTGGTAAGCGCCCGCACGGTGCAAATATTTCATCATTACCGCATCTGTGTACAAAGCAGATTGGCACACCCAGCAATGGGTAATAAGCCGTGATGATATATTTATTTTATTTATTTTTATTTAGTTTCATATTCATAAAATCTTATAGGTATTAAATTACACTACACTTTTTCTGTAAAATACTGTATATTCAACATTCAATAATCAACTTCCTCCCACATACGTTCTTGCAAGGCCGCCCTACACTTGTTAGTGTTTATCAACTATTGCGGGGGTGTTAGAATGCAACTTACACTCTACTACAAATTCACGCTGCAACCGAGCATGAAGCCGCGTGACATGCTACACGGAGCGTGACATCGCTGCCCACAGCGCGTGATAAGATGTGATGAGTTTGTTTAGGACAGGGGTGAACACCTCAACAACTGAGGGTGTTAATAAGAAAGAATTTATTTGGATTTTTACAAGGGGGAGTTTGTAATTAAAATTTAGAGAACATTAAAAATATTTGGGTGAGTTAAAATTAAACACCAAGATGAGAGACTTATAATAATTGTCAAAGAAAAATAAATATGTTATATTAAAATGTGAAATTTGTTCAGATTCCGATTTCTTTTAATAGCTATTCACTAACAACGAGAAAGAAATAAAATCCTGGTAATCCTGGATACACCAGACCCACCCTGAAAGAGTATAACGGACAAAACACTACCAACCAGCAACCGGCCTTACAACTATGGACACGGTGCGGAATAGAGACATCGTGTTACAGGCACACTATAGTTAACAATTATAAATATATTTACTGAGTTTACATGCAGTTTTGAAACCATTTTTAAAACGTTTTTAGTTTTGAAAACGCCATGTATACAGTGTCAAAACAGTTTTGAATTATCTCAAACCAAAACTAAAATTCATGGGTTGGACTTGAAAACTAGTTTCAAAACTACTCATGTAAACACGTAAAATTCAATTTCGATACTGCGCATGCGTACAGAGCATAACGTTTCTGTCGCCTTGTGTTACTAACCTTCAAATATACTGACAATTGTGTAGTTCTAGTGTGTAGTGGTACGAAGTATAAAAAAAATAATTGGAATAATAGCAAAACGAAGTATTTGGAGTGAAGAGGATCTGTCAATTACATCAGCTAAATGCGCATGCGCCGAAACTGATTTCAAATCAATTTTTAAACTTGTTTTGAAAACTGCATGTAAACAGTTTTGCATAATTTTGACTGAAAACTGAAACCATTTTCAAAACTGCATGTAAACGTAGTAATTGTTAACATCCAGTGGAATCATCAACTTATTCAACTGAAAATGACTTTTTAATGTAGGATTTTACCACATGTATTTATGTATTAGGATTCGGTGAAGATATCCTTACTCTTCCTAGATTATTGAAATTGTACTTATATGTGACAGCAAATTCAATAGTTTAAAAGAAATCTAGTAGAATTCCATATCTCGTATGAATATTTAATTCTGAAGTTTTCCTTTGGCGTGATTAAGTAGGCAAGTACATGAAACATGGCCTCCCTAGTTTTATTTCAGAATTATTATTTTTATTATTTCTTACATTTTTGGCGTGGTTTATCAATATACCTATAAATAAATATACTGCTGATGCCCTATCTCATGCTACAAACATTATTGTCTATCCTTGTCAGTTAGTGTACAAATTTTCCTCCCGCTAGTTCCCCTTTCTCGTTCTACACCAATAAAATCAAAGCAATCTGGCGCTTGCGCGGAGCTATTCTTACAGACAAGTGCAGCTATATACGCAGATATATACGTCTGCACTCGTCCAATGTTAGTCTCACAAATCTCACTCCCACCAGCAGTATATTAGTTTTATAGGTATATTGATTTATCCAAATTGTTTATGCTGATACAATTGGGTTTTTCGGCATTTTTTAATTTTTTTTCGTTAGTTCTGCCCTGTAGGCTTATGAATATATAATATTGAGTAAGAAAATACATATATCAAGTAAGATATGATTTTTTTTAATTCATCGATATTCAAATTTTCTATCATGGCACGCATTCGATATTGACATCTGCAGCCAACTTCAGCGCCTAAACACACGTGCTCATAGACAACAAACTTTTTGCCTATTTACAACTTTTGAAGAAGAAAACGTAGGTAAACAAACAAATATCAGAGGGTCACGTAATAATTAACAAAAACAAAGTGAATAAAATATCAAATTAAAATACACGCTCGTAGAAACTACTAGCTCCATCTATGTTTCTAACCGCATATATTCAATCTGAAATGAGCAAAAACCACACAAAACATATCGAAATTTCATCACAGTTTTCAAGCATGTTTCTAGATGTGTAAAGAATTTCAATTTTCTAACATCAAATTATGAATGAAAACTTTGCCCATGTTTTATTGTATTTTTTACTATATGAAGATGTAAACCATAGGAAAAACTTACTATTTTGCAAAAGTTTCGTAGCACCGGAATACCCCATTGTAATTTTATATTTATTTCAGCCCAAAAATTCAGGAAAAGTTAAACAAGTTTTATAATACTGTATATTTAAATTTAATAATAATCTAATAATACCTAATTTAAACTAGTCAATGATCTCTATAGAATTTAAAAGAATTGCGATATTTGAAAACCTAAATTGTAAATCACAAATAAATAATAAACCGGAACGGAAAATTAAGGGAAAGCGAAAAAAGTTCTTGAAAGGAATATATAAATTTAAATAGCTATTTGTGTATTAAGAGCGCAAAATGGGACATTGCCGATTGAGAGGTTGTTGACGCGCGACGCAGGAGCGCGGCATTCTCTCGAAATCAATAATGCCCATTTGCGCTCGAAACACACACAAGATTTTTTCTACAGTCCTCCATGATAATATAATAAAATGTACACTTTGTACTTACAGTACTACTCAATAGTTTTGCCGTGAAGATAGGAACGTATTCAAATATGACTTCATGATATTGTTTTGGCTTTCGTTTTTACAAAAATAAATGCTAATTTTGTAATGAATATTATAAGTTTTTGTATAATTTATTTGTTTCAAGAACATTAAACTAGTGCAGTGGAAAAATGGATGTCCATTGGGAGCGTTCACGCCAAACTTTTGCAGGTGGCAGCACAACTGTTTACACAATTTATTTTACATTTAATTTTAATTTATTGTTTTTTTCTATTCTTCTTGAGCTATTGCTTCAATCTAATCTAAGCATTTTATACTTTCGGTTTTGTAAATAAATGCCCTATTTTATTTTGACAGCAGTGCGACATTTTGTTTGGTTTTGTAATATACCGACAGAGCAGTTATGTCAGATTGACTTGTGAAGATGGTAAATGTGTAACTATAGTGCCATTAGTACCTGACTAAACGTTTCCATGAAGAATGTAGACAAGTGATATTTCTCAACATTGTATAGTCGAGCGAGCATTTTTCTATTTTGTCGCGCATGAGCGGCAGTGACATTTTGCGTTGACAAAAGAGAGCGCAAATAGCTACTTTGTTTATAGACTGTAGAAAAATGACTCTTTACTGTTTATGTAGTTTAATTGAATGTTAATCATCTCCATCTCCTCATGTAAAATTGAAGTGTTACAATATTCTTTTATCCAATTTCGATCCTATATATCCTGACCTACGTTATTGGGCAGAATCTTCACATAATATTCCTAATTTGGGGTAGATGGAGAATTCTAGAGAAAACATTCATTCAACAATATTGTTGCATAATATTATTGAACGTTTTAGATATTGATCTAACAAGCAACTGTAGGTGCTAATTACTATCAAATAACAACTACGTTTCCCGCTGAAAAATCTTGTAATATCCCAGTAGTCCAAATTAGAAATTCTCTACAATTCACAGGCAACCAAATTACAAATAAGTCTAATTCTAACGTATACGGACACTAAGTTATCTTTCCACAATCTATTTGCTTGTGTTGGTTGGTTGGTTGGTCTGTTGGCGTGTTGATGCAGGTAGACATTAGCGGAACATAAATCAGTTGAACTTTACTTCAAACAGTGCAGCCAAGTGGCTAATTTAATTATAGTTAATTTCTCCGGTTGGTTGCGTCTTGTTCGCAGATTTGCCCGCATTTCACTGCTATTAAATACCAATTGAGAAAGTTTATATTAAATCGCAAACTCGGTTGCTAACCAACCGTTGATGCTGATGAGATGACTTAGCTTACACGATGTAGCGAGAGTTCGTTAGTATGGAGGAGTTGGAGAATAATTGCATCTACTTGCATCACCATGCACTAAATATACTACCTCTAACATTGCATGTTTGTACTTGTTTATAAATAAAGAATTTTATAGTGGGATTCTAAGCATAGTATTAAATTTCTATATTTTAACGTTCTACTGGTGACATGGTGCCTTTATGACCCCAACTGTTTATAAATATGACACCAATTGTATAATTTTTAAACTACAGTGGTTCTATCTACCCTTAAGTTAGGTGTTGTTCACTCGTTTCTCTTATTTATAACTGAATCAGTTGGTTTTTATAAGTTTTTTTTAATTCAAAATTTAATGGGGGTTACAAAGGCATCAAATCACCGTTTGCCTTATTTTAATTATGGCTAGTACTTCTAAAATGATATGAGACGAACTGATTCAATAAAATTTGTTTCAAAACAACTTGTAGAGGACCTAATAGCATATATAGAATACTAGGTCTGTTAGAAAAGTATCCGACCTTTGGCTGGGAAAAAAACTGGCATACCTGGAGCGTTGAAAACCTAATCACCTTCAAAGTAGTCTCCACCACCCAACGGTGCAGCCATTGTTGGAAGCATTCCGAGAAAGCCTCTTTCGGAATGGAGTTTAGCTCGGCTGTCGTTGCAGCTATAATGTCCTTTCATGTCTGAAATCGCGTTCCTTTCAATGGCCTCTTGAGTTTGAGGAAGAGTAAAGAGCCTGTTGAACCACAGGAGTCTTGTTCTTCACCAAAAAAGTCTGAATCAAGTGCGAGGAATGTGCTGGAGCATTGTCATAATGGAGGCGCCAATTTCCTGTTGGCCACAACTCCGGTCTCTTGCGCCGCACAGCATCACGTAGGCGACGGATGATATCCCTGTAGTACTCTTTGCTGATTGTTTGACCCTCTGGTGTGTACTCGTGGTGTAACATACCGCGGGAGTCAAAGAAAGCAGTCAGCTTCACTTTGACGTTGTTGCGCCCATGGCAGGCCTTTATTGGTCTTGGTGACGTGAAATGCATCGTCACTGAAAGGCGTCCGAATGTTCTGAATGGTTTCCACCTGGTTGTCACCCAGTTTCAGGCAAAATTTGATGCAATAGCGCTACTCCAGTCGTTCCATCATTTTCCTTGCAATAAAAAACCGACGATAGCACTACACATTACCACAATCAAATGCAGCTTGCCAGCAACAGACGCTATCGACGGGCGGGAAAAAATTTACGCATGCGTACGAAGGTTCAAGGTTGGTTCATGCAAGCGCGCTTGATTCAATTCCATCAGAATTTCGCAAAAAAATAAGGTCGGATACTTTTCTAACAGACCTCGTATACGAGGTGTGTAAAAAAAGTAATGAGACTGACAGCAGATCATAAGGACTGAGAACACTCCCATTCACAGGGAGTACACTCCAACATCTTGTAACCTCAGTGTGAGTGGCGAGTTACTCATGCCTCAGGTGGACTGGAAGAGCTTTTTTTGTAGGTTGATTTTTTTGGTTGCGTTACTAAAGCGAAATTACGAGCAACGATGTCCGATCAATTTCTGTTTGAAACTTTAGTACAACGCGACTGAGACTGACAAAACTCCAACAGGCCTACGGTAATGCTGATATGTCAAGAGCCCAAGTGTTCAAGTGGTTCAAGGCATTATACGAAAGTCGGGAATCAATTGAAGATGCGCCACTGTCTGGAAGGTCCAACGTTAATAAATGACGAAAGGTCCGAAACTACGTGACAGATTGATCGCAGACAAGCTGAATTTGAATCACACGACAGTCTATCAAGTTCTGACCAATGAACTGGAGTTGAGAAAAATTTGTGCAAAAAAGGTAATCAAAAATCTCTCGCAAAAAAGCAGCCCTGTCGTCCCCCTGGCTCCCTATTAACATGACCCGAGTCCCTATGACTTCCCTCTCTTCCCGAAATAGAAAAATCACCACAAAGGACGTCATTGTGGGACACTAGAAGACATTAAAACTACCGTAATCGACCAGCTGAAGGCAATTTCAGTATCCAAGTTCCAGTACTGCTATGAAGAGTGGAAAAAATCGTCCCCATCGCTGTGTGGCTTTCTAGGGCAATTAGTTTGAAGGAGACAATGTGGAATTGTAATTTTAATTGAATAAAAAAATTATAAAAAATCAGTGACATCACTTTATTTACACACCTCGTATGTAAACCAAAAACTTCCAAGAGAATTATATAGAACTATATATGAAAAATAATGAAGAAATCTGTGATTGACGAAATCATCCTGCAGATCCGGGTAACAAAAGAAAAAGATGAAGTTTAACTTGTAAAAATTCCCGATTAGTGACAATTATTGACAAAATATTTTCAAAAACTGTATCTTGCAATTTTCTGTTTAGAGTAATTTAGTTCAGCGTTACTATTATTTAAATAATTAACCCATGTATAATCTTTAAAAAAAATATTCAATTTTAATAAATAGCTACAAAAAAATTATAGTTTCAAGTAAAGTAAACCACTACATTTTGGTCCATCTTTCATTTAATCTTAATCATTATCTCTTTTTAGATAATAAATTATTTATTTGCATTTCCCTACTTAAATACACTGTGTAAAAGCCTAATTAAAGTAAACAATAACAATTTGTTGGCAGGGGTTTTGCAATAATTAGATAAACTATTGGGGGTCAAAATTATGGCCGTATGAAATAGGCTTTAAACGTCTATGGCCCGCTTTAACATACTATCTACTATCTATGTATATATTATTATTTATTTTCTGAAAACTACGAATGAGACGTATTCTAACATTGCTTGCTGGGGTGAGATTCATCTTCATGTGAACAACGTGAATAATAGCATATAACTACACTTCCATAGTCATCATGCTATTTGTTACGTCGTCACTGCCATAATAACAGTGATGACGTGACTTATATCTATCTATTATTTGACATGAATTATAATATTATATTATAACGAATAAATAACAACATAAAAGGTTAAGACGTTCAAGTCTTTGACCTCACAAAGCAAAAACATAACTCATAAATTAAATACTTGTTAACTTTTTAGCTAACATACTTATTTACAGTTTTTAATTTGATTTTGATTAAGGTTCTTAGGTATAAAATATGTTATAATTTAATTAAGATGTTGGTTATTTTTTTTGTAGGATTTAAAATTAAAATTGTTTTTATCAATTAAAAAAGTAATAACAAGAAAGCACGTGCCGAAAATTAATCTTTTTATTTATGTATTAACCATTAACTACAGAAGAACATAGAGTAAAATAGAAAGTAAAATTGTACTCAGGAATGCAGTCGATTAATTATCATTTATTCTAAAGCCAACGTTTCGCCCCCATTTGGAGCATCATCAGGGCAAAGACCAAGTTAAGAAGTATAAATATAATGTCATAAAACAAATCAATGACGATTTTATCAAAAATGTACAATAGTACACGTCGAATAAAAAGATTTTTTTTTCATAGATTAAAATATTTAAAGACAAATGTATGATGTTTGGCAGGTTAAATTATCATAAGTACATATTAAGAAGCAACGAAAATTTGTTTCAAATTATTAAAATCAAATCTTTAATTAGTTTTAATTAGACCTAATATTTTCATCTATGGTTAAACTGTTTGTTAATTTATCTGTCAGTTAAAAGAAAAATAAAACATCGACATTATAGCATACGATGTAAAAATTACAGATGCTATTTAATTACATCAATAAACCCATACCTACGTATGTCGAATATTGATATTCAAATCTTAATATCAGAAAAGAAAAAAAAAATCCGATGTATACTGTAGTTAATTCATAACAAAAGTTAACAACATATTCACTACAGGGCGAAAAGTTGAGTACTTCATAGATATCTCATTAAAAATATGATAAATAAAGTAATTACTCGTATATTTAACAAAAATGTAATAAAACATCTTCTAAATAAAAGGACTCAGGCCGATTTCACCACCGATTCCTAAACCGTTGCCTAGCTAGGTATTTCCTAAATTTAAGAACTACCTAAACTGATACTTATCGATTTTGAATTTCATCAAACAAAGCAATACCCAGGCTTGGAACTATCTACGTAGGCATTGAAATATTAGTTATTTTTGTGATAATATATTGCACACTGAAATAAACGAATAATTTTTATAATTTATCACATTTGTCCATTGAAATTGTTAACATTGACTTTGGAAATTATGTGGAAATATTATTAAATTTCAAATGAAATATCATTTACGATAAGTATATTTTACAATTTATATTACAGAAAATATAAATTAAACTAACGAAACAAAGATGAAAATGAACAATAAGAAAGTACGAATGGCAAAATATAGAATAAACAATGCAAAAACAGAAACTGAATCCTCTGACTTCAAATAAAAATTTAAAATTAGACAACCGGAACGCATGAAACTTGGCTACTTGGCATTTTTGTAAATATTATAAATATAATCACTGAAAAAAATAGTTTATAGTTAAAAATTATTCCCTAATACTTTTGTATTAATATCAGATAATAAAATTACTGAAGCAGAATTATTTTCTTTGCCTCAGTGGATGCAGATTTGTATGAGAACAAATTTGTAATTTTAACGAATAATATTCTAATTTAGAAAAAAATATTTTCCACTTTACAAAATTACAAATATTGATTACTACTTTAAAAATTAAATTCTCTATCTTAGAATATAAACTTAACAACATAATTAGAGTATACATTTATTTACTCGTAGTTTAGAAAAAATAATGCTACATTTACTAATATTTTTTTTTTAAGACAGCGAATAAATATTCTATAATAGTAAAGATAGCACCCTAAAGCTATGACGTCGTAAGTCATACGCAACTTGCGACTCTTTTGTAAACAGTTGAAGTAAGTTTGTGTTGAGTTATTTGTTATAAACAAAAGATGCTGCCTCTTGTGTAATGTAAGTAATATTAAATACCTATGTATGTAGTATACATTATTTAATATCATAAATATACATTTATTGTAGCAGAAGAATTTACTAACAATGCAACAAGGGGAAACCAAGACCTCGGACACACCAATTTGAAAAAAAATATATACTGGCAAATGGCTGAGAAATTGATGAAAAAAGTGTAGCGGCTATTGTTTTCTGACAATAAGAAAATTTTAAGGGATGAATATTGAAGAAATAATAAAACACTTTGAAGGTTTGTTTCTCGGTTTGTTTATAATTTATTTTTGTTTTTTTACTCAGATTTGTACCATAATAAACGATGTAGGTTTTTGTTATAAATAAATAAATTCTTTATTCACTATGAATTTATTTATTTCTCATTCCATATGTATACATCCATTATTGGAACCATATAAAAATTTTCGGTACTAGAAATAAATTTAAACCTAATAATTTGAATAAATTCACTATAATAGTAAATGTATTTGCTATTTTTAAAATAAGTTTTACTTGAATTAGATTTTGTGATATTTATTTCAGTAAAAAATTTCACTGAAATAACGATTTCTATTCAGTTATATCAGATAGTATTTCAGAAACGTTAGTAAATAATTTTACTAATTAATTAGAAATTTTAGTTTCTGAAACAGTTAAAAATCAATGGAAATAATTTTTTATTTCCTTAGGAAATATTTTGCTTGTTCGATATTAGAGAACCTTTTTCGCTACTAGAAGCAACCTATTTTTTTCAGTGATGTGAATGTAATATCCGAAAATATAAAATAAAGATTAATAACGATATATTTATATGTTTACTAATTAATTTTACTTTATATTTAAAACTGTATACATATAAAATGCTGTCTTCTAATCAGAAGTAAATATTTTTCAAAACCATTTTTCATCACTAAATTTTAAATAATTTGTACAATCGTTTTTATCTTGTGTATGTATTTCAATTTCTTCGTAAAACTATTACAATATTCAATAAACTTGTAAAACTTTCATTTGAAAGTGTCAACTAACAGGCATTAGGAAATGTTTAGCGATTTGGGTATCGGAAAACAGATACCTAGCTAAGTAATTCCTAAATCAAGATAGTCAATGCTTAGAGGTTGGTATAAACATCAGATACATAGGTAATACTTAAATTTTAGAAACCGGTGGTAAAATCGGCCATTTAGCTTCATCTAAATTATCAAATAACTTCCTTTAATAACAATTTAAATAGAAATAAATGTTATGTAACTATTTATCCGAATAGAAAACATTTGCCTACTAAAAAGCTAATTTCTGAAAATAAGAATTTGTTTAGGCAATACAACCGGAAGAATACCGAAGAAATGCAATTTTCAAAATAAAATTTGATTCTCCATCTCCACAGTAATCCATAAATCTTTGGAAAGGCCTTCTGATATTTCAATTTTGTAGTCTATAAATTAATTTCCTATATCAATCACTATTCCTGCTACAAACTCCTAAATTCCTATTTCCTTTCTTTCCTAAGTGCATTTCCCAATAAACCCGATTCGCACAAATCCACTATCCGTTTTAAAGTCGGATTTCAGGGTCCGGAATAGAGGAGTTAACGAAGGATATGAAATGTCCGGGGGGTCGTGACCCTCACTCCACTCACCTGCCAAGCGTTGGCGTCCAGCGTGGCGAGGAAGGACATCACACTCAGGGCGACAGCGAACGTGGGGTGGACACGTCGCGCAGTCGCACGATTCTACCGGGTAGGACACAAACTCCGATCTGGAAAAGAAAAACAATATGAGACGAAAGTTTTTACTTTTTTAACATTTTAACGACTAGGGCTAAATTTTATGGCTACTCCTGGAAACCTGGACCAGGAAGATTTTTTTGTTGAATTTTGATAAAAGTTAAATAATATTGTTTCTTTGGATAATAAGTTGTTGCGAAGGAGTTTTTAACAAAAAACAATTATGTGGAACCTGGACCAGGAAGATTTTTTTGTTGAATTTTGATAAAAGTTAAATAATATTGTTTCTTTGGATAATAAGTTGTTGCAAAGGAGTTTTTAACAAAAAACAATTATGTGCAACAAATTGGTGCACGCGGTCTGATTAAAAAAATATATAGGTAAATTATTTAAAAACCTTTTAGAACTCATAATACATAAACCTTGGTAAAGGAGGTAGGTAAAGGGATCGTGCTAAAAATCGCATATCGAGATTTTGGTAAATGACCACGTTTTAAGGTCCCTAGAATCCAATTTTAACATTTTCACGATGATGTCTGTGTGTCTGTATGGATCCTCCACTCTAACTCAAAAACATTCATTCAGAAAATTTTGAAACCTTGTATTTTTCTGTACCGAGAAAGAGCCCATTAGATTTTGGTGTAAATCGGATAACCGAAAATGGCACTTTACTAGAAGTTCAAAATAGATTTTCTTCGAAAAATACCTTTAAATGTTATTTTTCGACAATAATGTTATTATAAAAATTAAAGATTATTAAATTTTCTACAGATTTGCATTAATACTTTTTCTACATATTTTATGGATAACTTTATAAAATTATCTATAATTTAAATCCCGAAGCCTATGCTTTACACACAAACAAAACTCCTTGGTTGCGCAGTTATTAAAATGTATGTAACTGACAGATAAATGCCACTGTCAAAGAACTAATCATTTCAAATTAATAACAGTAAAGTCTCATTTCTACCGATTGTCTTAATGATTAAGAGAATATCTAAGCGCAATGCGCAAAAATGTTTATTATATGGCAACGTTTATTACCATTTCCAGCTATGCATAAAGCTTAATGCTTAAGAACTAAGAGCAATGCTTAAGAACAAAAGCTTGCAAACTCCAAGGTTTAAGGCGTAATGCCTAAGCGTAATTGAGATGGAAATACATATCTGTCATCTGTCTTTCTTTATTTTCTAATCTGAACTGTCAGCTGTCAGTCTATTTTATAATTATTATGTTTCTTTAATTTTTAAATATTGATATAGATGCCAAAAATTATGTATATGACATGTTAAGAAAAGAAGAATTACTGCTGCAATGACAGTCTGCTAGAGTTAAAAATAAAAAGGATAAAAAATGTGACATTTCTGTCGAATTAGTCACTAAACAAAGTAGCTGGAAATGGTATCCTAGTAAATTGTTATAATGCATTAAGCATTACGCACAAATAATTATGCATTAAGCATTAAAACATTCGGTGGAAATGAGGCTTAACGTTTTAAAAAGAAAAAAGTAAATAGAACAATAGGAAAGGAAATCAATACAGCATATGTAAATAAATAGGTATGTATTTAGTTTAATACAAATTAACGATTCGCAAAAAAGTTCAAGCTAATTCTCATTTTTGGATTAGTGAATTCTATTTTATCCCGGTATTTAAAATTTAATCTTCATTTTATTATCAAAAATGGTAGTTACTTGGATTAGATTAGACTAAATCTTAAGAAAAAATCTTCCAAAATTAGAGTAAAATTCGCTAATCCAAAAATAAGGATTAGCTTAATCTTTTTTGTCACTCGGGCGGTACATGGCGGGAGATATTTAAATACCCTGTAGCTGCGTCCCTGTTAGACCCACGTGACTTGAACACTAACATACATTGCGCCCAAATAGGGTCACGCGGTTTTGATCAGAAAACAGAGTGCGCACCAATTTGGTGCACTAGATATGTTTTTTGTCAGTTTCGTTGTAGATTTACATTATACATTTTTTCAATTTTGTTAAATCCACTTTACACGTAAATCTGTCTGTGTACATACACGATCGATAATTTCAACAGTACTATTTCAAGAAAAGCTGTCGTGTTAGTTCTCAATAGTAAGTCGAGCAACATATTCATTAATTATAAACAAAGTTAATAAACATTTAGTTCAAATTTTTAAACCCACACCCAAAATAAATAAATAAAAACGTTACATTATTGTGAGAAGTCTTACACCTAATAAACACATTACATTGTAATATTTAGAGACTGGTATAATTTATAATAATTAACAAACAGCATCAACACTTTACATTAAAATGATAAAATCAAATTATACAGTGTAAAAAAGATCTGTATCATTTTGCAAAAAACTGACAAACTTTTGTCGACCATAAGGTCTCTAATTAATCAGAAAATTAAATTAACTCTTGTTACACACCCTCTTCCTGTACATAATCGAAATCATCAAGGATCAAGGTTAGAGTCATCGTTAACTTTGCACAAATTACTATTCACATACGTCGAGTACGGATGTATCTTGCATATATTTGTAATTAACCTAGAGGAGGCAATGTGGAAGAATTAAAATATCTAGTCGTCATTACGATGTTCATAACAGACTCAGTAGCGCCACAAGATCATCAGAGGGTGCGTTTGTGATAATTATGTCGCGGTTACGTTTAATTCAATGTAGAAAACAAAATGACCATTATACTCGGTGTGAGAAGGAAATTAAATATGAATTATAACTCTGGTTTTTGTTTCAAGCGTGAGAAATGTGAAATTCTGTAATTGGGAACAGGATTAATTGAATAAATTCCAGGAGAGGTGATTTACACATACTCAGTGTAAAATACACAACGAATTTTTTTGTAATAAAAGAATTTCGTAATCCGCAAATAAAATTGTAAATTTGCTAAAATTTTCATGAAAATAACAAATGAGGAAAATTTTTAAATATATTTTTTAAATAATAAGTCTCCCCGCATTTGTTTTTTTTTTCAGAAATAAGAAACATTTTAAAATAATATTATTAAAAAGCCGGATAGCAATATCCTATAGTCATTGGTCATTGTCATAGTTGTATAGTCTTTATACCCAATTGCAGAAACGTTCATCAACGCTTTGTTTAATTAAGGGACCATCAAAATAAACAAATTCGAATCAGTTTCCTCGTTCTTATGACATTTAAAGCATTGCTGTCAAAAGATCGCAATGCATTTGTTTGTTTGGATGATTCGTTAATTAAACAAAGCGTTGATGAACGTTTCTGCAACCGGGCATTAGTCTTAAGAATTAAAATATGTTTTTATAATAGATTTGTTTATGCATCATTGTCATAGTCGGTATCATGAACAAAAACATAATCCCAGAATTGGATTAATTTTAATTTTACCACTATGACTATGACGACTTACAATCCGCGCATGCCCCAGAACTGTCAGAATCTTCTCAGAATGTTATTTATTATGAACAAACTAGCAACAACTAATTTTTCTCTATTTGTTAACATACATATCTATATTTATTTATTCGGCAAATACATATAATATTTAAGTAATTGAATTTAGAAAGTGACAAATTAATAGTCACAACAAAAATGCTGCATAAACGGCCAACTATGTTACGACTGTTCTTATGACTATAACTTAAGGCTAAGATTATGATAGTGAATTTTCATCATTATATGCTGTGACTTAAATAAAGAGTAAACGTTTCTGATATATGACATATTCTTAAGTACTCGTAAAATTTTAAACGGTTCGTTATAATTTTTATCATATACAGGGTGTTAATACTAAGTCGTTACACCCGAAAATGGTAGATAGAACTCATTAAAACAAACAACTTTTCTTAGCTCAAATTTTTGATTTGGAGCCTCAGTTCATAGTTATTGGCGTTCTCTTGTTTTTCGAAAAATCGTCATAACTCCCTTATTTTAAGGAATATTTAAAAAATACAAAAACTTTCAGCATTTGCTTTCTGTTCTCTAAAACACTTGTATTTACAATTATTTTCTATTTCATCAAATAACAAAATGGCGACCAATCAAAAATTTCAAAACAAGATATTTTGAAAACCATCCCATCGATTTTCGAAAATAAAACATTTTTAAAATCCATAAACTTTCTATTACAATATTTGTCTAAAACATTTTTTTGTTACGAGAGCTGGTTGCTTAGCAATTTATTGAGTGGCATTGACAAAAAAATCCCGAGTTGTCAAACGAGTGATTATTGACCAATGTCACAGGCTCGAGTAAAGAAATCGGAAAATTTTTCCAGGATAAAATTTAACCACGAATGGTATTCAGATGACTAGTTCCAAAGTAAAAATTAGGTAATCATTTATATATTTTTATTCTTGACAAAAATCTTCTAATTTTTATTGTGTTTTGAGGTGTTAATTTAATAAAAACTGATAACTCTGAAAATATACACACTTTGACAGGTATGTAAACAATATGTTTCTACGTCAAAAAATTTTCGCTTATCAAAACTCACTTACTTGTAAAAATACATCTTATAGGCTTGAAGGGTGCGAAATTTTTTTTGTGACGGTGTTTTGTCGAAATGAAACTTGGTTACTAGATAGAATTCTGAAATGGCTTGGCTTATAAATTTATGATTGAAATAGTCCAGTAAAAACTGAAAGAAACAACGAAATGTGATTTGTCAAGTTTGTTTTTATTTGTCAAAAATTGTAAAGAGCCGTTTCGAAACTTTACGAGTGTATGATGAATACGGGATATGCGGGCATTAGTGTTCACATCATTAAAAACGTGACTAAGGGTGATTAACGAGGATATGATTAACAGTGTTTTAACTCTGTCAATTGTTTACGTATTATAATAGAGAAAAAAAACTTCAAATAACAGTTATAGAAAATTTAATTGTACGTAACTTTTATTTGAAGTATTTTTCTCTAAAATAATCCATAAATGGTTAACAAAGTTAAAACACTGCTAGTCATCTCCTCGCTAATCACTCTTAAGCACTTGTGTATTGCTCATGATACCACACGTTATGTTTATTATGCTCACTGCTAATATGGATTACTCTGTAGTAATAAATATGCTTTAAACTTTATATATGACCCGTGACAAATCTTTGATGAGCTATGCGGCTCAGAAGATCCAAAAATTGAGCACTCATGATCTAAACTTTTAACAGCAGTAGGTAAATCAAAAAAATTTGATGTTGCCAGCACATAACCTCTCGCCAGATATTTTACCTGGTTGTACGCATAAAACGAAAAATATTTTTAAATAGAAATACATATATTCATGTCTCACTACAAAATAATTATTTTAATATAAATTATGTACAATACATACATTTTCTTTATATTCGATATCCTGAATTTTTTTTTCTTTCTTTTTCTTTTTCTTTTTCTTTTATACGTCATTTTTTCGCAAATTCCTTTTATATTATTTTTTAGGTATATTCTTTTGCGTTGTTGACTTTTTATTTATTTTCATAATCTTCATAATAATGTACAAATATTTTTGACAGTGACATTTATGTGTGAATTACAAACATTTGAATTTCTTGCCTTGAAGTAGTTTGATCTAAGAATTTTTACATCAAATTATTTTATATGTATTTCTTTATCTATAAATCTATAGAAGATATAATAATGAATTTATATTTATTGAATAAAGAATTTAACGTTCTTTAAAGTATTTACATAAATTTTCGATAAATAATATTTAGATGATTTTTTTCTTGTAATTACTACTTCCGGTTGTCCAATTGTTACCAAAACTTAATCAACTCTTCCCATTATTGTTAGATTGAGGAATCCGTAGTTAAAAATGTCTGAAGTCTTATAGTATTTGAGTTATGGTGAATCTAACATCCACACACACACATCCACACACACACACACGCACGCATGCACGCGCGCGCGCACACACACACACGCACGAATGCACACACACACACACACACGCACGCACGCACGCACGCACGCACGCACGCACACACACACACACACACACACACACACACATCATCGTAAAAATGTTATAATCGGATTCTAGGGACCTTAAAACGTGCTTATTCACTAAAATCTGGATATGCGATTTTCAGCATGAACTGAATACCTCTCTTAGCAAGAGGTAAAAATAGTGTACATATTACAAACCAGATGCAACAATGTTGTTAAAATGTTAATTACAGATTGTTGTATGCACGATCAAATTATACCAAGGCGAACTGAAATCATACTGGAAACTGGAAGTTTAACTTATATCTTGAGTATAGAGTTACAGGCAGAAAATACAGAAAAATACTGTTATTTAATTCTGCAAAATAAGAAAATTACTACGTTCAATAATTGTTGAGTACCACTCATAGATAATTGTATATTTATTAAAAATCGTCAATTAGTTTTTCATCTTTCTGGAAAATGATTATACTGGTCTGAGTAAAATATTGATCACCATTCTCAGTCATCCTGTGAGAAATGCGGATACTGAAATCTTGTTTGAAACAAATTTTTCAAGAAAAACCACGAAACCACAAACCGTTTGGTCGCAGCTAATAGCCGAGAAGGAGAGAGCCGTAATTTTCTGACCGCTTTAAAAAGAGCGCACAGCTTTACACACGACAACCAAATCGAGAAACGCTTTAATTATGACAAAATAAATACCTGCCATTGGCTCGGTGTCTCCAGTACAGTACCCAGCTAAAGTTTTACGCGAGACGAAAACCCTTCAGCTATTTACGCTTTCGAATGATTTATTGCGATGTTGAAGAAACAAACATTACTGTTAGCTGTTTGCGTTTGGTTACAATGGAATTATGAATGGTTATTTTTAACTCATTTATGATGAAGAACGGTAATGTTCGTTGAAGGTTCAAGCACGGAGAAGAGCTGTTAAAATATTTATTTTTAATAATTATTATAATTAATAAAGTTGCTCTAAACTTGTTTTCATATAAAATTTTAACTATTAATTGAAATAAAATATAGTAACAACACAAAGAATAAGTGAATATTTTTTTATACTGTGGGAGATGCTGGGCAAAGCTAATCGTAAAGCCGGTATCCCACTGTATAAAATTTTATAAAAATTTTTATAATTTTTTTATAAAAATGTTCCATGAAAAGTACTGCATCCCACTGTAAAAATTTTTACGCGTTTGCATAAGTCATGAAAAAGAATTGGCGTCAAAGATACTTAAACTTCATTTTGTAGCCGTTGTTCTGTAGAGGTAGTTACGTTTTGTAGTTTCATTATGAATAACGTCAATTCAAATAAAAAAATCTGATGTGGCCAGCACATTACCTTCCGTCAGTTCTATATATTTTGTACAAATTTCATACGGAAAGTTCCTTGCTAAATTAAATATTCTATTTCTTGTACATTAGCTTCCGGCAGTTGCATGTATTTTATGCAAATTTCATACAGAAAATTATTATTTTGTGACGTTTTCTATATACAGTGTAATGTATCTGCAGAAAAAAAAGATTTATTATTATTATTTCTTGTACATTACCTTAAAGCAGTTGTATGTATTTTATACAAATTCCATAGAGAAAGCATAAGATCCTATATTTCCAGTAAAATTATAAAACAGACACACTATGTCAATTTCACTTGACACTGACATCTTTCAATCAGAATTTTCTTAATATAGTAGTTGTTTCCACATGTATGGCTACTTTATGAAATTTAATTTCTTTATAATTTTTTAACTCAATATCCATTTAATATTAAGTATAAAATGCAGTCAAATCGTATAGAGAATAAAATATTCTTTAATATTTATAATAACATCAAATGTGAAAAAATTATATTTAACATAGTTTTTTCAAGAAAAACTGTTAAAATCTTCAAATGATGGTACTTCCGGTTGACCAATTGTAACCAAAATCTAATCAGCTCTTCCTATGGATGTAACGAAGAAGTATACGAAAAAATTATAATTTTTGTAACTGTAGTATTAGAGTTATCGCAGACGAAAATTTTGTTACACACACACATCCACACACACACACATCCACACACACACACACACATACAGACATCATCGTAAAAATAGTAAATTCGTATTCTAGGGACTCTAAAACGTGCTTATTGAGTAAAAACTCATCATCGAATTTTTTGACCAAAGACAATACCTTCCTTACCTAAAGGTGACGGAAGGTAAAAATGTTAGCTGCAATAATTGTTGGAGTAATGAATTACACAGTTATACAAAAAAAATCAGAACGTCGCTGGGGGACTAATCTATAGAAGATGAAATAAATTACAGAAATTTTCTTCGAATGAAAGAGGCAGTGTATTTCGGCACATGAAAGATGGGCATTGTTCTATCTAGTATACATATAAATTTTGAAAAATTAATCCTTTTATCGTCACTAGTTAAAGGGTACGACGCGAGTATATAGGTGAATAAAGTCCATCTTAAAATGCTTGAACGAGGTGGATTTGTATGGACTCCTCATTTACTTTTTTATTTTTGCAAATTTGTATAGGTAATTCAAAATACACTTTCTATAAGTTATAGATCAAGATATTTATACTAATACTACTTAAAATTATTGGTTGAAAAACTATGTTGGTTACGATTAATGAGTATTCTAATAGGATTCGGACGGAAATTTAAAAGGAGAAAATAGAAATGCAAAGAATAACGCATGTAAATATTAATTAACTTTAATACTTATTTTTTGATGCTGTATTGCCTGATTATTATAAGTTAATAATATTTAGCAGTTGAAAATCGCCTGGCGTATTTTAACATTCAGACAATTTTGTGTGGTATAAAACTTCTTCATTTCTATACAAATCAATTAAAACGCTGTCTGTTCAGTAACCACACTATACACATTTTGATTATTTTGCTTTATATTATTTCCAATTTCGATATAAACACACGCTTACCGCTGTTCAAATAATGTCAGGGAATAATACAACGCTGTCTCTTTAGAAAATGATTTTACACATGGTTCAAGCAACCGCATTGCGCACGCCCGCATCAACATCCAATCATAACGCAGCTTTCAACAAAAGGAATACAGATTGATGTATTTATGTGACGTCACATCAAAATTTTTACGTGACGTCATGTAAATACAGTTTTCATAAAAATTCTGTCAAAACGGTTTTTATAAAAATATTTACGTCCATTTTTATTTAAAAAAAATTACAATGGGATACCGGCTTAAATGGCAGCAGGTATAACAAGGTATTTTGACAACATGAAATTTGAAAGCAATGGCCATGGCACTGACAGCTGGTATTTTTATTTAGGGTTGTTTAGGGCTGATTTGGCCACAATGGAAGTTAGTTAAAAAGGATACAAAGCTAATTAAAAAACCGAGTAGTTAGCCTACGTGGTAATAAAGAAGTACTAATAATGTATTATTAATTAAGTGAATAAATATTGAGTTTTTATTTGTAAATTGAAGAACTACGACAGAAACAATAATTTCGATGGCATAACGACGAAAGTATGTAGTTATCCCCTAGTAATTAAGCAATTTATATAAAGATGTATCAAATTTACTAGAGAAACTATAGAACAATATTTAATAATGTGGAGTACGATGATCGACTGGTAGCAGAATGGAAAATTGGGAGATGATCGGACACGCAGTCTAATGTAAATAATTTATTTCCTGGCCTACGTTTCGACTGTTACTACAGTCTTCCTCAGGGCTAGAAATGGTCAATGATTATAAACGGTAACGTGGGGATCCCCCATATGACCCAATGGAGATAACAAATTGAAATTTATTAAATATATTGTATTTATATAATATGTCAAGTCAAATAATTTTAAGCTGGAACTCAGAGAAAACTCAAACAACTTTTCTAAAAATTCAGAACGTTTTAAATTTTTAGAAAAGTTGTTTGAGTTTTCTCTGAGTTCCAGCTTAAAATTATTTGACTTGATATATTATATAAATACAATATATTTAATAAATTTCAATTTGTTATCACCATTGGGTCATATGGGGGATCCCCACGTTACCGTTTTAATCATTGACCATTTCTAGCCCTGAGGAATATTTAATAAGTTGCAAATATTAGGGAATAAACACAGGTTTACAGAACGTCAAATATGCGGATCTCGAGAACTATACCTACGTAGTCGGTTAAAGTAAACAAAAGTTGCCATATTAACAGCTAAGAGGACAGACGATTGTTTATACGGAAAAATGCCTAAATCACAAGATGTAGACGAAAAAGTAGGTAATTTTTGCAATTTTTTATTTTCAGAAATAACTAAGTATGAAATAACTGAATTGCATATTGCATTGCACTTCTTTAAGACACTTTTTTATGCCGTATCGAGTAATGGGTCATGTTAGACATATTTGTCCATGTTTATATGTTTCAAGCAGCCAAAATACAATAATTACTTAATTCATGGAATAAAAACAATGGTAGCAATGTAACAGATGAAAAATAAAATTATAGATTATATTTAAATAATTTTTTTCGGATAAACACTACACTACTAAAATAGTCCCGAACGACGCAAATTTAGTCTTAATTAACCATCTTACAGAAGTATATCCCCATGATGTACTCGTTACCTGGGGCACCCTTTTTTTAAAAAATATTATTTTATTATATATCTAGGAGTTTTCCGATGTGCTCATTTCAATTAAAATATTTAGTCGCCTTGGTGGTCGAGCGTTTTTAGGCAGCGCTGGAAGCGACCTTCACCGCTCAGACCCTGAGATTGAGGGTTCGTTTCCCACCATGGACTTGGATATTTATATTTGTGCGTATCCCTTTCAACTTTTATCCTCATCCCCATCTCTGCGATATGTAGAATGACCAGGAAACAAATTATACGGCAAAAATGAATGAATATACAGGATGATTCATCGGTCTGTCCTCTCTTTATAACTTTTATTTTAAGTCAGATAGAAAAACTCTTCAAATATAATTTATATGATATAGTATTATCTATCTACGTACCATATCCATTTGTATACAGGGTGCTCCATTTAAACGCAACAATGTGTAACTTTATATTTCTTAATGGAACACCCTATATTTATTTATTTATTTTGATAGTAAATTAGATTCCATTTAAAAAAGTATTAAGTAATAAGGGGTCTAAAATTATAACTTAAGAAGTTATTTAGCTTTATTCGTTGAATGATATGTTTCTATCATGTTATTATTAATAAAGCAAGCTATGGATAATTTGATCAATTGTTTCGAATTTAAACAAACAAGTTGTCCAAATACTCTTAGTTTATCATTGTTGATGTTGATGTGAAAATGAATAATACAAATTTTAGTAAAGATGAGATGGTTAGTATAATATTTATAATAGAAAAATGTATTGAAGTTGAAGGACAAGTTTTCGAGCATTTATTATAATTTTGCATTATTTTGTCTGTCACTAAATTTCAATAACTTCTTTGGAATTAGTGTAATGTTTAAAATAAGTATTAATAAAAAAGGATCGAAATTTTGTATTATATTATGGTTTTTTCCACTTTGAACTATTTTTTATGAACGTAAATAACTTCTTAATTTATAATTTTAGACCCCTTATTACTTAAAACTTTTTTAAAAAGAATCTAATTTACTATCAAAATAAATAAATAAATAAATATAGGGTGTTCCATTAAGAAATATAAAGTTACATATTGTTGGGCTTAAACGGAGCACCCTGTATACAAATGCATATGGTACGTAGATAGACAATAATCTATCATATAAATTATATTTGAAGAGTTTTTCTATCTGATTTAAAATAAAGGGTTATAAAAAGAGGACAGACCGATGAATCACCCTGTATACATATAAAACTTTTGTAAATAAAACACCACATATTAATATTTAAATAATCCTTAAAAATTGGGATAGTTTATGTAGCATGTTTCATATTTTTAGCAAAAATGGATATATTTAAACATTCTATATCTAGAGTCTAGACTAGACCTCTTGACTATAGGGTTGCGGTGTCAAAGATATTATACATTACGAGTAAATATAGATATTTATTTATCATGAAGAATATTTCAAATAATTTTATGCAAATAATAGTTTATTCGCAAAATGAAGAACATGGATTTTGTAGCGTGATGTAGGTATAACTTTAGTACTTTTTTATTAGCGATATTAATATTCACATATCATGTTTGCAAAATTACTTACAACAAAACTATTGCATATTATTTAATGTAATATTATTACGTTATAATTACTTCCAACACCTACGTGCTTTATCTATACCTTAATTAATTCTAAGTTTGGAACATGAAAAAATGTAACAAAAAAATGTACCACATAATAGTTTCACCAATTTCGTTTAGCCATATAATTTGCACGTTATCTCTGTAATTAATAGTTAATTTACGTGATACAATTAAATAATTGCTCAAGGTGCTATGATAGTTTTTGACTTTCTAAAACAATGCATGGCATGACATACGTTATGTAATTAAGTCGGGTTGATTTATGTCATATACATATAATAGTGATGTCAAAAAATGATATATGGTGTCACCTACGAGACAAGAATGGAACTAGAACAATATTTGAAGCAAGAATGACAGGTTTTAATATATGAGCATATTATTGATGTAAGTAATGATTAGTGGTATCTATAAAAATATTTTGTAGATACCTACACGTAAATTAATATGGGGTCTCATGACCGCGTGCCTGAGTGTCTAGTCGCGAATCTGGGGAATCGGGTTCGATCCCGACCAACGCCAAATATTTCGAATTTTAAATGGCACAAAATTGACCCCTGTGGTGCACTCTCCACGCAAGCAAAGAGTGCCCGTGAGGTGATGCCCGGTAAACACCCGCATGGTACAAATATGTCATCATTACCGAAATCTGTGTACAAAACAGATTGGCACACCCAGCAATGGGTAATAAGCCGTGATGATATATTTATTTATTTAAATTAATATAAATTTGATAAAAAGAAATAAAAATGAAACAATTAAATATTAACAAAAACGTCTGTTTCTTACAATTTAGTTATTAAATTAATACACTATTTTCATAGGTTTTAAATTTTTTCAATACGAAACCAATTGAATATGAAATTTTAGAAAGTTAATTGGAGGGCCTGCCTGTTATTGGTGAAAAATTTGAACATGATGTTAAAATTAAAATGACAAGATACAGAATGCACCCTAGGGTGGACCTTAAAGGGGGGCAAGTGGAATTTTGACGCATTTTGTAAATTTATTTATTTCCGAAGAAATAAGAGATTTAAAAAACCACTCAATATTAGAATATATACTAGAATAATCCGAGAATATATGGAGAAAATTTGAAGTCGCTATCATTATTTTTAATTCGAATGGAGTATAGCTTTTTGGGTTTTTGAGAGATAGTTTAACCATCTACAATTATCTTAAAAATAATGATTAGGATTGTTGGCTTTACAACAAATTATTATTGGTAAAGGGTGTATTCGGGTGGACCTTAAAAAGGGTCAAGTCGTATTTTAAACGGGCCGCCCCCTAAAACTTTTCCAAAAAAAAAAACGTGCTGGCCATGGTTCCTCTTCATGTTTGAACGTGTCTAAATCACTTGATTTTTACCATTTAAATAACATTGGGTTTTGAAATATATTGGAACATTATGTTTCTCCGATGCAATAAAAGGTTTAAAAAAATTCACTCTAAATTGAAATATATACTAGAATGACCCGAGAATTTGTGGACAAAATTTGAAATCCTACTCATTATTCTTAATTCGAATGGAGTGTAGATTTTTGGGCTTTTGTGCGATAGTTTAACCATCTACAATTATCTTAAGAATAATGACTAGAACTTAAAATTTTGTACACATATTTTCGGAACATTCAAGTATAGTCCAATATTGAGTGAATTTTTTAAATCTCTTATTGCCTCGGAGAAAAATAAAGTTCCAAAATATGTCAAAACCCAAAGTTATTTAAATGAGAAAAATCAAGCGCATTTGGGCACGGTCAAATATTAAGCAGAATCATAGCCGGCACAATTTTTTAAATTTTTTTGGATACACATTAGGGAGCGACCTTTTAAGGTCCATCCGAATACACACTTTACCTATAATAATTTTTTCGTAAAGCCAACAGCTGTAATCTACTACTGTTGTAGAATCAATTTCATCAGTCGTTTATTGTTCTAAACCGAGGAACATTAAATACTCGAACATTTCAAAAACTAATAATTTTTTTAAGCTTTAATAATTCTTATTATATAGTTTTAAAGTGAAGTGTAATATAAATAACCAATTTTCTAATTTGTTTATGGTGGAGGACCCCAATAGACTGTAAACAAAGTTTAAAAAGTTGACATTTTTATATTATAAGTACTGGTAATTCTGATAATTAATTTTAACTGAAAATTTGCGAATATATCTACGGTTACAAGACAACTAATATCAATTTTTTTTACTAAAATGATATTGATTGTTATATCAGCTAGCCTAGATACAATTTTCTTCAAATCTATAAGACGTTGTTTTATAGATTTTCTATAAGTTCTAGATCTACAAGTTTAACATAGTTTATGAGAATGCCAAATATTACATTATAATATAGGTTAGGTATACCTACTTGCATGGGGTCTCGTGGCCGCGTGCCTGAGTGTCAGGTCGCGAATCTGGGGAACCGGGTTCGATCCCGACCGACGCCAAATATTTCCAATTTTAAATAGCACAAAATTGACCCCTGTGGTGCACTCTCCACGCCAGCAATGAGAGCCCGTGAGGTGACGCCTGGTAAGCGCCCGCACGGTGCAAATATATCATCTTTACCGATATCTGTGTACAAAGCAGAATGGCACACCCAGCAATGGGCAATAAGCCGTGATGATATATATATATTTATTTATTTAGGTATACTTGCAAAATTCTAGTACAGAATTTATTGCAGTTACTAATAATATGTGACCAATAAATTAATTATAAAATGATATATTTGTATCACTTGAAATTAATATATAACATTATTTTTGTTTAAATGTATAATTAAATAATTTATTAAAGTAGTTTTATACGTTTCGATAATTAATTAATTAATATATATATAAATCAACGTACATACATGATCTACGCTGCAATATTTATATATATTTTTTCTTACTTTATTAACTTATACTTCACTAATAAATACTGTAAAGATATGACTACCATTAATTAATATCTTACATTAATTCGAATCCGGTTTTTGCAAACCTGTAATGTATCTAATTGGAACAATTATTCCACATGCATATTTTGCGTGACAACCTCACAACTTAAAATTATACCGAACAGGATGTACACTTATGTTTTTGTCTCTAATATTTTGTAATACCAAATCACATCCTAAATATAATAATCAGATTATTTTTTGTAGCCCTAACAATATAGAAATATTGCAAGGTAGTTATTATCCCGTGAAACTATGGTATTTTCTAAAGATGTCCTAGGTAGGAAACCCAAACTTAAATTTTGCAAGGCTGAAATTAAATAGAGGGAGGACGAAATGTTATAAATTGTAACTACGAACAAAAGATTATATGTAGGTGTAGATTGTAGATTTTCTATTTATGTGTGTGGTTTATTCTCCACAACAAATGTGAATGCCCGTAAAATTAACACTCATGGTTACATACCTTGTAACATGCTATGTATGATATTGACGACTTTTATACTGTAATAATTATAGTCTTTGAAAATAAATTATTATTTAAATAAACAACATAAACTTTAAGATATCAGCACAAACTTTTATAATTTGTATCTGAGCAGCACAAACCTATAACACTAAGGATGGACGTTACTATTACCCGATTATTGTTTTAAACAAACGGAGTTTAGTCTTGGTTTCACGCCAGATTCTCCACCTCAATTGTTAATAATAGATGTAAATAAACAGTACAAACTTTTATAATTTGTACCTGCGCAGCACAAACCTAGCACTAACTATGGATATTATTTTTTACCCGAATATTAATTTAAACAATAGGAGTTTAGTCTTTGTCACGCCAGATTCCCCACTTCAATGATTAATAATAGATATAAATAAACAGCACAAACTTTTATAATTTGTATCTGAGCAGCACAAAACTAGCACTAACTATTGACGTTACTATTACTCGAATATTGTTTTAAACAAAAGGAGTTTACTCTTGGTGTCATGCCAGATTCCCCATTTCAATTGTTAATAGTAGATGTAAATAAACAGTACAAACGTTTATAATTTGTACCTGCGCAGCACAAACCTAGCACTAACTATGGATATTATTTTTACCCGAATATTAATTTAAACAAAAGGAGTTTAGTCTTGGTGTCACGCCAGATTCCCCACTTCAATGGTTAATAAAAGATATAAATAAACAGCACAAACTTTTATAATTTGTATCTGAGCAGCACAAACCTAGCACTAACTATTGACGTTACTATTACCCGAATATTGTTTTAAACAAAAGGAGTTTACTCTTGGTGTCATGCCAGATTCCCCATTTCAATTGTTAATAGTAGATGTAAATAAACAGTACGAACGTTTATAATTTGTACCTGCGCAGCACAAACCTAGCACTAACTATGGATATTATTTTTACCCGAATATTAATTTAAACAAAAGGAGTTTAGTCTTGGTGTCACACCAGATTCCCCACTTCAATGGTTAATAATAGATATAAATAAACAGCACAAACTTTTATAATTTGTATCTGAGCAGCACAAACCTAGCACTAACTATTGACGTTACTATTACCCGAATATTGTTTTAAACAAAAGCAGTTTACTCTTGGTGTCATGCCAGATTCCCCATTTCATTTGTTAATAGTAGATGTAAATAAACAGCACAAACTTTCATAATTTGAATCTGAGCAGCACAAACCTAGCATTAACTGTGTGTTGTCTTTTTATCCAAATATTGTTATAAGCAAAGTGGGTTTACTCTTAGTGTCACGCCAGATTCCCCATCTCAATTGTTAATAATTGGCGCAAATAGACAGCACAAACTTTAAGATTCCAGCACAAACCTAGCACTAACTTCTCATGAAGTTTTAGATTGATATTGGGTATGGGGCCATCTGACGTGACGTACATATCGGCCAGGGTTATAGCAACATTTTTGCAAGGATACCAATGATTCTCCTATGAATATTGAAAATTTGTTAGTCCAAAAATGTCATTAACATTATACAGTTGGTAGTACTGAAAGTTGTAGTAAGTACAGTAATTATTTTCCAACTTGGGTTGATAATGAGTGTTCGGCATTCGAAAATATTCGTGGAATGTTTAGAAACTTCGCGTGCTCAGGAAAATCTGTTCCAAATTACTGGCGGCATAATAACTCCAACCTCACTGGCAGATAATAGAACGGAATAACAACCAGCCGACAATCTTACACGATTGTGTATTGTCTGCTTGCTACGCAAAGCATGGCTGTCTAGATTTTATAAACTCTTCTCTTTTTGCAAGTGTGTGTGTATTTTGATTGATGTGTTTCTGTTTTTCTAGCGGTTTATTAAGATTTTTTACCGGTTTATTCGAAGGAGGTGATAGCTAGACTAGGTATTAATTAAAGTATCATTTGTAGGAGTCAAATGTGATGGTATGTCTGCTATGCGAGTTCCTACTTTGATTATTTATAAATGAACTTTTTTCTAAAAGGAATTTATGTTAGTGTAAATGTTAGACTGATATTTACAGAATACCACATTGTTCATGAAATTTAATTACATATTATTAGAAAAATTAATTGATTGTGGTTTTCAAATTATACTTGTTTTTAATTATAATTTTGTTGACATATAGTAATTAGAAAATATATTAAACTTTTGGTCTGCATAAATTATTATTTTTAAAAAGAATTAATTCCTGTATCCTACGCCCCTACACCTGTCCACAAAAAATTACCGCTGTAACCAAATGGTACAGAACTCACTATAATCTGGAAGATGATTGTTATATTTCACTATTTACAAAATGCTACTGACAAAAATTAGAATCAAAAAGGAAAGATCGCATCAAAATGCAAATGAGTTTTATCCAACGGACATTAGAACAATACAACAACCTTATCAGAACCAGACACGCTAAATTATTTTAACAAAAATTAACGAAAAAATAGAAAAACTTCAAATAAAATAGAATTTACTTAATTCATTTAATTGTATTCAAGTACAAAAATGTCGTTAATTCGATCCAAAGAATTGCAACGTAGTCAAAAACAAAGATTCTCGAACAACATACGAATAAACAATACCATCATACATAAATATTTAATATCTTGCAAGATTAATTTTATAAACTTACATATTTTATTCACTATTTTAAGTGATATTGCACATTTTTATTGGATTTTAATTTTTTCCCCAAATATTTTTTCAAATCTAAAGAAGGTTATAAGAAATTAATTTGCATGATAGACCGCACGAAAGTTCTCCTTTTATCTCTAATGAATATAATAGATTAAATTTGCTAATGAGCATATTAATTGGGGTAGTAAACAACGGTATTAAAAATGTAGAAATATTTTATGCAAAATGAGATAAAGATAAATTTGATAGGTTATAATGGTAGAAATGTTTTTAAATGTCAACCTTGATATTTCATTTCAATAAAAAAATATTATATGGCTCCATTTTAGTGACTGTATAGTTATGAGTATTTGCGAGATTTCGTATTTTTAAATGTCAGCAAGTCTTAACACCATAACAATCCATTGTTATTCATCATAAATTATATTAAAACATTATCGTTACGATACGGATTGTTGTAAATCTAATAGCATAAAGTGGCAAATAAAATCTTTGCTGCTACTAATGCTACTAATAAATAATTATAATGTTATATTCTTTCCACTTATGTATTTTATTATGTAATTTACATCTAAAGTTATGATATTTGTACGAGCTGGGAAAATGATTTCAAACAACAAAATATATTCTGTAAAAACATTAATAGTATTTAAAAATACCTAAAAAATAGTATATATATATATATATATATATATATATATATATATATATATATATATATATATATATATATATATAGCGCTCGAAATCCGTTATATAGGCATCCCATTAAAACTTATTGTACTAAAACTTTAAACACATGTTTGGAAACACTTATTGCATCATATTAATAGCAAATTGTTTAAAATTAATAAAGAGTAATTAAGTAAATTAAGAAAATGTTATGGCAATTTTAATATGGTAATTATTATTTCATATAAAAGAAAAATCATCGTACAAATGATCGTAGCTTGATGGTAGTGTCTTAGCTTTTTGTTTCAGTGGTACTAGGTTCAAACCTACCACACTTCTTTAATTTTTTATATTACATTTATTCTAATTTAAGATGCATATCAATTTTAATGTTATCAACTTCATTAGATTATACACTATTTTTGTTTTACTTTTTATTTTATTATTATCTATTATTAAAATAAAATTAAAAAGTACAATAAAAAATAGTGTATAATCAAATAAAATTGATAACATTAAAACTGATATGCATCTAAAATTAGAATAAATAAAAATATAAAAAATTAAAGAAGTGTGGTAGGTTTGAACCTTTGAACAGTACCCCTGGAACAAAAAGCTAAGACGCTACCATGATGCTACGATCACATTAAACTTGCCATAACATTTTCTTATTTTACTTAATTATTCGTTCTTAATTTAAAACAATTTGCTATTAATATGATGCGACAAGTGTTCCCAAACATGTGTATAAAGTTCTACTACAATAAGTTTTAATGGGAGGCAAATATTCAAATTATTCTTATTTCCCATGTTAAATGCCTATGTAACGGATTTCGAGCGCCACCCGGTATATCGAAGGACAGGGTGTTACAATGACCAGTATAGTAAAAGTTTGCGTCATCAAGCCGTACAGGCGATCTACGCAAAGTACGGGCATTTACAACTGGACTAATACGTGATATTCATACTATTTTTCGTATTTCGCTTTAAATTACTTTTATTTTAATATTATTATTGAAAGAAATATTAAAATAACATTGACAGTTTCAAAAAACATTTAAAATTTAATTTATTTTGAGATATGACATTTTAACAACAGTTATTTAGAAAAGTTTATGTTAAAGTTAAAATTTATATCTATACTCTGTTCCATTTAAGCCATTCAGCAGATGGCGCTCGCATCAGCGCCAGTTTTAAGTAACCGAAATTACATTAGGTAAACTTGTCTCTTGCCTCCAATTTCAACCAATCAGAGAGGTCAAAACAATTCCCTATTCTCTGCAATACTGAATGGCTTAAATGGAACAAGATATATTTATTATGTTTAGTACCTACTAATAAATACTTTCAATTCAATTTCAATTTAAAAGAGTGCCTTACTGTTTGATGTACATATTTTACTATAAAATATCTAATTGCAGTAATTTTTTATCAGTATTGACACTATTGACAAGTAATGACATCTAAATTGAAAGATATTTATCTGACACTTAGACTAAGTTACCAATGTCACAATTTAAAAAATCACCAAAAACAGTTGTATAAAATTCTCTTTGTGAACGCGAAATAAGAAAAAGCGCTTTCACAATAAAAGTGTTGGCTAATCGGTTTATTGTTACTATTGAACGCAATTATTTAATTGAAAAGCTTTCATAAATCATTAATGTGAAAAAATTGTGTACCTACATAATAATCAGTATTAATTATTTGAATTCAAACGCAAATCATATTTACTCATTTTATTTGATATTTACCGACACACACATGCGAAACAAGTCGCAAAAACAAATAAAAGCAGAAAGCACATACGTAACCATTCTTTAGCAATACCCACGAAGCAACAAACCTATTATAAGTATAGAGCCGTACGCTATCTGGACAGTTGATCTGTCACAAATGTTATTTGTAATTAATAGTTGGTCGAATAGCCGTCTTATGCTGCAGCCGAAGAATGTATAGATTATTGTGATTGTCTTACTGGCATTGTTAAGTTATGGTTATATGGCAAATATGGTAGGAAATTATAGACCCTACTGAGTACACTTACAGAAATTTATGTTTCGAATATTCTCTTCGAGTTATACCAATTATACACTGCCCATTTTGTCCGGAAAGTTGTAATTTGATACGATAAAATAACCAGGAATAAAATATCAGGCCAAGAATGTTGGATAGTGGTTAGACTACAGTATTACCTTATTTAATATTTATGCATAATACGTACCCATAAAATAAAATATTCGAATAAAGGGACACTACAAAATATCCTAAACAACTTGTCCTGATCTCGAGAAATATAAGATTAATAGGCTATTTTAATTGTATATTGTTTATCCGAAAAAAATACATGTCACAAGAAACAATAATAAATTATAAATCGTTGAAAAATAAAATAATTTTTCCAATATACTATGACTATGACCTATGACGCGCATATAAAAATTATTACTTTGCCATCATAAATCGAAATCTAATAGTGATAAAAAATGAGAATCGCTATTCTAAAGAGCATAAATATGCCATATAGACGTATAAACTGAAATTCAGTATTATTTCATACTTTGTTGTTTGTAAAAATAAAATAAAAATAAAAAAACTGGCGAATTTATGTTTTCCTAAATCTACTTGACCTATACATTTTCTTCGAATAAACAATACAATCTTAAAAAGACGCCTGAAAAGAGCAAATTTTATCTATTTCAGCCGACTTCAAATTTACCACTATAGTTATTGGTTTGTTCCTACAGCTAGTCCGGACTGTCATGTGTACATCAGACGCATGCGCATTTTAAAAATAACGTTCCAACCGAATGTTGTACAGTCCATCGGACTGTTAGTATGTTCGTTCATACAGACTTCGGACGCATACATGAACGCGGACTGTCAGATCCATCCACTGGTCTGTGCTATGTACTATTTGTCAGCACATGCTCACCACAATTTTCGCACGTTTTTTTATTTTATTTATTTTTATTTTTTTCATAAGTAAACATAATGAGTGATGTGGAATTTGAATCTGATCCAGAATCATTGTTATTAATAAATGGTCTTGATTTTTGACCAATCTCGAATAAAAAAAACTAGTTATTTAGGTACCTATGTAATATGATGAATAATTAATATTTGTTTTTACATAATTTATTGATTGATATTTTTTCTGTAGAGGAGACAATAATTAATTATGATGTTATGACAAGTCCCTTGTCCGTTCCAACCATGCAGTTTCTTACGTATGTCTGAAAACGTCGTGTAGAAACAAAGCTGATACATTATTTGTCAAAATTTTGATATATATATTTTTTTAACGTAGCATAAGTCTTGTTGGTGCAACTGGGCATGAGTCCAGTGATCTCTCCCTATAGTAGGTAACCATGAAAATAGCTTGCATCTTGTATGTAATATTTATTTTATATTCGTTTCGAATGAAGAGCATTAAAAATACTTGTATTATTTTAAATTCTACTATTTACCTATAAATCATTAGTCTTTGGACAAAACCGATATGGATTAAACTACATCGCTGATTCATTTGTTACAGTTTTATAACTGCCCGATTTATTTTTACCGTATTGTTTAGATCTGATGCGATTTGGTTTAATGCTCAAGGCAAAAATGACTATACATATAGTACTCGTATTTGTATAACAGAAAAATATATTATTATAACAATTTCCTTTCTTGTTTATCATATTCAATCTGATACGGTTGTATAAAACAATAACAGGTTTAATATAATCCGTGATATTATGCTTTGAATAGCATTACTGAATTAATATTATACACATATTTTTTTTTTTTGAAAGTGTATACTATCGCAATTTTATATACCTACCTAATTAAAATATAGTACTTATGATATCATATGCATAAATATAATACCTACTTAATAATTGAATATTATATAGATCGTTACGCACTAGTAAACATTTAAAACTCAAATATAAAATTAACATTTAAAAAAAATATATACCGTGTGTCTGTCTTAAAGGTGTACATAGGAGATTAACATGGGAAATCAGTTTTTTGCAATTTCCTGCTCGCCTAATTATTTTAAGCAAAAACGCGTCAAATAAAAGTTTTAGGGCATAAAATTCTGCATCTAAATCAATAAGTATTACTTTTACATGCTTTGTAACGACAGAAATTATATCTGAAAATTTTGAAAATTACGTTGAAAATATCGACAGCCATGGAATTGAACAAAAAATAAATAAATGCTTGATGTTTTCTCAAATTGTCAGAAACGTCAAATAACTTAACTTACGTTGTGACAGATAAAACGACAAGCATTTATTTATTTTTTGTTCAATTCCATGGCTGTCGATATTTTCAACGTAATTTTCGACATTTTCATAATTAATTTCTGTCGTTATAAAACATGTAAAGGTAATTCTGTTTATTGATTTAGATGCAGAATTTTATGCCCTAAAACTTTTATTTGGCGCGTTTTTGCTTAAAATAATTAGGCGAGCAGGAAAATGAAAAAAACTGATTTCCCATGTTAATCTCCTATGTACACCTTTAAGATAGACACACGGTATATACATACATATTTCTAGCGTAGGTATTAACAAAAATGAACTCATACGTTTTTGTTGCACAACATACTTAGTATACCTACATACTCGTAAAATAAGGCAGTTTTAAGTATATATCTAGTTCTAAAGGATCAAATTTGATTCGAATACTGTTCTTGTTAGCGTTAAGAGTCCAAACCCAAAAAAAAAATTCATTCCGGTACAATGAAAACTTCACCATCGTTTGCCTATTTCTTTTATTTTTTAATATAATTTTAATGATTTCACAACTTGTAGGAGTGAAGATTTCAAATCAACAAGAAACATTCAATATTAATAAAATAATACCGAGTGTCTACCGTCTACCTTTCTGTAAAACTTGAGATTTAAAGTATCTTCTAAGCTGTCATATCTGCGTTGGTTATTATTGC
The DNA here is from genome assembly GCA_963082715.1 of Harpalus rubripes. Taxonomy (NCBI): domain Eukaryota; kingdom Metazoa; phylum Arthropoda; class Insecta; order Coleoptera; family Carabidae; genus Harpalus; species Harpalus rubripes. Next base: position 13,343,245 of record OY720456.1, on the reverse strand, counting down.
GATATTTTTCTTTTTGTTTAATAAAATAACATTGGTTCAATGAAGCCCAATTTGTTTATGTTTCGTAGTTAGATTTTGATTGTTTTGGTAAATAAAAATATACGCCGGTAGTATTTACTCAAAATTTTAGTCAGCCTTACTAACTAATTACCATGGCTACCATTTAAAAATACATTGGAGTGATTAAAAATCAACTGAATTTGTTATTTTAGTCATAGCTTAATCACCCCTGTTTAAGAGTAAATACTACCGGTCATAGCGTTCTTTAAACGTTTACATACTACTAAAGTAACTCATAATCTCATTTTGGTTAAAAATTAATAGTGTTTGTTCTTGCTAAGCCACAGAATTAATAGTAAAAATTAAATATGTACATATAACCAAGCTTTCTGAATTCATATTATATGTATGTTTATACTATTTTAAACTTTCTTTTGACTGCAGTCAAATTTTCATTTCACTAAACCTTAACCATAAATACAGAGCGCAATATATTGCAGATTACTGTTGATCTGGAAATAATATTCTGTATATCAGTATTTCTCAACCATTTTATTAATAGGAACCCCTTGAAAAGTATGTCCAACTTTGCGGACCCCTAAGGAAAATTTTAATTCCTGGAAAGTAAAAAGGATGTCATATTATACTATGCTCAGTTTATGCTTATTTTTAATATATTAAAAAAATCCTTCTGAAAATAATTTTGAAAACGATGATCGACTGTTTGCAGAATTGGAAGAATGGAAAATAATCTTACATAAATTATTTATTTCCTGGCCGACGTTTCGACTGTGCAATAGTCGTCTGCAGATTTATTATTTATTATTGACCATTTCTAGCCCTGAAGAAGAATGTTGTACATTCGAAACGTCGGCAAGGGAATAAATAATTTATATAAGACTGCGTGTCCGATAATTTCGCATTCTTCCAAATATGCTAGGAAAGTTTAGAAAATATTTAACACTTATAATTTTTTTCTTATTTATTTATATTTATTTTTGTTAATAAATCCACCCTCGGTCGAATTGAGTGCCCCCGCCAAATGCAAATAGTAATTTTTCTAAATATTTTCACAAATTAATTTGTTTGTTTAGTTTTTTTTTAATATTGGTTACAATTATTTTGTAAGGTATTTGGGGACCCCTTAGACTTATCTTGCGGACCCCGGTTGAGAAACACTGGTATATACCATTTTTATCAACAATGAGTTATTAGGTTTAAGTTTTCTGTAACTTTTTACACTATAAATTAAAAGTTTGCTACTACCAATTTAGCCTCAACTGTGCAGTTCATTTTTAGCATTTCGTTAAAGATAGTCACCCTTCAAAACCAAGTAAGTACATCGATAAATAAAGAAATATTGGATTTTTAGTCGTCAAATCCATATCTCGTGGCCGTGTGCCTGAGTGTCAGGTCGCGAATCTGGGGAATCGGGTTCGATCCCGACCGACGCCAAATATTTCCAATTTTAAATGGCACAAAATTGACCCCTGTCCCTGTGGTGCACTCTCCATGCCAGCAATGAGTGCCCGTGCGGTGACACCTGGCAAGCGCCCGCACGGTGCAAATATTTCATCATTACCGATATCTGTGAACAAGCAGATTGGCACACCCAGCAATGGGTAATAAGTCGTGATGATATATTTATTTATTTAAATCCATATCTATTGGATGAAAATATTAACCAGTTATTAAAAATTAAACATTTTGTTGCAAAATAGGTCCGATTATCGTATAATCTCATACCTTCCACTTTTAGCAAAAATGAGGTTATGCGAAGTTGATTGGATTCTGTGCGCCTTTTTAAATAATAATATAAAAGCTCGTATAAACTTTAGGTCACCCGCGATATTTTCTATCACCAAATAAAGATATTACGATATTTTACCCATTAATCTAATTATAATGTTATTATTTACCAGATACACTAGACTCCACTGATCACTTCCATACACAAACTTTCCATAAACCAACTCATCGTATCATATCACCTTTGTTTATTTATCACACTGTTCACTATCACAACTCTTCCTCACAGCATACTAGATCCTTTTTTCGTAACTTGCATATTAGTTGTATACCCCGGGGTTCGAACTCAACACCGTTTCAATCCGCACTGACAGACTCTCAACTTCAGCTCTCCGACGGCCGGTAAGAGCGGTCGCATGGATACCGACATGGGACAGACGCCTCGGGAGAGTCAGCTGCGCAATAGGACGAGCGACAGGATTCAACGGAAGAAAAGGACAATGAAAAGGATTCTGAGAAGCTGACAAGTAGGAGATGGAGCAGAAATTTTTGGTTTAGGATAAGTTTTAAAATGTTTTTAACCTGTGGTAATGAGAATAAGTAAATAAGGTAGAGATTTGAAATTAAGTTGTGAAAATTCATTTAATATATGAGAGCTTTATGCAAAGAATTTTAGAGTATAAAATTCTGATTTTTTTGATGCCAAAATTTACAATTTATGGCTTTGCTATCCCAGTACACTTAATTTAAAGTCAAGCTATAAATAAATCTAGAATGCGATAATATCAAAAAATGAACGTCACTTTCCTGTCAAACCATAGATGTGGGATTTGGCAGATCGGCAGTTAATTCGATATTCATTTTCTGAAATATATCTACTAGTCCTACTTTTATCATATCTTTCTTCAAATTAATTTTACTGCAAAATTAAGTTTTATCTGAAGGGGGTCGTCTCCGCTTTTCCAAATGAACGAGGAAAGAGGTTCTACATTTTTACCATTTATGCAAAATTTGTAAAGAATTTGTTACTTATTTTTGACAAATTTATCGCGAAAACAAGATATGCATGTAACTTTTTATATTTGCAATATCATTTTTCTTATATCTGTGGCAAAGCTCTAAAATGGTAGATTTTTGATTAATTTTGAAGTTAATTTTTCGAATAAAGAATAAATATATTTAAAATTTTAAAAAGTTACGTGTACCTAATATCATGTTTTCTGAGCGAGAGTTTAAATTTTATTACAAATGAATGACAAATACAGTCATTTTAAGTAGAAACTTAAGACGTGTTTTGTATATTTTGAACGCTAAAGTATAAATAAAAAGTTACGGACATAATATCAAGTTTTTTTAATAACATGATGTTTAAAATAGCTTAAATTTGTAACAGATTTTGCATAATTACCAAAAATTTAGACCGTCTTTTCGTTCTTTTGGAAAATCGTAGACTGAGGCTCTGAAGCGCATTTCTTATATACAATTTGTAAATAACATTTCTATAATCTGCGCACTAAAGAAGTAAAAGTCTGCACACAATTTGAACAGCATTTTATTCTACAGAGAACAAATAATAATTGATTGATTCTTGCAATTTTTATTTATTTAACCATTTACATTTTATAAAATAATAAATAATAATAAATATTCATCACAATTTTACTTAGGTATTGTAGGGATGATGAGAAATAATTGAAGATGCAGTCGTGGTAAACAGTGTTTATTAAATAGTAATTTAATTAACTTTCCTACGTTTCCATTCCAAATGAATCATCATCAGGGATAGTTAAACAGTTGAAAAATAAGATCATTACATTACAAAATCAAAAATGTCAGGATGAAAATGTCAAAAAATATCAGAGGTAATAAAATGCGTGCATACATCAGAAATAACTATTTTTTGACATTTTCATCCTGACATTTTTGATTTTGTAATGTAATGATCTTATTTTCCAACTGTACTTTGACTATCCCTGATGATGATACACTTGGAATCGAAACGTAGGAATGTTAATTAAATTACTATTTAATAAACACTGTTTTCCACGACTGCATCTCCAATTATTTCTCATAATCCCTACAATTAGGTATTATGTTGTTAGATTTTTACAAGAGGCACGCTAGAGTTATTAAGAAATCGAAAATTAAATATAGGCCGTGAAGAACAAACTTTGCACTATCATTTTAGACAAAAACATACTTAGCTGTCATCTGAAATTGAGTTAGTTAATCACGTTTATAAAGTGCATACCTATCATTGTGAGTAAACACATAAAAACAGTTTCAGTTTTTCAGGTACACAAAGCTAAATTTTATAAAACTGTTTTTGACTAAAACTCTCACAAAATTTACTTTATAAAAGTTAAATGAAAACTGTATGTCACTATTGCGGTGTGTATTATGTCACTGAATACATATTATTTAAAACATGTATTTGTTAAATTTTAACAAAATCATAGATTGCAATATAAAACGTCTAGAGACGATTTATATTTTTTCCGAAATTTTTTCTTATACTTGCTTGTAAAATAGGTATGTAATTTTATACGATTATTACTTGTAGTTTGACGTGTTACATTATTAATCTTTATTAAACAGCAAATAAATACAAAAACAAGTATCTTTATTTTTACCTGCTCGACTCTAATTTCCTAAAATTAATGTATAAGCTATTTAAATTTCAAAATAATTACTATTTCCCCACAAAGCTATTAGGAGAGAAAAGTATAGGTCTCATGTTGAAAATATGACTGGAATTTGTGTATTATTAAGTGTCTATAATAATTTTATTTGTACCTGTCCCTAAAGAAACCATATCGACAGAAAAACAGAATAGTATTTTGTGAAGCAAGTGCAGAAAACCAAATGAAAGTATTTGAAAATATTATAGGTAAAGGATAACTAATTTCTAACCAAATTTAATGAAAAATCGAATTCATATCTATCAATACATTTGAAGTAGATGACTACTGTGTTTACATGACGTATTTGTTGATTGTTGTTGCCTGGTAACATTAAAAAATATGAATATGACTGGCGGACAGCCACGCGGGATTGTATCGCACAACTGTCATCGGAGAAATCTACATCAAAGACACAAAATTTAATTTATAGATTTAGTATTTTTTTAAAATGTATCTCGATTAATTGCAATTTTAATCATATTAATGGACACATATTTGCGATTCAAAGAGGAAGTTTAAAAATATTTTCTTAAATTCCGTTTCGAAATTTTGCACAATTTCAATAGGTATGAATTATTTATTTCTGTTTTCAGGAATTTGTGGTCTAATAAATGAATGATTTTCTCATAATGGAAAAAAAACTTTACGATATAAAACATTAACCATATAATAATCAAAACTGTGTTATGTTACTTGAGTACAAGTTTGAAAATTAATTATTGACGACTGCTACTTTTGATTTTTAATTTCCATTCACAAATCAGTTCCAAAAATACGAGAAAATGAAAACAAAAGGGAAAAATTATGAACATTAACGCGTATCGATGAGCGAGTGGTTGAAAATTGAATATTTGATTGTGTGTGCCCGGAGCAGAAAGTTTCATTTTCACATCGATCACAAGCAAAACACGGAGAGTCACTGCATGGGGTGAATTCGCATGTAATTACCTCCCTTGATCATGGTCTCATTAAAAAACCAACAATACGCACGTCACTATAAAGGCCAACTCGCACTTGAGCGATGCAAAGACCAGCGAAGCAAAGCGCGGCTAAGAGAAGTTTGTTCATTCAAAGAATTTTTATGGGGTTATCACACGTACGCACGTATCTGCAACCTGTCAAACATTTTCTGCAACTTCAAGCGTTTCGTGCAACTTTTGACGTGTGATAGTGCGACAATTTTATTGCAACTAGTTTTACATATCGTTCGAAAACTAGTCACACGTATCTGCAACTATCAAGATACGAATGCGTAGTAAAAGGGCTTAGGGAGTAAAAATCCCTAAACTGTGTTTGACATATGTTTGTAAACAACTGGTAAACAGTACTAGATATTTAAAAATGGCCGGAGGAGCTGAAGTTGAAATAAAATCAGACGATTTTTTTCAAACTCTGATTGATCTCGTAAGAAAAGAAGAAGCTCTGTGGAATACGAGACATCCATATTTTAAATAACGTAGTAGAAGCTAATAATTTGTTGTTTATTTCTGATATTATTCGTCTAAATACAAATAAATGATTCAAACTTTAAAAAATGACAACAGGAATTAAATATCATGTGTACAAACGTGGAGACTAAAAAAAATCTATATTTCTTGCAACTTTGCGTACGTCTGATAACGTAGGTTGCAAGTTGCAGCAACTGTTGTCAAAACAGTTGCAGATACGTGCATACATCTGATACCCCCTTTATGTGTATAGTCGCCTCGTTGCTCTACTCTTCGCTGCTCCAAAGTGCGCGTATACCCATAATAATACATTGAATGAAAAAAATTCTCTTCGCCGCTCTTCGCTTCGGTTGTTCAAGTGCGCGTTAGCCTTAATACACCCTGTATAAGAATGGAACAGAAATAAATAATTAATTAATAACGAAATTGGTTTATCAACACCGAAATAATTTTTGTTATAAAACTCCAAAGTTGAGAAACTCATGGTGACATACAACGCTAAATTTTATAACACTATCGAAGCTTAATTTTTTTTAACATAATTAAAATTTATAAAATAATTATTATATTAAAATGTACAATTTTCATCAATAACTGTATTTTTTTCCCATGAATATGTTCCTAATTTACAAATGTGATAATTATTGTGGATTGTATAAATGTGTACCTAGTACCTACTATATTATAAGACAGAGGTAGGTAGGTAGGTAGGTAGGTATAGTAAGTATTTTTAAAATCTGAAGAAATTGTCTTATCACTAGTAAACGTCTCTGAATTATTTTTATAAATAAAACCCGAAATATTACATGAAATAAATAAAATTGTAAATACGATCACTGATTTCACAAGGTTCTTACTTGTTTGTATGTTGATATTCGCCGTCAGGCACAGTATTTGATCTTAGTTGTTAGAAATGGTAATGATAATATATTAAATAAAAATCATTCGTGGATAAGTATAAAGACATAGCTTAATATTTGTATGTAAATAATAAGTATATTTAAACCTGGAGAACAATTTTCACAGAATGCAATCATGAGTCTTTGTATAAATTTTACAAACTTATAGCAATTTGTGGTAAAGGTGATAAGATATTTCTTTGTAGTTTCATAGACCAGGGGCGTCAAATCGTTTTATGCCAATCGCTCGAGTTAAAAAAATTATTGAAGATAGGTACTTATTTGTATAAATAAAATAATAATTTAATATATTTGTTACTAGATTGTCACAACAAATTTAAGATAGACAGAAAGGCTAAACTCTATATTATTCCGGCCCCTCAATAATTTTAGTTTAATAGTTATATATAATTGCAAAATCATTAAAAACACTAAATACCACAAAAATTAGGGTGCGGAAAACTATATTTATTGTTATTTTGGCATTTTTTCTGAAAAAACTTGGGTTAAATGAAGTACCTACATATATTACTATACTTAATTAAGTACTTACACTTACATAAGAATAAAACTGTTTTAATTAGTGTATATTTGTAAAATTGTTTTATTTCCCTTCTTTTCCTTGTTTTTATAACATTTTCCAATTTAATTTTGTGTTCATTTGTCAAAATATTGTAAATTAACATAAATATAGTGGGTGGATATATTGAAGTGGTACAAAAACTGTTTAGTGCGGAAGATATTATTGTAAGGATTTAAAAATAATACATAAAAAATGAGCAATTTTAGGCTCTCATGGGATACCTACAGGGTCCAACAGAACAAATTTTTGTTCAACATTTAATTTCAGCCATTTTAATGCATTTAGGTTAACTTTTATTTTTGCTAATTTATAAATATATAAATAACAACTTTCATACCCCACAATTGTGTTTTAATGTGATATTTTATCGACAAGTATACTATGCGTTAAAAACAAGCATTTCCAGTGCTCATTTCAGGAAAAAAAACACAACTTTACTAAAGGTAAAATTTGACGATTTTCACAAAAAATATATAAATTTCTAGAGGGGCCAACAGAAATAATTATAAACAAATATAATAAATAATTATACTTCTAGTATTATGTTTTATGATCGAATATTGCATCCATAAAAATGTCTTTTATCCGTAAATTTCGTCGGGAACGATATATTTTAAATGTACCCAAAAGGTGTACACAAAACACAGAAAGCTAGGTAGTATGACGAATCCAACCACAGAGTTCATTTTTATGTGACAAATAAACAAATAATTGAAAATAGCTTTGAGTCATTTAATGCACTAACAAGAGGTCCGTACGAAATACGCACTTAACCTAATAAATATAAGTACCTACCTACCTAATATTAAATTTTTGTTTAAGATAATATTATATGAGATAATTTCTTAGGTACTTACTAATTAAAAAGTAAAAACTGATAAATCGACAATTTTTTAAAAAATATTCAGTATATTTTGGGACACAAATTTTAAAATGAAAACACATTTTATTTATATTTTTAAACAAAAACAACAAATACTCCGAAAATACATTAATTAATATTTTAAACGATTTATTAATTTCGGTTATCTTCAGACTAGATAAGACAATATACTAAATAATTTAACAGAACATCAAAATTCTGTTTTAATGAAGAAAAAATAAACAGAAACACCAATATAATAAAATAAGTAGTAAATAAATAATAACGCTTAATATTTTGAATAGCGCGAGCACATTTAAATATGAACTTGAATTGAATTGATTTTATTTTAGACGAGTGTATAATTACTTGTACCTAGATATGTAGATACAAATATATAAATTCTTATAGGTAGATACTTAATCAAATTAAATTTTTAAATGAAAAAGTAAAGAAAAATTGCAACACTTTTTGAAAGTTAATTTCAAATATGCTTGAATAATTATTGAATTAAGTAGCGTAAGTAGGGTCAAAATTTCAAACTCACCGCTCTTTGTAATATCACTCAACTCTTATCCGCTAAACAGTCCTTGAACTCTTGCAAGATTAGCTATCACAGCCCTTAGGCACACAAACAATAACCTCTAGCCTGTAGTGTTGAAGCTTACCGCTGATATTATAAAAAGCTGCGGTCCTTCGCTCTTACATCCACAACGCACAGCCACTGCGGGCGAACTGTCGCGGCCGCGAGGTGTGCCCGGGGCAGCCGAGCCCCGGCACGCCCTGGGGAGAGGCGACCAATGGCGGCGACCCTCGGGCACACGCCAGCCAATGGGGAGGCGGCATCGATCGCAGCCGAGCCGGCCCGAGGCCGACCTCCAGGATAGAGAGGAGATGAGAATGCTGAGCTGAGAGAGGATAATATGGCGACTGGAGCGATGTAAGGGATGCTGCGGAATATTACATGAAAGAAATGTTGGTTGTAAGCTGTGATAGTTGCAAGAAAAACAAGAAACTGTCACTGTTAATATTCCTCAGACAGAGAGTATTTTTTTGTGAATTCTGGCACTCTGCCCTATTAATATTGAACAAAAAGACATGTCTACATTGGATATTATTATAATAAATATTCTCTTCTTTTATGACATAAAACTGCCCAAATAAAAATGATACTCGACTGCATTATAGATTACGGTCGCAAAAAGGTTGTCTACTTTATTACATGTACGGTACTTTTGCTGCATGGCCACATCGGGTTCCTTTGGGAAACAAGTACCAACCAAACAAGTACGGCAGTACGCTTTGTTACGTGCACAATACAATAAATACCAGAGCTGGGCAAAGTACCGGAAAGTAGTACTTGAAGTACAAGTATCAAGTATTTTAATGTTTCTAAATGTACTTGAAGTACAAGTACTTTTTACGTTTCAAAAGTTCTTGAAAGTACCAAGTACTGGTAAAAGTACTTGAAAATTTGGGTGCAAGTACTTTTTCAGATAATTGATATTTTTCTGAGTATATGGACCTTAAAAGGTGATTATTGATAAAAATTTATTTACCAATATTTATTGGGTTATTTAAAACAAGAGTTCCTCGCTGGGACTGCCGTATCACCTAGCGATTGCATAACGTAAAATTGACGTCATATGATTACTAAGCGATACAAGAAGCTGTACCGAGATGTTAGAATGACGTCATTTTTAAGTCATGCGATCGCCAGGCGATACGGCAAAGTCCCAGCACTGTAGTTAGGTAATATAAACATTATATGTATATGCAGCATGCAGATTCGAATTAATTTATTTATGCCAAAAAAATGCAATTATATCTTTACTTTCATATTATCGCTGAAAATATATGCGTTAATGAAATTCACATGATTATGCGCTACATGAATAACACCACACCACTGCAAAAGAAACATTGACAGACAAACAATTCTCATAACATTGTTAACTTTTAAATTATTCATCCCACTTCAAGTACATTTAAAGTCATTCAAGTACAATTAAAATACTTCAAATACATTTAAAATACTTCAAGTACATTTAAAGTACTTCAAGTATTTAAAAATACTTCAAGTACTTTTCATTGTACTTCAAGTATTTTTCCAAGTATTAAGTACCAAGCACATGTTTGTCAAGTACAAAGTACTATAAATAGAAAGTACTTCAAGTACAGTACTAATAAAGTACTTTTCTTGCCCAGCTCTGATAATTAAAAATAAAAAATGCGCACCTCATTGTTGTATTACGGCTGCACTGCGCTGCGGCCAAGTTTACTTATCTGTGCGGCCGTGTTGCTGTCATCTGCCATAAGTATAAGTATAAAAATTGGTTATGTTTACTCGGATGTTTCATTGAATGTCGTTCCCTATAGGTTCCTATACATATTATATCTTATTCATAATAACTACTTACAATGATAAATATAAAAAAGCGGTTCACCGTTTAACAGAAATGCATAACTTTTGTCAAAGCACCGAGGAAAAAGTAATATTCTCCTGACGAGTGTACACTCGTACTATTTTTTTTTTTTCGGCGGGAATGGAAACATTACAAAAATTCAAATTTTATAAGAATTAAAAGTTTGTGACAAATTCGACTGCCATCTTTGGCAATTTAATGTATTCGAAATTTAACAACACAAATATTTTGTATAGATAAATAAACAAAGTACAATTTTCTTAAATTTCATTTCGCGAATTTTGGGTTTTACATCTTTTTTTCTAAAATGAAATATGGTAAAGAACCCTCGGAAGAAGCCCAAGAAATTGTTGATGCATCTTCTGCAGCTAGAATCTACCTACACAGTTAAAAAGTAACTTAAATACTTTTTATTGGTACTATAGGTACCATTTAAATATTAATTACAAGTAATTTAAATGCAAACTTGAAAATGACAGTTTTTGGGAAGTACCAAGTACTGCTTCTGTACTTATTTTGATACTTAAGTATAAATATACTTAAGTACTTCTAATTTTTATTGTGTTTTGAGGTGTTACATTTACATTTGCTTTTCAACGTTTTAAATAGATTCCTGTTCGAATCGATCCGTTTTTAATAAAAACTGATAACAGTGAAAGTAAAAATATACACACTTTGACAAGTCATTTGTTCAAATGATTTCTGGATGAGCTATACCGACTAGATTTATGTTACCGTACCTTTAAATTAAGTTCACTCGGTTACCAATGAAGTAAATTAAAAAAAAATAGAAATTCAGAATTTATTCTCTGAAATTCTGTGTTAAAGGTCTCCATAACATTTTACAGGACCAGGTAATATTTGAAAAACACTGTTTTCCAATGCTAAATTTCTATGTCAAGGATTGCTTGGGACACCCGGTATATGTATCTTCATGTAAATAATTTACTTTCTTCACTAATGCGTTCCTATATTAAAATGCAATTAATGTGAAATAACAAGTTAAAAAGTTCTGGAAAATTAAGATAAGCATCTTTTTTGCGAAGATGATGACATGACAAGGTCGTCCCTTCATTAGTACAAGTACGCCCATCTATTTAGGAAGCATAAACACACATCCACTCACACATACGAGCACACATACGTCCTGGGGGTTTAAAACATTCGTTTTCACTTAACGACGCTCATTAAAACATTCGACTAATCATGATTTTCAATAAAGTGCCGAAGTTGGCGGTGAGGAACGAAATAAGTGACGAAAAGATAACACTCGAACATCGATAAATCATTCTGGAGCAAATAAATAATACATTTACACATAGGTACCTATACCTACTCGTATATATGTTTCCAGCTGTATTTTACACTGCTCGTAAATGTCTTTAAATATCCTTTTATTATACATTCTTGTTTATTTGTGTTTTGTGTGGGGAACTTTATGCCCATATTTGCATATATTCCAATAGCTTACCGCATGAATTGACGAATAACTAAATATATTACCGCGTTGATTAATTATAGTTCATTGTATTGCAACTTGTAATTTTGATTTTGTTATGAAGGTATTTGATTATTAAATTATTTTCAGATATTGTAACGCGACATACGTATACCTTTTACCTTGATCATGGCCTCGTCTAATAGATGGTTGTATTTACCCTACGTTGTGTTTATTTTTAATAAGTAACCCTTTACCTGGTTCGTAATATAGAGTAGCTGTTAAAAGTGGAGGAATCGGGATAGGTATTTGACGTAATTAAAGAACAATGTTCTCTCCAAAAAGCAGACAGAATTTGTCTAGCTTTGTGCATTTATTGAAAATTAACCATGAAAGCAAATAGTAAATCATATGAGAAATATGGTCGGGTGTAAGGGTTTGAACACGACACCCTGCTGTGGGAAGGTCCGCTCTCTGGCATTCGCCTTACGTGCGAGGGAAACCACAGCAAAAACCTCGTACAGAGAGACATCGAGACACAATGTAAACAAATGATTTATAACAAATTAAACATAGTAACATATAAAGGTTGTCCCAACAATTTAATATTAACAACATTGAAAATAATACTTTAATAATATTGATAGTCAATTATAAACGTAATTGTGTAAGTGAAGGTGAGTGTGTAAGTTTGGTAAGTTCGGAGTTTCATCCGAACTGCCATGACGCTCGGCGTCGCCGCCGGCCTGCTTTTTGTATGGAAAGCGTGGAGTTAGCAACACAATCCTGGTTCGCCGCTGGACCGGCCTCACCATTTTTACAGGCCGCCCGGCATAGCCGAGGCGTCTACAGTATGCGACTGTGTCGCCATACTGTCTATCCCGACAAGTACCTGTGTCGTACCCGTCGGGGTGTAATTTGTAAAGTGATACCCAAGTGAACGTGGACATGCCAGCGTTCGGTGCTGATACGGCACACATCTTGAGTTTGGGTGGCTGCAAAGCAACTAGACCCGCAAAATTACGTTTGATTGACAACCAATACTAGGTTATATAGATATAAATTAGTTATATCATTGTGACAACAATCAATCATAATATAGTGCTTGTCCAAGTTAAATTCATCGTAATGGAAAAAGGGAGCCAAATTAGGTGAATAGGGAGGATGGTATGGAGGTTCCCCAAACGTGCCTGGCTAGCCATAGCAACTGGATGGGCGGAAAGTAGTGGAGGTTCCCAAACGTGCCTGGCTAGCCATAGCAACTGGATGGGAGGAAAAATGGTGGAGATGCCCAAACGTGCCAGGCTAGCCATAGCAACTGGATGGGCGGAAAGTAGTGGAGGTTCCCAAACGTGCCTGGCTAGCCATAGCAACTGGATGGGAGGAAAAATGGTGGAGATGCCCAAACGTGCCTGGCTAGCCATAGCAACTGGATGGGCGGAAAGTAGTGGAGGTTCCCAAACGTGCCTGGCTAGCCATAGCAACTGGATGGGAGGAAAAATGGTGGAGATGCCCAAACGTGCCTGGCTAGCCATAGCAACTGGATGGGCGGAAAGTAGTGGAGGTTCCCAAACGTGCCTGGCTAGCCATAGCAACTGGATGGGAGGAAAAATGGTGGAGATGCCCAAACGTGCCTGGCTAGCCATAGCAACTGGATGGGCGGAAAGTAGTGGAGGTTCCCAAACGTGCCTGGCTAGCCATAGCAACTGGATGGGAGGAAAAATGGTGGAGATGCCCAAACGTGCCTGGCTAGCCATAGCAACTGGATGGGCGGAAAGTAGTGGAGGTTCCCAAACGTGCCTGGCTAGCCATAGCAACTGGATGGGAGGAAAAATGGTGGAGGTGCCCAAACGTGCCTGGCTAGCCATAGCAACTGGATGGGCGGAAAGTAGCGGAGGTTCCCAAACGTGCCTGGCTAGCCATAGCAACTGGATGGGAGGAAAATGGTGGAGGTGCCCAAACGTGCCTGGCTAGCCATAGCAACTGGATGGGCGGAAAGTAGTGGAGATTCCCAAACGTGCCTGGCTAGCCATAGCAACTGGATGGGCGGAAAGTAGGAAAAGGTATGGGAAACAAAGTCGAAGGTAGACTGAGAACTTACCTCGGACAAGCCAAGTGTAAAAGTTCGATGAGTTCATAGTCTTGGGTTACCCAACATGTCAACCATGCCAGAGGTCCAAGGTCTGTGAGTAAGTTTGGTGAGTCCAGAGCCTTGGGTTACCCAACATGTCAACCATGCCAGAGGTCCAAGGTCTGTGAGTAAGTTTGGTGAGTCCAGAGCCTTGGGTTACCCAACATGTCAACCATGCCAGAGGTCCAAGGTCTGTGAGTCTGGCCGAAACCAGACTGCCGAATACAGCGTTTATCCCCGTATTTAAACCAAAATATCCCTCTTGCCTCCTTCCGATCTTAGGAGTTTCGGGGTTAAGGGTTGCACCTCCCCGTCTCCGGTGTGAGTGGGTGGTTGGGTGGCTCGTGGAAATTTCCAGAACATCATAAGTCTGTCATCATGTACGGAACGCCACATGGCCCTGTGTTGCAGTGTCAAGTGTCTGCAGCGCTCGACTGCCTGGCGCCAACCCTTAATCTGAGCATGAGAAACAATGAACGCATATGCAACAATATTTTTATGCAATGGCCATCGCAATTAAATACTAACTACCAATATCACTTGCAACGAATCCTAATAAGAACATTAACAGTATAATTGTTTGGTTATTATAAATGCATAGATAACTAAATAAACAAACGAATAAGTGCATAAACAAACAAATAAACAATAATCATGATAATAGAGAGTACAGTCTCAATATGTATTTATTTTTATGGGAAGTCATCTCACATTTTCACATTTTTTTTATTAATATGTACTTAAAACTACATATTTACATAAACGTATTTTTTATGTCACATTAGTATAGTTTTATATCAAATTTTTGACTATGTTGTTTCTTCACATCGAATAAAATTGGAATCAGATTTAACATGCGTGTATTATACGATATATTAACACGTTGGGTGCCGCTTTAACTTAGACATTCTTTGCTTAAAAAAAAAAACTGAACCTCGATTCTTAGTGCCGTCAACGCGTATAAGCGTCATATATTATATTTTAATAAAAATCCGAAATACCTAGTACAGGTTTTTACCTCCCGCTACCCTTGGTAAGGGAGGTATAGGGATCGTGCTAAAAATCGCATATCGAGATTTTGGTAATGGTCACGTTTTAAAATCCCTAGAATCCAATTTTAACATTTTCACGATGATGTCTGTGTGTATGTGTGTGTGTATGTATGTGTGAATCCTCCACTTTTAACTCAAATACTATATCATTCAGAAAATTTTGAAATCTTATATTTCGACCTTTTTCTGTAATGGAAAGAGCCCATTAGATTTTGGTGGAAATCGGATTAACCGGAAATGGCACTAGAAGCTCAAAATAGTTTTTCTTCGAAAAATACCTTTAAATGTTATTTTTTCGAGATTAATGTTATTATAAAAATTAAAGAATATTAAATTTTCTACAGATTTGCATTAATACTTTTCCTATATATTTTATGGATAAATTTATAAAATTATCTATAATTTAAATCCCGAAGCCTACGCTATAAAAATAACAAAACTCCTTGGTTGCGCAGTTATTTAAATGTATGTAACTGACAGATAAATGTCACTGTCAAGGAACTAATCATTTCAAATTAATAATAGTAACGTTTTAAAAAAGAAAAGAGTAAATAGTACAATAGGATAGGAAAACAATACAGTTTCCAACGTATGTAAATATGTAGGTAGGTATTTATTTAGATTAATAAAAATTAACGATTCGCAAAAAAGTTTAAGCTAATTCTCATTTTTGGATTTGTGAATTCTATTTTATCCCGGGTATGCTAAAAGATTTAGATCTGAAGAAAACCCTGGAGTTTATTAAACAAACAGGACTCTTAGAATAGGAGTAAATCTTGAGGGTACAATAGATCTACAGGTCGCAGTACAGGGATCCACATGAGATCACCTCTTGTAATATAATAATATATAATAATTTTATCCCGGTATTTAAAATTTAATCTTGATTTAATTATGAAAAAACTACTTGGATTAGATTAGACTATTTTAAGAAGTAAACTGCCAAAATTAAAGTAAAATTCGCTAATCCAAAAATAAGGATTAGCTTGATCTTTTTTGTGACTCGGGCGTTAAATGGCGGGAGGTTTGGTGTTGCCCACATCATATTTTTTATTTTCACGCTCACAACCCTCTGAGTCCAACCCTGCCTCAAATCACACTTCCCGCTATTTTTTTCTAAAATTTGTAACAATTCTGCTTCTGTAAATTTACGCCATTAGTGTTATCATCACATTGCCTTACCACAAAAAGTTCTAAAATCGTGGAAAATTCACCGAATCGCGTGCCTTTTTTTTTACTTTTACTCGAATGCCTGCTTACATACATGTATACAATTGCTTTACCGACCACACTAGATAATTAAAGGATAAATTCAAAGCGCTTATAAGCGTCAGCGGCACCTTTGGAATATATCAGCCGTCGCATACGTGTTAAGTAATATATTATTAATTTAGAAAATTGGTGCATAATTTGTAAATTAAAAACTACCTTTAGCGTTACTTTTAACATTTTAGAGGTTATGTCGGTTATTTAGAAATTTAGATTAACAGTGGCAGCTCTGATTTGAAAAACACACATAAGCAAGCTTACTTTTAATAATGTTTGTATTTTGACGTAGATATCCTTGTTGCTCACAATATAACGCAACAGTCAACAGAAATACAATGGTTGAACTTTTTGACAACATAAAATATTGTAAAGTGAGACGGTAGGTACCTACAACACTTGGTCCGCGAGCCCCGGCTAGCGCGTGCGAACCGACGCCTATAAATAGAAGCTTTCTAGTAGGTAGGAGGAGCCTGGGTACGCAGGAGCCGCGAGGCGGGCAGTTAGATAAGCAGGGGGAGATAAGCGTAATTACCCGCGCATATTAGAGCAACCATATAAGCGTGCGTGCCGAAGACAGACAGTTAATAGAGTGTTAGTCCGTCAGAAGGAAAGTTACATAAAATGTAAGAAGTAAGGAGTCAGTAAGTTGAATGGCCCAGCAGTGTCGTGGTGAGCGTATGCAGTTTGATGTCAAGTGGAGTACTCGGGAAGTTGCTAGTATAGCTGTGGAAGTGAATACTCGGTAGTTTTGAGGATTATTGGGAATACAGGGACAGTAACGGCGAGTAGAAGTGGATACTCGGCAGTGGTGTTGAGGCTGTGTAAGTTAAAGAGTTATTCCGACAGAAGGACAATTAGATATTTATATAGACATACAGTAAGATGAAAGGTGTGAATTCTGTCGGGGCAGTTGAATATGCAGACGCTGTTGAGTCAGTTGAGTATATAGACGCTGTGGAGGTCGGTAGGTCGGATAGTTGAACGTGATATAAATAAATAGTGACATAAATAATGGAAATAAATAATCAATAAAATCGTGGAAATAAATAACCCTATTATTTGTTTAAATAAATAGTGTTAGTGTTTAGTTAATTATATTCTTAGTCTTAATTAGTATTTGATATTTGTTTAACCGTAGTAATCGTTATTGTTATTATATTTTAAATATTTATTTACCATTTTAATAAACATCTATTTTATTTAATAATAATTCTTCGATTGTTACACTTCACCCAAATAAATAAAAACGTTACAATATGTAAACCACAATGTCAACAATCTTAAATTTTCTCTTCAATTAGTTTGTTTGTAGCCACCATCTTATGGTTTCCACGGTGTCGTTTTAACTGATCCATGTCAACATTGGCAACGGATTCGAAAGTGAACTAATAATATTTAGCTTTATATATTACCCACGTTTTAACAAGGAATATTTTATTTGAACCTATATTGCTCAAATTATTGTCAAAGTTCTTTTAATTTTATATAATAATAATATAAAGCAAACTATTTTGAATATATGTTATAAACAAATTTATTTAATATAGAGCACCTGGTGGGCATTCAAACTACTTGCTCCTTGTGTGAAGACTGTTGTCTGGCTCATCAAGGCGTTGCATAGTGATTTGATGGCCCGTTGAGTCGTTAAACGCATCGTAAACCGCTCAACGAGTTCATAACGCTCCAGTTCAGATGTCTTAGCCGCAGCCGACTGCAAACTCAGACCATGCTAACTAAATCATTAACTTGCAAATATCTAGTCACCGGATAGTCCATTTATACTTTTAAGAATAGATATTAGGATCTTACAGGAAAAAATTCTTTTGAGTATACTATAAAGATTATGCCTGGGTGTGGTTACAATGAGAAATTTTGTAATACGAAGGTAACGCTAATATTAAGAATAAGAAAGTTAGGTAGGCTGTGGAAAACAAAATTTGCACTATTATTTTAAACAGTTATATTTATCAGTCATTTGATTAATTAAGTTGCAAAAATTAAGACCGTTAGAATTTAGTTACTTAATCAATTTTAAATCATTCTTATAAATAAATAAATAAATATATCATCACGGCATATTACCCATTGCTGGGTGTGCCAATCTGCTTTGTACGCAAATATCGGTATGATGATGACATATTTGTACCGTGCGGGCGTTTACCAGGCGTCACCGCACGGGCACTCATAGCTGGCGCGGAGAGTGCACCACAAGGGTCAATTTTATGCCATTTAAAATTGGAAAAATTTGGCGTCGGTCGGGATCGAACCCGGTTCCCCAGATTCGCGACCAGACACTCAGGCACGCGGCCACGAGACCCCACAAATCATTCTTATCATCTTTATAATTTGGCAGATATGCCAGTTTTTAAGTCAGTCTGATAATTACACTGCTAAAGGGCCCAGTTTAAATCAAACCTGTAGCTTTCATAGTTAATATTGGTTAATATAATAAATAGGAAAATATCTTAAAGAAAACTGATTGTAGTTCAAGTGTATAAAGTAATTCTGGAGTCTGACTTTAACCAGAGAACAGGCGTAAGTCAAAGACAACTACATGCTTATATAGGCATACTTCTATCACTGTGTTCACCCCAATCTAGACATCACCCCGTCGTTAACCACTGTATTCTAGTAGTGGACATGGGCAAAATTTACAAGTATATAGATATATAAAATTTGGGTTTTAAATTCTTTGTGGTTTGGTGTGACATTTAGCTTTTCACACAGACTTTCATTAGCAGATTCATAAAAAAGATTGGAATTGTACTTAAGTAGGCTCAAATGCACCAACAAGACTTAAATTTTAAGCGACCCGATGACAAAAATATGCATATCGAAACAACAATGCATATTAATTCCAAGATTCACAGGACATTTCATATTGACGTAATATTGTCAATTGAAGGAACAATTAAAATTTATACTATTATTCACGAAAGATGATTATTCAAGATCATTTGTTCGAAGAAAGAATACACATCACTTTATAGCAGTAGCTTAGCAGCATTTTGTATTAGAAAGAGAAAGGTTACTTAACCTATGTCTATTTAATTTATGTGGTGTGACAGATATACGTAAATAGTGGCATTACTTTTTAACACACTATAAATAATAATGCCGTACGTCGTAGCAAAACAGATACCTAATTATCTACTGCACTGCCCACTGTGCTAATAATTACCCAGTGGCGTTCACGTTTAAATCAAATTATTATTTCTTGGTTTATAAGTTAAGTCTATGTTTTTGTATTTTTCAAAAACATAAGTGAAAAACATAAATCTTTCAGAAAGGCATTATTTAGAAAAAAACATAATTTTCAAATGAATTACTCTTAGTTTTTCAGTTAAAATGTGTCCATAAATATTTCATGCTGCACGCCTATGCATATGAAATGCAATGAAGTTATCTGCAAGTAATATTATATCAGACGGCTTACAAATTACCTTGAATAGTCATCTTTCGTGAATAATAGTTTAAGTTACGTTGGTTACAGTCATAATTTTTGTGGACCTGAACGATTCGTTTCAACGATTTTAACGTTTTTTGTCGTGTTGAGTGAAAGATAACACTAAATGAAAAATAATTATAAACACAGCACCTACAAAAGATAAAATTAAATGTTATCTTTAACAGCATTCGCCATTCACCATAAATATGATTTGATTACAACAAAAAAAAGTTCGAAAATATAATACTTAGTGTATAAAATATTATGAATATAATATACACGCAGTTTTCTACCAATTTGTAAATTTAATAACTAAATTTATTAATTTCGCAATTCATACTTCGCGTATGCGTTATTGAAACCATGTGACCAAAGTTTATAAGTTTGTAACGCGGTTTGTTTGTTTGTTTGAATACTGTTAATTGTATGCAACACAGTTATCTTTGGAATTAAATAAAATACCTACGTAATGTTTTACTTGGACGTTATTCGCAAAAATAAAACATTTCAAAATTTACATTTTCTCAATGAACGATACACCATTAAATTGGTCCCCTAATTGGGCAACTGTTGTTTAATTTACTTCGTAACTCTTCTATTTCTCAAGATCCCCATGCAGGGGTAATTGTCATAACTACGGATTCTCGGGTTTAGCCTGTATACTTACATAGGTTTACATTCAAAATCATCTTTGGTTCATTAATAATATTTTGTAGGGCCCAGAATAAGGGGCCCGAAAATCCAAATCGCCACACAAAAAAATATGTCCCAGTCCGACACTGTCTCCTAGAAATTAAATGGTAAACTGTATTGTTGTAGAAGGGAATTACTTTGAACATTATTTAAAAAAATCTGATGTGGCCAGCACATTACCTTCTGTCAGTTCTATGTATTTTGTACAAATTTCATACAGAAAGTTCCTTGCTAAAGATTATATTTCTTGTACTTCACCTTCCGGCAGTTGCATGTATTTTATGCAAATTCCATACAGAAAATTTATAGCAAAAGATCCTATATTTTCAGTAAAATTATACGACAAACACACTATGTCAATTTCACTTGACACTGACATCTTTCAATCAAAATTTTCTTAATATAGTAGCTGTTTCCATAGCTATGGCTACTTTATGAAATTTAATTTTTTAACTCTATATCCATTTAATATTAAGTATAAAATGTAGTCAAATCGTATAGAGAATAAAATATTCTTTAATATTTATAATAACATTAAATGTGAAAAAATGATATTTAACATAGCTTTTTCAAGAAAAACTGTTAAAATCTTCAAATGAAGGTACTTCCGGTTGTCCAATTCTAACCAAAATCTAATCAGCTCTTCACATGGATGTAACAAAAAGAAATACGTAAGAATTATAATTTTTAGAATTGTAGTATGGAAGTTATCGCAGACGAAAATTTTGTTACATACACACACACACACGGACACACATACATACACACACACGCACACACACACATACAGACATCATCGTAAAAATAGGAAAATCGTATTATAGGGACCCTAAAACGTGCTTATTCATCAAAAACTCACCACCGAATTTTTTGACCAAAGACAATACCTTCCTTACCGAAAGGTGACGGAAGGTAAAAAATGAACCATGTGTCTTATTCTTAATAATTCTAGCGTGACCTCGTAAATAAGTCATGATATTGCTTAATTAGGTACAGGTATTTGTTTATTAAAATTTCAAGTTGATTAAATATTGATCCTGAACTTAATATTGCCAGTGATGGTGTATTCTAATTTATTATATTTTTGTTTAATTATGATAATAAATTCAATGTTGTGATAGGCCTATGAACATGTAGATTATATTATAATTTTAGAATATTCACTACTGTATCTATTATAACTATACAATCCATATTATAAATTTGATGCCGTACACATTAATTTCTCCTATTAATGTCTAATAACTTTTAATAATATTAAATACTTCCATGATCTAAATCTGGGTTAAGATACAATTGACTGACAAGTGTTCATGATGACAGAAGTTAATTGAAAATTATAATACAGTAGATCATTTATATGCAAAATTTTGTTAATGTATTAGCAATAAATTTTATTTAAGTGTTTGGTTGTCATATTTAAAATGTATAGGAATAATTTATTGCATATTAATTGTAGGAAAATAATTAAATAAACAATTTTTAAAATTTACAAACTGGTAGTTTGTAGTCGACATACTTCAGTTCCGACGTGCAATTCGGCTCAAAGTTTATAAGTGTAAATTTTTTCTGAACATACTGTGAAAATACATATTGAATTACATTTTTTTGTTGTTGGATTGATTGTTGAGTACGTTTGCAATTATATTATTCATTATGAAACCATTTTTAACATAATCACTCATTTATATTTACAAGAAACATAAAAAGGTTTTATTTTGTGTTTCTAACATAAATTTATGTTATAGAAGAAGACCGTCAACAACTGATAAATTTTCAGGAGAAACATTTAAAAATTTATATAATGATAAAACCCTTTAATATTTTGACAGACCACAATAATTGGATCAAGCGACTCTATGGAAGAATGAAACATTAAAAAGTTTTAACTTATCTTCAGTTGTCACCCCTTAATGAAATATGAGACAATCTTTCCTGAACAAAAATATTTGTATTATTTTTTATGAAATGAAATCTGGATAGCAATTTCTATTAAGTTACGACTTGTAACTCTTTTCCATATGAAAATATTGACATGTTGCAAATGTTTCCTAAATATCTTAAATACACTTATCACAAAAATCTATTTTATTATCATCCCATTTACTTTATTTATCGTTCGTTATACTTATTAATTATACCGTAAACTTTCCCATTATAGTCGTGATGTGCTATATTTTTAGTTCGATATACAGGCTGTAAATGAAATAAGTACATTAAATTTAACCAGTAATATAACTCGTCGAGAGCAACAATATTTGTTAATAACTTTTTCTCGAAATCGCATATTTTTTTCGCATTTTTTCAACCCCCTAAATTGACGAATCGTTCCAACTATTTTTCTGATAACTTAATGCAGTAGCAATAGCAATATTATTTAACAATTGAGAGTCCTGTCATTTGTTGCAATTAAATTTTGACATTAGTAATAAACTTGTTTATAAGGCAAAATTCTGTCAAAATGCTTACGTTTACGAATAGCAAGTACATAGACATTGTAATTACTTACCTATGGTTTATTTATTTATTTTGTTTTGTGGTTGACATAAAGACACTTTCATGGAGTTGCCAATGCATTTAGACGGAGTGTTTCCAAACCATTCTGTTCCTAATATTCGCACATTTGTAAATCGTCTATATCTTCGAAATTATCACAGCACGGAGTGTCACATATGACAATTTTTAAAAAAGCAACAGTTATATCCATACCATGTGCAAAAAGTTTAATGTTTTCAACACAGCAGACTTCAGTTTTGCGAATGGCTTATATTGTTCATTAATAAGACTGAATTTACTTGGGAAGGTGTATTTATTATGCAGAATACTAATCTCGACAGACGAAAATGCTGTAAAAATTTTACTTAAAAAATGTTTAGGCCGGAACAATAAATGAACGACTAATTAGTACTCATATACCTCATTTAAATGGACAAGAGTTTGTACTTACATTTTTTAAATAATGTATTTAAACTATTATGATTTGTCGACGATAAATCATCTCATAACCTCATCATAATTATGCTCTTGCTCGTCCTCTATTCACAGATGTTTAGAAGCCTGGTTTAATACACAATTTTATAATTTAGTTATCCAAAATTTAAAATTCTTTATTTTAAAAATTGTACTATTACGAACTTATTAATAATAAATATGTTTTCTATGTCTGCAAGACTGCAACTACCAGCCGATAACTTTTGTGCTGTGTTTATTGAACTTTAATTCAGACAGCAGCGATGTTTCCAATGTATTTATTTCATTTACACCCTGTATACTAATTTTGTGGTACTATTATATATTATCCTTAAAATGTATATAAAAATGTTATATAAGAAAACCGCGGAAACCACAATGAATTGTTTAACTACCTAAATAATGAAGAGAGCACATAAATTTTTGCCTTAAGTGGTATATTACGTAATAAAGTGTAAATCCTTCGTGTTTTACACTTCATTTATATTTATTAGATCTCTTTTAAAAGCATATTTGAAATCTAGGAAATTATAATTGAGAAAATCAGTATTCATATAATAACAAGAACAAACCATTTAACACCCATTTGAAAAGTATCTCTGGGTGATAGACAAGTGAGTCGGAAGTGATTACGTATGTGTTGTCCAGGTCTAGGCATATCAGTTGGGACGCCTGGAGCAGGGGCCTGGCGTCGGCGGATCTCATCTGCATGCGTGCATGCCGGCTTCGGCCCCAACCCGCCAAGTAATCGCTGCTTCGTGATTCCCCCCTAGGTCATCGCAAAACTCTCATGCGTGTTACATACAGCTACACAGTACGAACAATGCTCTGGGCCAAAACAGGCAAAAGTGTAGGATACGTGTAATTGGAATCAGACATCATTTTTAAACTCGCAATAATAAGGAGATTGTGATGCTGTTTATTAATCTGTTTTCATGTAACATTAATGTTGGTGTTTTTATTTCCTGACTACTAAATAAGAGAGAGAAAGAGAGAGAGAGAGAGAGAGAGAGAGAGAGATAAAGTGATTGTGCTAATAGTAGCATATTTAGATTTTTATAACCACCTTAAACATTTAGATTTCAATTCTTACATTTTTCTGTCAAATCATGTGACAGAGAATTCTAAAGTTTGGCACCCAGTGCCCATGATGCATATTACCTCCCGCTACCCTTGGTAAGGGAGGTATATGGATCGTGCTAAAAATCGCATATCGAGATTTTGGTAAATGACTACGTTTTAAGGTCCCTAGAATCCAATTTTAACATTTTCACAATGATGTATGTGTGTGTGGATCCTCCACTCTAACTCAAATACTATCATTCAGAAATTTTTTGAAACCTTGTATTTCGAACTTTTACTGTAATGGAAAGAAGCCATTAGATTTTGGTGTGAAACGGATAACCGGAAATGGCACTTTACTAGAAGCTCAAAATAGTTTTTTTTTCGAAAAATACCTTTAAATGTTATTTTTTTGAGATTAATGTTATTATAAAAATTAAAGATGATCAAATTTTCTGCAGATTTGCATTAATACTTTTTCTATATATTTTATGAATAAATTTATAAAATTATCTATAATTTAAATCCCACAGCCTACGCTTTAAACAAACAGAACTCAGTTATTCAAATGTAGGTAACTGACAGATGTCACTAATCATTTCAAAATAATATTAGTAACGTTTTAAAAACAAAAAAGTAAATAGAACAATAGAAAAGGAGTTCAATACAGTTTTCAGCATAAGTAAATATGTAGGTACGTATTTAGATTAATAAAAATTAACGATTCACAAATTTTTTTAAGCTAATCCTCATTTTTGGATTAGTGAATTCTATTCTATCCCGGTATTTAAAATTTAATATTCCTTTTATTATAGCTCCGGTGGCTCAAGGTAAGAGCTGCGCCTCATGTCATGAGGGCCCCCGGGGCTCCGATTTGGAACCCCACTAAGGCATGGATGTGTGTGAATGTGAACCCACTCTGTAATTGAGATTTAATCCTGTTGAGGGTTTTTTTTTTAAAAGATAGTTACTTGGATTAGATTGGACTATATTATAAGAAATAAACTGCCAGGTAATGGCGGGAGGTATTGTGTTGGCCACACCAGATTTTTTTTATTGTATTGGCACCTTGCTGAAGCTAAAAGGAGAAGTTTACTCTGTGTTGTTCTGAACTGAATGTTAGTCTTTAGCTATCGTGAAAAGAATATTATAATTTTATAGTTTAATTTGAATTTTGTTATATGAAAATTTTTTTCGCAGAATGAAAGAAAAAGTTAGATGAAACTCTTTTAAGTTAGCTCCATATTATCAAACGTTCAGAATTAATGTATTCCTTCTTCGAGGTAATACTTAGTAAATTAAGAACAAAATTTGTGATGGCAATACAAAAAGTAAAGTTAAGCCTGTTTGACACGCTCATAAATTATCAAAATGTTAACAGATTTGGCAATAAATTTGGTAACAAATTCGTTTAATTGAAACCGAATATTATGACAAATAGGATGTTCTCTCTACTTCTACTCCATCACAAATTTCATTAAAAATTATGATCCTGTCAAACGAGCTTTACACATTGTCGATGGAAACAAAACATCACCAAACACCAAAGTGAGTACTATACAGGGTGGTGACTTGGACGACGCAGCATAGGGCTTATTATTTTAGAACAAAATTGTATTTAAGTTTTATTTACAGAAAACCGAATATGCTATTGTTTATAATTTTTCAATTTCCGGAACCGTAAAAATAGTCGAAAACGATAATAACATTTTTACAAAAATTATTGATGCCATGGACAACAAAACAAAAGCGCAAACATCTGTCATACATTCTTGACGTTTAAATTTATTTTCAAAACGATGACAATGAAAAAGCTTTATTGTAGTTGATGACAATGGGATGGTTCATTACAACAATGTAATTTGACGAGAACGAAATTTAAGATATCTTTAAGTAGTGCCTATGAATACGACCTTTAATTTATTTAAATTAAAAGACAGAAAATGTATTGGGAAAAAGGATTTTTAAAACCACCATTTACCATTAAACAATGCTCCAATCTGTTGTAAAATTCTTGTCTCACATTTGTTAATTGTTTATGTGATATTTGTTTATACCTTGTTCCATTTAAGCCATTCAGTATTGCGGAGCATAGGGAATAGTTTTGACCCCTCTGATTGGCTGAAATTAGAGACATGAGACTAGTTTACCCAATGTAATTTCGGCTACTTCAGATTTGCGCTGTTGCCAGAGCCATCTACTGAATGGCTTAAATGGAACAGAGCATAAATTTTTATTCCATGGCATCAATGATTTTTGCAAAAATGTTTTCGATTATTTTTACGGTTCTGGAAATTGAAAAATTATAAACAATATCATATTCGGATGCAGTATTTTTTTCTGAAGCAAAAAGCTATACATTAAATTTTACCATTGAAACCCCTATGCTGCGTCTTTCAAGTCACCACCCTGTATATATTTTACAGTGAAATTATGGGGTAAACAATTTGTACGGAGCCGGGAAACGACTGGTGATAGGATGGTCCAAAGTATAGAAGGCATGAGGGAGCAAAAATGAAGGAAAACATCAAAAAGTTGAAGATTTGATTTTAACAGAACGAAGGATGAACTTTTTAGTGATTGCAAATCAAGGATGAGGATGTCAGAAGCAATTAAATAAAATATAATTTTGCATTCAATTTATTTCTTTCACGGATAGATAGATGAAACTTGAAATCACCTTCATACATAAAAATCCCTCTCCATAAGAGAACATAAAATTCTCTTCACCGTACATTTCAACATTTTAGCAAGATGTCAGTATCCCATCACTTGTCTTGTATTTTATCACATGTTGGAACAAAGAAGAAAGGAGCATCTGCACCTGCTGATGGTTTTTCGCGGTGAGTGTACCGGCTGCAACAATACGGCGCACGTTGCACGGTACGAGGGCAGGGCGGCAGGACGGCGTTGCCTCCGGAGCTCCTGCAGTCTCAGGGGCGCACCCACCAGCCAGCCAGACACTTTCCTTACACGTGGAAACACATCATTCATCCACCAAAGCAAAGCAACACTGAATAGTGATGGAGGTAATTGTATAATTGTAAGTTGGAAGTGTTGCGAGATTGCTATAGTCGCAAGCAATTATGCATAGTTCATGTTTTAGTTAGGATGGGAAATTGTTGAAAACGAATTATTCATATTCAAACAAATAAAAAGGAATAAATGAATAGCATGTTCCGTAAATACCCGAAAGTCACCAAATTAAGTTTTTCCGTTCCGTAAATATTCAATTCCTGAAAAGATTTGATTTATGGAACGCGGTGACCTGAAATTGGAGAGTCTGATTAGTCATCAAACTCATCGCGCTCAAAGCACGATGACTTCGGTTATTTGCAATTTGCATCAATTTGACAAATGGAATTGAAGCTGTTTGAAGATGATTTTAAGTTTGTTGTTTGCTTTGTGAGGTTGTGATATCGAAAATTCTTAACTATGTTTAAATTATTGAAATAAAAATTGATAATATATTTTTCTTTTTCTTTTTTCAAGAATGAATAACAAGGTGAATACAATACAATAAATGATTTGAATATTGTTGGGAATCATGAATGCTTTTCTGATGGAACTTGAATGTCATGCTGTTCCGAAAATACTCACCACTTTCAGTAACCAACTACTCACCGAAATCATCGATTACGATTAGTCTGATTTATTTACGGAACACACTAGTAGTATGTATATATTGGCGACTAAAACTACCGATGGCGGCGCTAGTGTTGTAGCATACACGTGCTCTGAAAATGGTATTGTGCTATAAGATCGCATACAGAAACATTGTATAACCAATATTCGTTTTGAAGTATACTAACAAAATTCATTAAACTTTTTATAAATAGTGTTAGTAATAATTTTGTGTACGTACTTAAATTATAATGACATTCGAAGAAATTTATCTTAGACTTATTTCTAAGGAAATGTTTACTTAATGGAGGCAATAAATTCTTCTCGGAGTTTTATAGAAGGGGGAGAATTGTTGAATCGTGGGTTGTTATTTTTATGTGGCGTTAATGAACATAGTGCTACAGATTAAAAAAAAATTGGGCTGTGTTTAAACAAGTGCTCTAACGTCACATCCTCATGAGATTAGAAGAACTTTGAATTTAGAATTGATTATTTACAAAATGCTCTTGTATAGCTGGCCATAGTGGCCAGTGCAAACACATTACAGCTGTCTTAATATTTTGTACAAGATAGTAAAATAGTACCATATATTATTTATGGATGTTAAATAAATATGTATTTACTTTACGTAGTTAAGAAAATTAAAATGGAACTAACGTCAAATATCTTTCAAATTGTTTTAATTACAAGTGTAAGAAATATATTGCAAGTGAAAATTGGTCAGGAAATAATACAATACTTTTCATTTTTGTTATTCTCTTATGATTCGTCAATTGTTTTCCAGTTCGTATTTTTCTAAACCAGCCCTCTCTTTTGTCGATTTGACCAAATTTATTTTGGATGTCACTCTTCATGTCTTCATTTCACCAATTTTTGGGACAGATAATTTCTTACTA
The DNA here is from genome assembly GCA_963082715.1 of Harpalus rubripes. Taxonomy (NCBI): domain Eukaryota; kingdom Metazoa; phylum Arthropoda; class Insecta; order Coleoptera; family Carabidae; genus Harpalus; species Harpalus rubripes. The sequence continues at coordinate 13,314,011 of OY720456.1, read as the reverse complement.
CCCCGAGAATGACAGCCATAAACGCAGCAATTGACGTTGTTAATATTTTTTCGTTCTTTGCTCATATTGCAAAGTAATTTATATGTACTTTAAAACAAAAAGACAAACAAGAAACCGGCAAGGAATCCAATGCACTATATATATTTACTGTATAGTTGAATAACAGAATACCATTTTCAAGAGTTGCAAATATCGTCCGCTAGAGGGATTCACGTTAATTTTAGTCGCCAATATATGTACTCGCATATACGGGGTTTTGAACTTCTGAGTTATGTTCCTAGGGTGATTTTATGGCAAACAGACACTACTTTTATTTTTACTTTACCATGTTACTATATTTTTTGCCAGCTAACCTGGCGCAGGTCCTTTTAGCTGATACCCGATAGCTAAAAATTTCATATCAACATTCATATAAAAGAGCACGTTTTAAGGTCCTTAGAATCCGAATCTGTCATTTTTGCGATGATGTGATTGTGTACATGTATGCACCATGGGTCGTCAAATATTATCATCCCTATGAATGAATATTCTATAGTCACAAAACATTCTAATTCTTTGTTTGCTATTAGCGTAAATCTCAAACAGAAGCATTTCGAATGACACAGAAAAATAGACAAAATGGAATTCATGTTAAAATTAATTCTTTTTTTTTGGGAAAATAGCGAAGGAAATTCATGAGAGGATTTGCCTCATGTTAAGTGACTCATGCCCTTTCTATGAAACTGTTTGATTTTGGATAAATGAATCTCAGAACAAGCTTCGACGATATACCACGTCCTGGAGTTCCTTAAACAGTTGTGATGCCAGAAATCATCGACAAAGACCATGATATAGTTTTGGCCGACAATCGAGTGAAACTGCACGTATTTCGAATTAGTAAAGGCCACAGGCACTTAAAAATTAGTGGTTTTATTTTATGAACATCAGCCGATTGCCTGCAAGTGTTAAAGATGAATTCAGCTAATTTTTTGCAGTGTTTTGAAACTGTGGATAAATCTTAAATTCAACAATATAGGTACTCTGAAAACGAAAAATTCTAAAGATTTGAACGTGTAGAATTCTTCATAAGAAGAAAATGAAGATTTCGTTTTCTCCATATGTTAAACTTCGATATATGTTGAGCCAAGTAAAAGACGTCATTCCTCTTCAGTCATCAGGGATTTACCAAATTCCATGTGTCTGCAGGAAAGTTTATAGTGGCCAGGCTGGTAGAACTATTTCAACAAGATTGAATGAATACCACCGGTCGATCAGATTGAACCAGCCTGGAAAATCGTCAGTTGCAGAGCATGCCTTGGAAGAATTCCATCGAATCAAATTCGAAGAAATAAAGATTCTTGCAAGACGTAAACACCTCAACAACATTTTAATTAGAGAAGCTATTGAGAGTTTCAAAATCAAGAATAATAATCTGAATCATTGTAACGGTTTAGAACTTAGTCAAACACGGCTTCCTATTAAATGTGTTGTAATTATGTTGCCTTGGTTACTAGTTACTATTGTTTTATTATTTATTTATGTATTTTTCCCTGAAGAAGGCAGCATGTATGCTGCCAAAACGTTGGGTATTTAATAAATATACAGAACATAAACTAAAAGGTTGTATTATTTTTAATATGATGGCGTAAAAGGAATAGATTTAAACTTCACATTGCAACAAAATTATTTAATTTACTCTTTCATTTAGTCATTATTTTCTTTCATTCACTACTCCTTCACCCTTCCGTAATTATATTTTCTTCCTTTCAACCCACAAATTTAAATTAGTATACACAGCCTCCTTTATACAACCGTACTATATATCTTTTGTACCACCCTTTCTTACTTCAATAGACTTTATGCCCTTACTGTGTATATTCAGTTACCTTTTATTAGCGCATTCCTCCATTCTCCTCCTCCGTCACTGGAGCGAGTCCCTTGACTTGACTGTGTTATTGTTGCAGTGAGCGCGGATAATAGCTGCAGTCCGGTGCGCCGCGGGGGCGTAAGGAGCCACCGTGGCTAGGTGCAGCAACAGCAAGGCCCCACGGAGAACCAAGCGGAAAGCGGGTAATTGAATGTCACGGAGAAGAGGAGACAAGAATAAGTTGAGAGGACGTTTGCCAAGTTTTGTTGTGTAGAACAGTTTAAATGTTTAATAAAATTGCTAAGGTAAAATAATGAGGTACAGTGGCATCAACATCAACATAGTCATTTACGTAACAAGTGCAAAAAGTTTATATTTATTGCACGATGTACACGAGGGCAGTAAATAAAGATTTTTCAAACAATAAACACAATATATTTTCTATGATGAATTTTAACTTAACAAAGTAAATAAAAATAAATAATATTTTAGTATTGCCTTAAGAATTAACAATGAATTATATAAATGGTATACATAATTGCTTTTCCATTATGTCTCATGGCTGTGTGCCTGTGTGTCTGGTCACGAATCTGGGGACCCGGGTTCGATCCCAGCGGACGCGAAATATTTTAAAATTTAATTGGCACAAAAGTGACCCCTGCGGTACAATCTCCACGTCAGCAATGAGTGCCAGTCGAGGGGTCGAGGTACCAGAGAGGTGACGCCTGGTAAACGCCTACACGGTACGATTATGCCATCATTACTTCATTACCGATATCTGCGTACAAAGCAGATTGACACACCCAGCAATGAGCAATAAGCTGTGATATTTGCTTTTCCGATTTTCTAGCTGGAATCCGTATATCGAACAACATTACAATAAACGTATGACACATTAATCTAGATCTCTACAGGACCCGATTGATTCTCTCTCAGGATAAGTGTACTCAGAGACACAGACGAGGATAATGTAGATTTATATTTATAGTTAGAAGAAATATCAAGAATATCCTTCACATGCCAAGGGTATTACAAATTACAAGTACAAGTATATTGGCTTGATGGTCGAGGGGTATGATTCTCGCTTCGGGTGCGAGAGGTCCCGGGTTCGAATCCCGGACGAGCCCGCTATAGTTTTATATTTGTAATAACATTCAGCATCTATACTATTGAGTACATACTGAGAGTATCTAGAAGCATATCGGCTCGTTGGTCTAGGGGTATGATTCTCGCTTAGGGTGCGAGAGGTCCCGGGCGAGGGGTTGGTCACTTAAGAAGAAAGCGTACAATTCAATTTTAATTCCACTAATTCTTCTAATTCCTAGCTAATTCCACTAATTCCTTGGCAATTCCACTAATTCCCAGGTAATTCCTCTAATTCACAGGTAATTCCTCTAATTCCCAGGTAATTCCGCTAATTCTCAGATAATTCCTATCCAATTCCTATAATTTTTGATAATCAATACCTTGATATACGTACTTTGTGACTTTTATTCTTAGTAATTTCAAAATTATGTGGTATCTAATCCATTTTTGCGTTAATACGCTCTTAGTAGCATGTATAAGTATACTTTTGAAAACACCTCTTCTTTAATGTTATAGTAAAAATTAAAAATTATATTAGATTTATGGATACATATCTGACACATAATGGAAGTCAAAGTAAAAGCTAAAAGTAAGGATAACATTAATTGAAAAACCAAAGATAATACCAATACAAAATAAACATGGCAACAGAAAACTGGACAGAAATAAACATGCCAAAGAATATGTTAAATATCGTTTACTTATTTTCCATTTTACTATAAATATATTAATTTTCAATATTGAACATGCTACTCAAACTAGCCCAATTTTTAACTTCATTTAAATTCATTTAAATAATAAAAAATGGGGTGTTATGTTTAAAAAGCTTAACATAGAAATTATTTTTTTCAAAAATTGTTGATCACTAATTTATTTCAATGTAAACAAAAGCTTTCTTTATAAAACTGTTTTTACAGATTATAGATATTCGATTCCATTTTTGAGATAGAGTGATGGTAAAGAAGTGACC